>JARBWK010000001.1:54063527-54279629 GCA_030556195.1 Anolis apletophallus
TCTTTAAGATATATCCGCTTTATTTTGCCATCATGGTAGGAGATTTGTTTCCTCCCATTGTAGAATTTCGATTATATATTGTTTTAAAAATGACATCCTGGATCATAGAAAGTAGTTTTAAAATTATCCCTGAGGCAGTAACATCAAGCAGTAGCTCAGTTTGGGGCGCCGCGCTGGATGATCAGGCTCCTACAGCTAGGAGTAAAGAAAGTGGCTAGTGCCTCAAGCCTTGACTCAGACAAAGGAGAAAGATTCAGCATCTACTTAGGGAACCTTCTGAGTCTGATACATTTGAAGGGTTTCCAGGGCATGCAGAATTACTGTCAGAAGAAAATGATACAGACCTAGATTCAGCATTGGTGCAGGAAGTGAGAGATGTATGCAATGCGGACTCGGGGACAGCAGATTTCTGGGGTTCCAGATGGATCAGGACTGGCCATCTTCTCATTCAGAAACTGAGTGGGGCCCTATAAGCCAAGAAGAGCTGTGGCTGGGTTGGAGATCTGGACATGGTACAACAGCTGCAGGGAATGGAGCAGGGCAGGTTCTCTGATGAATCTGATTGATAGTGCTATATAAGAAGTGAGTATTTGGCTTGACCCTCACGGTGGTCAAGGAATTTGTTATTCTGGTTCATGTATCCCAGGGCTGTCCAACTGGCGACCCTGGGGCCGCACACGGCCCCCCAGCCTGTTGTACACGGCCCCCGCTATGCCCCCGGCCACCATTTTTAATTTTTTTAAAAAACTTTTTTTTTAAAAAAAGGCAGCCGGAGGGGGAGCGGGGCAGGGGAGGAGGAAGTGAGCCAGCTCCTCCTCCCTGCCGCCCCCTCCATCCCTCTCCGCGCCGCCGATGCAAACCGGAACGCATCTTCCTCCCTCCCATGTAATACCATACCAAACACTCTGTAGCAGGAAACTCACAGCAGTCACAGTGAAGGTCAAGAGGTACACTGCAGCAGCTAAACACAAAAAGCAGACATCAATCCCAACCACCCCCCCACCTTTTCCCAATATCAGCTAGAGCTGCCATAGCAGCTCTCCCAACAAAAAGTGGATAAGAACAATAACTCACGAGTAATCTGGAAACCAGGAACCAAGATGCAGGAACATAGGATACATCAGCGCTGTCCAACTTCTCCTGGCCCAAGGGCCGGAGTGCGGTCACTGATCACCTGGGGGCCGCAGGTGATCAGTGAGCAGGGCGTGGCCGCTCCTGGGGCGTGGCCAGCCTCCTGCGCGAGCCCGCCCATTTCGGGAGGTTTCCGTCTGGCGTCACCCAGCCTAAACTCCCCCAAGCCTGGATGGCTCGCAGGGAAGCGGCGCCAGCACTCGCTTCCCCGAGCCATCCATGCTGGGGAGTCTCCCGGCACTCGCGTCTCTTTGGTCAGAGGGGCGGGGCCGGTGGCAGGTCCCGCAAGCCTGGATGGCTGGCGGGGAAAGCGAGAACCGGCGCTCGCTTCGAGCCTCAGGCTTGAAAGGTCTTCGCCCGGCACTCGCGTCTCTTTGGTCAGAGGGGCGGGGAGCGGGCCTTCCCGCAGGCCTGGATGGCTGGCGGGAAGCGAAGGCTCGGCTCGCTTCCCCTGTCACGATGCAAGACCTTGGCCGGCCCCTTAATCACACACACAGAGGCGATAATCAGCTAACTACTTTATTGAAGAATAAGAAACAGTTGAAAAGGTAATTGTCCATAAAAATATCAAAAGTAATCCAAAAGCAAGGTAATGTCCAAAAGCAAACTGAGCATGGAAGTTTCCAAAGACTTGGCAGGGCTCCGCTCAGCAAGCGGATCAGGGAACAAAGCAAGATACAAGATCCAAGATACTCCTTGGCAGTAGCCTAACAGCTTACGTGGACTTGCCTCGCTACACATCTGTATAGGATAGACGTGGCCGAGTACTGAGGATCCGTTCCCACGGATCCTATACTTAATCCCCTGGCGAGGCCCCGGCGCTCTAGGCTTCTCCTCCTCCAATCTGTGCTGCGAGACCGCGGTCGGTCTAGGCTGTGAAACCAGCCCCTTCTGCTAGCCTCGATGTTCCGTCTCCTATCAAAGATTCGTCCTTGCCTCCCAGCACCTGTGTCCCTATCTTCGTGAGAGTCTGACTCCCTATCAACTTCCCGGGCCTCCTCCTCCGTGGTTTCCCACATTCTTTCTTGCGAACCTCGGCCCCCCGGCCGTTCGTAATCTTCACTATCACTGCTTACAGAATCCATCTGGCCTTCCAGGTCCTCGTAGGGAGCAGGCCAGCCAGGATCCCCCGCCCCGCTCTCTGTGGTGGAAGAAGGCCCAGCTAACTCAACATCCCTTCTTCCAGCCCCTCCAAATCCTCCTCAGAATCTACCTCAGCTCCAGCTGGCTCTAATGCAAGTGGGACCCCTGGGGATGCCTCTTGCCCCCCAGGCACGAACGAGAACTGGGTTGCTACACCCCCGCGAGCCTTCCAGGCTTGGGAGAGGGTTTTTGCCCGGCACTCGCGTCCCTCTGGCGCGGGCGGACAGAGGGACGAAGGAGGAGGCAGCCAGCTGACTGCCTTCTCCTTCGTCCCTCCTTTTTTCCCCCGCCCGCGCCCTTGCCCCAATCCCGAGCGCCGGCGCGGGGAGGGGAAGGAGGAGGGCCAAAGGAGGAAGAAGGCAGCCAGCTGGCCTGATCCTTACGAAGGGGCTGGTTTCACAGCCTAGACCGACCGCGGTCTCGCAGCACAGATTGGAGGAGGAGGCCTGAGGCGTCGGGGCCTCGCCAGGAGATTAAGTATAGGATCCGTGGGAACGGATCCTCAGTACCGGCCACGTCTATCCTATACAGATGTGTAGCGAGGCAAGTCCACGTAGCTAAGTTAGGCTACTGCCAAGGAGTATCTTGGATCTTGTATCTTGCTTTGTTCCCTGATCCGCTTTTGCTGAGCGGAGCCCTGCCAAGTCTTTGGAAACTTCCATGCTAAGTTTGCTTTTGGACATTACCTTGCTTTTGGATTACTTTTGATATTTTTTATGGACAATTACCTTTTCAACTGTTTCTTATTCTTCAATAAAGTAGTTAGCTGATTATCGTCTCTGTGTGTGTGATTAAGGGGCCGGCCAAGGTCTTGCATCGTGACAGGGGGAAGCGAGCGCCGGTTCTCGCTTCCCCCCAGCCATCCAGGCCTGCGGGGAGTTTCGCCCGGCTCCGTCCCTCTGACCAAAGAGACGCGAGTGCCGGGCGAGACCCTCCCAAGCCTGGAGGCTCGCGGGAAGCGGCGCCGGTTCTCGCTTCCCGCCAGCCATCCAGGCTTGCGGGGAGTTTCGCCCGGCTCCCGCGTCCCTCTGACCAAAGAGACGCGCGAGTGCCGGGCGAAGACCTCCCAGCATGGATGGCTCGCGGAAGCGAGTGCTGGCGCTCGCTTCCCCCTGCGAGCCATCCAGGCTTGGGGGGGGGGAGTTTAGGCTGGGTGACGTCAGACGGAAACCCTCCCGAAAATGGGCGGGCCGCGCAGGAGGCTGGCCACGCCCCCAGGAGCGGCCACGCCCCCTGATCACTGATCATCTGCGGCCCCCCAGGTGATCAGTGGCCGCAATTCCGGCCCTTGGGCCAGGAGAAGTTGGACAGCGCTGATGTATCCTATGTTCCTGCATCTGGGTTCCTGGTTTCCAGATTACTCGTGAGTTATTGGGTTCTTTATCCACTTTGTTCCTTGGGAGAGCTGCTATGGCAGCTCTAGCTGATATTGGGAAAAGGTGGGGGGTTGGGATTGATGTCTGCTTTTTGTGTTTAGCTGCTGCAGTGTACCTCTTGACCTTCACTGTGACTGCTGTGAGTTTCCTGCTACAGAGTGTTTGGTATGGTATTACATGGGAGGGAGGAAGATGCTGTGTTTTATGGGGGGCTGTGAATTATGTGGTTCTGTATACTTAGCTCCTGTCGACTCGGGGACGTCCCCTCCTTTCCTGTGTGTTTGTTTCCTGCCCTATGATCTCTGGACTGTTTGGACCACGCCTTATGGACATCCCTAAGAACATAAGAAGAGCCATGCTGAATCGGACCTCAGCCCATCTAGTCCAGCATTCTGTATCACACAGTGGCCCACCAGTTGTACACGGGGATCTCGAGCAGAAGGAGGGGCAAAACCCTGACCTGCTCCCGACCCCCACAACCAGTACCCAGGGAAATCCTGCCTACCTCAACCAACTCCGAGGTGGCACTTGAATGTCCTTTTCAGTAACTACCGATACACTTGGTATCCATGAATCTGTCTAATCCTGCCTTGAAGTTGTTCAGGCTGACAGCTGTCACAACCTCTTCTGGAAGTGAGTTCCATAACCCAATGACCCTCTGGGTGAAGAAATATTTCCCTTTATTAGTCTTAATTTTCCTACCTTGGAGCTTCAGGGAGTGCCCTCTAGTCCTAGTGTTTTGTGACAAAGAAAATAATTTTTCTTTATTCACCTTTTCTATCCCATGCATGATTTTATACACTTCGATCAAGTCACCTCTTAAACGCTGTCTTTCAAGGCTGAAAAGACCAAGGCGTTGCAACCTGGTTTCATAAGGGAGCCGCTCCATCCCTTGGATCATTCTTGTTGCCCTTTTCTGTACCTTTTCCAGTTCCGTTATATCCTTCTTAAGGTGCGGAGACCAGAATTGTACACAGTACTCCAAATGTGGCCTTACCATCGATTTGTAGAGGTAATACAACATTTGCTGACCTATTTTCGATTCCCTTTCTGATCATGCCTAGCATAGAATTTGCTTTTTTCACTGCTGCTGCGCACTGGGTTGACATCTTCATTGAGCTGTCCACCAAGACCCCAAGATCCCTTTCCTGGTTTGTCTCGAAAAGCATTGACCCCCTCAATTGGTAGGTGTAGTTGGGGTTCTTTGCCCCGATGTGCATGACTTTACACTTGTTTAGGTTAAAATGCATTTGCCACTTTGTTGCCCATTCACTCAATTTCGAGATCTTTCTGGAGCTCTTTACAATCAGTTTCATTTTTAACTACTCTGAACAATTTAGTGTTGTCTGCAAACTTTGCTACCTCAGAATTCACTCCTACATCAGATCATTAATGAATAAATTAAAAAGTAACGGACCCAAAACTGAACCTTGGGGTACGCCACTTCTCACCTCTTTCCACCCAGAGAAATGTCCATTTATTACCACCCTTTGTTTCCTACAGTTTAGCCAGGTTCCAATCAGGACAAGACCTGTCCTCTGATTCCATGGCTGAAGAGCTTATTTAGGAGCCTTTGGTGAGGACTTTGTCAAAAGCCTTTTGAAAGTCAAGGTAAACAATATCAATTGGGTCCCCTTTATCTATGTGTTTATTTACATCCTCAAAGAATTCTAACAAGTTAGTAAGACATGATTTGCCTTTGCAGAAACCATGTTGATTTTCTTTCAGCAATGCCTGTTCTTCTATGTGTCTAGTAATTTTTCTTTAATAATGGTTTCCATCACTTTTCCTGGAACTGAGGTTAAACTGACTGGTCTATAATTTCCTGGATCACCTCTGGATCCTTTCTTGAAGATCGGTGTTACATTTGCCTCCTTCCAGTCCTCGGTACAGTGCCTGATCCCTTTGATTGAACGTCTGCTGTTTGTTTTTGAGTTCTTTTCTTCTTAGCATTTTTGGTTTTGGGGTTCCCTGGGGCTATTGGGGCTTTTTGTACAGCCGATGATAGGCTATTTTTGTTATTCCAACACCCATTTATTGTTCAAATAAACTTTTGTTATCTTTTAACTCCTGGACTCAGCCACGGCCGTCTCTGTACCACAACACTCCGCACTGGTGATTGTAGGAAGTGGTTTAAAATTGGGAAAATGGGCATTTCAGCTCCTCCCATACACTGCATCATCATTTTATTTACAAGTGGGCAACAGGGATTAACATCACATTTCGCCCGGCTCTATGTGAGGAATTGGAAAAGAAGTCGATTGCCAATTGACTTAAGAATCATCAGAAAAACCAATACTTTAGAAATGGCGAAATATCTGGAACCCACCATTGAAACTTGTGTCATGTGATGGCCTCAGTGAGTTGCCGATTCTTAAATCTGTAGAAATGCTGGTTTTATTGTGTGGAATGAAGCCCTATGTTTGGCATGGGTTTTCTTTTTCACTGCATGAGATGATGCCATGAGCTGCTAGAGGAGGGAGAATAATATATTTTTTCTCCAAAGAAGGCATTCTCTCAGGCCCATGGGAAGAAAAGAATAAATAAAGACTAAGGGTGGCCCTCTGGAGTGCACAAATGAACATCAGAACCACAGATTGTCACTCTCTAGGAAATCCCCAGGAGAGACTACAAATGTTAGATATATGGGGTAAAATGTCTCTAGATTCTTGCACTTTTTCAAGAGCCAGAAATGGGATAGTAAAACAGCAGCTTCATGTGATAAATATCCACTCTTGCCTACAATAGGACATATGAATACACAAATTAGGTAGCCAAGATTGGCTGCCATCTGTACAGGAAATGGAATGGATGCTACAGTACACCATGAGTCATGAACCTTTAGGAATTGCTTATAATTGCTCATTGTGCTTTTCCTGCATGGCAAGGGGTTTGAGTAGTTGGCCCATGTGGTCTCTTTCAACTCTATGATTCTGGGATTCTATAATCAATATACAGTTAGCCCTCCACATTCACCGAGGTTAGGGGCACAGGACCCTTGAATAATAAAATTGTTATTTTTGTATCTGAGAGAACAGAGAGTACAGTGTTCCCTCACTACTTCGCAGTTCGCTTTCCGCAGACTTGCTGTTTTGCTGGGAAGGAGGAGGGGGAAGAGGAGGAGAGCTTTCTTCCTTTCCTTCCTTCCCCACATGAGCAGAGAAGGAGGAGGGGAGGGGGAAAGAGGAGCGTCCCTACTTTGCGGATTTCACTTATCGTGGATGGTCCTGGAATGTAGCACCCACGATAAGCAAGGGAACACTGTATGCAGCTTCTTCAGCATTATTCTATGGCTGACTAATGCTAGGTTGAACTGGAGGACCTATAGATCTTTAGAGCGGTGTTCCCTCTATGTTATCCAGCATGACTCTTTCAGAAGAAATTGATCACAGAGTTGCACTGAAGGACCTAGAGATTCCAAAGAGAATAATCAAATCCACAAAAAGTCATATCTGCAAATCTGGAGGACTGACTGTAGGACCAATCTCGAATATTGTGAAGATCCCAGAAACAGAGAAGAACCCGTGTGGAATGTATGGATTTACTTTATTTATAGCTTGCTTTTCTTCAATAACATTTCTGGAATATCCCCTCCTTGGCAGCAGCAAGATAGGTTTGAAGTTCTGATCCCAATTCAGTAGAGAGAGGCCATATGGTAGTCAAGATACCTGACCAATCAGCCTTCCTCCTTACATTTGGGAAAGGACGTGAAAAAGTTGCACTGCATTTGCCTATGGTTTATGTCTCAGTCAATAACATTTACTTGCTTCTGTGTTTTGGCATGTCCAAATGTCACCTTCAGAAGCACACTGTGGCTCTGAACTGTGGTAATCCAAAATAACATATTGAGAGCCAATGACAGTGAGAAGTCAGTTGGACAGCAGCACAAGGTTAGATGCTGTGCAAAATATTTGACTGCCCAGGATCCTTCTGACAGGGCTGACAAATCATGTTATATGGGCAAAGAGAAAGGAGAAAGAGGAGAAAAGGGGGAGAGGGCATTCGGAAAATAAATTACCAGCACATATCCAATTCCAGTAGTTTCATAAAGACACAAGGACCAAGGGGTCTTTAACAAAAATACAGTAGTTCTTTTCTCACAAAAATATTCCATTTAGCTTTTTATGCATCATGTCATGTGTTAATGTGGGTTGAAAAGTGGACAGAACATTTGAAAATGTAAGGAGTCCAGATTGTGTTCAAAATGTCTGTGAATTTAATGCAGGGATGGTCCAGTATCCTCACCAGAAGCATTATCAGCAGCACCAGGAAGCACACTATACATAGTCATTTTGACACTGTTTTGGCACTCTATGCAGACTCTTTGCGCTCAGCTCCTCTGGGCGAAATGACGCCTTTTGCAGAAGATTGGATGGTTTTTTTTAAAAAATCAAATGCAGACGTTGTGTGTGCACGCGCGTGTGCTGTCAATTTGCTCAGGCGGTAGCAGAGAAAGATGGTGTTTAACTGTTTTTTTCATGTTGTTTTCCCAATCTAAATCCACCCCATCTGTTGTTAGCCCCACAGGACAATTCAGACACCAGGCATGCTGTTAACAGTTTGCCCTTCAGTCCAGATCATAACACAGGCAGACTTCCACTGCCCATCCTTTCAGTCTTTCTTTTTCTCGGGGTTGATGCTGTGGCTAGCAATCTTTTGGCTGGCCAGCACAATGGGCAGAGGGAGAAAGCCTCATGTCCCTACCTCACCCCATTTATCTTCTTGCAGCATATCTCCTGCCCCGTATTTTACAGCTGAAAATGAGAACACGTTGCCTTGAGAAAAGGAATTCAGTTGCTGTATAAAAAGACCAAAGGGTGGATGCTTCTAGTGGATTCTAGCTGCACACCAGTCCTGTGTCACCTTAAAAATGAACAAATGTACTGTATACAAAATATATGTATTATTTTGCTTTTTTCAAACCTTGAAATCCATTTGAGCCTGGGGAAATAGACAGAAGGGTTCCTGGTACAGTTAGGAATGCCTTCTGGTATGGTTTATAATATGTGACCAACAAGCAGAACACATCTCATCAGCCAGCTAATGTAGCCTTACAAAGGTCTTGTAGCTGTCTAAATACCCTGAAAGTACCAGATTCCATCCAAAATTGGAAGCATAGCACTGTTGGGCCTGTTTTTAGTATATTGATGTATGGGGAGGGGGTGTGATTGAAAAAGCACAGTGCTGAGGAAAACAAACAGAGAGATATGATGCCATCGCTTTAGGGACTACTCCTTGTGAATTATCAGCTTCATAAGTGGTGGTAAGATACCCTAAAGGCACCAGATCTTGTCTGATCTTGGGAGTTAAGTACGGTTGCTACTTGGACTGTCAACAAACATCTGGTGCTGTGGGCTCTTCTTCAGAGGAAGGAATTGAGAAAGCCACATTTGAGTATTCCTTGTCTAAGAAAATTCTGTGAAATTCATGTGGTTGCTGTAAGTTGACAGGCAACTTGAAGTAACCTACACACACAATTGAGATGTACCAGTACATGGATTTTATCTAGAATGTTTTTTCCACCATTCCAGGCTTAAATGCAAACACAAGGTACAGAAAGAACACAATGCCATTTGCTCAGTAGACACACCAATGTGTCTGAAACAAGGTGGACTCCCCATCCCTCAGGCTGTAAACTGAGGGAACATCTCCAGTCAACTTTAAACTATGAGCACCAGCACTCTTTGGCAAAGAAAGCTAAAGGCCTTGTAAAGCTACACCTATTTGATGCACCCTTTGGCTCAAACTATAATAAAAAATGACGGACATAGGTCCAGTACCTCGGTGTTGAAGTGGTGGCAGAGATAAAGTGCATTAGAGTTGCCCATACCTCGCACACCACTTGAGCAGAAAGTTGTCCATAGCTGGCACTCTATTTGAGAGGGGAGATGGCATGCCTAGCAACTTGAAGCATATGGAAAGGAGGAAAGAGTCTTGCCCAAACTGGGCAGGTTTTGTATGGCTGCTCCTACACAGTCAATTAATCTGCATCAGGATTCAGGTCAGCTTTGGAGTGCCTACACAAGTACCCCACGAACTGCCTCAAAGTTTAGATGGTGGCTACAAAGATCCACTGAGTGCAAATCGATCTGATCCAAGCATTTATATTCAGATCAGCTTCAGCAGATTTTATATCTTGATCCAGAAGTTCAGCCAAGTTTTTTAAAATCACACTTTTTCTGGCTGGATTTGTGTTGGAGATTGCATTGAAGGGGGCATTTTCCAGATATCACAACCTTGAGTAGGCTTCAAGCTGTAATTTAGTGCCCATATAGAAGGGCCCTATGTGGGATTACCTCAGTTTTAGTTTGTGTATTCTTCACTGATTTATTTGTGCTATTTGTTTATAATCTCTCGATCCATCTAGGTCCTTAAGACAATATACAATTCATTAAAACATTGAATAAATGACTAAAACAAAATTTGAAAGCAAACAAAAACTATAGAGTTTCTACCTTAACATTAGGGAAAACCTCCTGAAGATAAGTGCTGTTCAACAGTGGAATATGTTGCTTTGGAGTAAGGAGTCTCCTTCTCCAGAGGTTTTGAAACAGAGGTTGGATGGTACAGTTAGCTCTCTATATGTATGGATTCTGCAGCTATGGATTCAATCATCTGCATCTTGAAAAAAATCTTTCTCCACAAAAAAATCCAAAAAGCAAACATTGATTTTGCTTTTAAAAAAGGTATATAATGGAACTTGAGCATCCATGGATTTTGGTATCCACAGGATGTTCTGGAAACAAACCCCAACAGACACCAATGGCCCACTGTATTTCTGCATGACAGGATTTGACTGGATGGCGCTTGCAGTCTCGTCCAACTCTTGATTCAATCATTACTCTTTTAAAATAGCTGTAGAACCTCCAACGATTAAAAACAGTTTAAATAGCAGCCATTTCTAATTCAGAGAACCAAACGCTTAGCAAAGCAGCATGGTACAGACAGTCCTTGGTATCCATGGATTCTACAAATATAGTTTTCCACACCTTAAAAATATTGAAAAAAGAAATTAACCCCAGCCAAAAAAAGGAAACTTGATTTTGCTATTTTAATAGGATTTGAGCATCCACACATTTTAATATCCATGGGAATTCCTGGAACCAATCCCAGAGGATTTCAAGAGCCTACTGTATTTTTAAGATGTGGATGGTAGAATCCATGGATTCAGGGTCCATGGATACATAGGACTGACTGTATTCAGAATCTCTGATATTCATTGACATACATACACTATATACTATATAACACCAGCATGCTCTCTCACGGCATTGTTGCAATGCCAGATCCCATTGTCAGTGACTGTCTGTGAAGGCTCATATTTCTGTCACTATGCTTTGCCATTATGCTGTCTTGAACCATCTTGTGTCACTAGAGACAGATAAGCATTCATGTGTGTAACAAGTAGGGTATAACTGTCCTGGTAAAATGTATATCAGGGCAGTTTTAGTTTTAAAAATTACTGAGAAATGATTAGATCACCATGCCTTACTAGTAACAAGTTACATATACAGCCATCCCACCATATTCACAGGAGCTGAAAAATCCCACCAAAGTAGAAAAACCACAAACAAAGAACACATTTTCTCTCTTGAGAGAACACTTCAGTAGGAATCTCTAGGTCCACCAGTGCAACTCTGATAAATGGCTAGAAGCTGACCATAGAATCATAATAAAGGAGGTCCCGTCGTAAGACACCAAACTTAATCAGTACACAACGCTATACTCTAACTCTTTAAAGGGGCAGATCTGTGTACTGAAATAATCACGAGTCAGGTAGTAACAAAAGTATCAAAATGTATTCTTCACAATGATATACTGTATCATAGCATTATCACATATAGTGCAATATCACAAGTAGTGCAATGTTGTACATATATATATTTGTCTATCTACACATTAATATCAATTGATTATATAAGCCCTTACATACATTCAATGGGCTATACCGACGCAGACACAGGTCTGAATGACCCTATAGTCAACCCGGAGCTTGATAACTCACGTATTGGGACTGAGTCAATGGGGGAGCCTTGAAGGGCGGGAGAGCTGGCAATCTGCCGGATGGGCAGGCGCCAAACTTGCCAACAGAAATAGGCCTCAGGCAAGGAAGGTTTATAGCAAAAAAACTTTCCCCCAAAAAACCTAGAAGGCCCCCAAAACAACAATTTAAAAAAAACTACATTTCCCAGCATCCTCTGCGGCAGCCAGCAAAACCCATTGGCCAACATCGGCCCACACAAAATGCAGGGAGTAACCATAGTAACGCTGGCCAGAGCCAGCCAAGGCTAGGATAGAATGCTGAGTGATTTGAGTTCAGTCAGTTGGTGCAAGATTTAGGAGGGTGCAGGTTACCACACTCGAGAAACACAATCCAAAAGACCAAGCCAGCAAAAAATATCACACAACGCCAATATGCAGAAGATACACAACTATGTGCACAGAGCACATACATACCACTCACAGGACAAAAGACACCCACAACAAAAGACACCCACTTTACAAACACCACACCCACAACATGACAGCAACACAACTTGCGATGCCTACCTCTACAGACCCACTACACAACTCACACACAACACACACAACGCATACATACCACTGCTAAAAAGAAACCAGCACAGTACAACCAACTAACACACCCCACATACACACCGTATATCCACAACACACTACCACTGCACACTCACAACAACAAACTACACACTCAACACCACACACTCTTCTCCAAGCACCATCCCAAACACACACCACCAATCCTCCACTTTACAAACACCACCCCCACAACATGACAGCTACCCAACTCGCGATGCCTACCTCTACAGACCCACTACACAACTCACACACAACACACACAATGCATACATACCACTGCTAAACAGAAACCTCCACAGTACAACCAACGAACACAGGAGGACATAACAACTACCAGGAGGACATAACACTAACACAAATAGGGCACCAGGAACACAGGCACCACTGACCAACACATACCACCGGAATAACACAAACTTCCAAAACCCACAAAAACAAACTAACAATCTTGCAACACAAAAACCCAACCCAACCAAAATTCACAACAAACACCACTGGCAAAAGCCACACCCCCTCCACATCACAACCAGCACACAGCCAGACTGAGACAACTATGTCACCACAACACACACAAAATAAACCCCACAAATACCTGACAGCAACACCACACACCAACAACTCCACAGGACTTCAACATCCCACCCACCAGAACAACCCACAACAACACAGCCATGACCCCACCAAGACCATAAGTAACATCAATTCCAACCCTTACATACTCAGACTTTCTCGCATCTCCTAAATAGGGCACAGCAACGCGTGCCGGGTACAGCTAGTAGAATCATATTGGAGGAACCACTAATGCCTAGAAAAGTGTTCTCTTTAGGAATCTCTAGGTCCTCCAGTTCAACTCAATGGAGGATGTTGATTCTATAGAGAATCATGCTTGAGGGCCTAAATATTTGTAGAGAAAATATATTAATCAAATCTGTTAATAATCAAATCAGCCCTGCAAATGTGGAGGGCTGACTGGTCATTTAAGTTGTTTTAATCAGTTCATATGCCTATTAAAAACATATAATTCCATCACGTTACAATCGTAACTCAAGTGATAATTTCACTCTTTCTCTAGTATCACTATGAAGGCTGGAATGGAAGTGCAAATAGCATGCATTTGAAGTGTTGGTTGTGCTGTGACTTGTGCATCTTCCCATTACTCTGATTTGGACATTGAGGCAATGATGAGGCAGATGGGATGACTATGTTGTTGTACGATAATTCCCTGGTTTATAATATTCTGGTTGTTAACAACACCAAAAACAGAACTATGGCAGCTGTGTTTGAGAAACTGGAATGCAAAGCTTTGCTTTAAAAACACTGGAATAATAATTGTCACTATTTTGTGGCACCTTAGAGTTGGAAGTATAACTCGTTTCTTTTAAAGTAAACTTTCCAGCTCTGCCACCAGATGTTTCATTCATTCATTCATTCATTCATTCATTAAAATATTTCTACCCTACCCTATACCTGAAGACCTGTGGGCACTGTACAATATAATCAATTGAAGACAACAATAATTTGAAAAGACTAAAATGATATTAAATCATTTATTACTAAATACCAGAAAATTTAAAATAAAACAAAGCAAACAAATCAATTTAAAATAAATAAAGTGAAATTATGCCAGTCAACATGATGTTGTGCCAGCTAGACAATATCCTCCTATCCCAACTGTGTGTTATGCAACTGTTCTCTATGATACAGCACCATCTTTTTGGCAACACATCTGATATTAATATTCCTTGCAGGTACAATGTGCAAGGATAGTCAGTGTGGTGTATTGGCTTGGCCATTGGATTACAACTCTGGAGGAGTAAGATTTCAATCCCACTCTGAGACCTTGGGCAAGTTACATTCTCTCAGAGGAAGGCAATGCCAAAATCTCTCTGGACAAATCTTGCCAAGAAAACTCCATGACTGAATTGCTTTAAGATTGCTGTGAGTTAGAAATGACTTGAAAGCACAGAAACAATAATAATGCAGCATAGAGCTAGATATGCAGCCATTCTGTTCTGCTGGCTGCACTGAGGCAGAACTCTTTGTCTGCCATTGAGTTTGTGCTACACAAATACTTACACTAGGCTGGTGCATCAGTTGCTGTGATCCATCATTATGTGCAAGTGTGGTGGCTTGTAGAACTGGGCTTTTGGGGCCTGTATTTCCCCAAAGTCTATTTTAGCTGCAATGTAGCTGGATGGCGCATTAGTTGTTGAAAGAGATTTATAGGACTCGGGGCAGTTGCTAGCTTTGATACATTATTCCCAATGCTCATATCACATTATTTTAGCTGTTGTTCTTTTCCGTTTGAGCATCTCTTGGCTTTCATTGTTTGTTGAGCTGGATCACATGGTCATTTAGTTCGGGCACCAGAGATAAACAAGGGAACTCTTATTTTTATTTGGTTCTTTCTGAATTTTCAAATGATTTGTAGATCAGTGAACATGCCTCCCATTAAAGTATAATCAGAAATCAAACGAAAAGGGTATGCCTCTTGAATGCCAAACAGGCACAGGCTGAATTTAGCTCTGCGGCCACTGTGAGAAAGCCAATGTGCACATAGATCATTTCTTATTTCGTTGCAAAACTGCGTGCATGAAAAGTCTGCACCCTCTTTCCTTCTCCCTCTCTCTCACATCATCTCAATCACATGCACACAGTCAATATAAGAGCTGCTATGAATCATCTAGGTTGTTAAAGTATTCCAGTGTACTCTTATGAATAGATCATTGATCAGAAAAAGCAAAATATTGTTTCTAGACCCTTCTCTTTTACCAAAAAAACTACCAGTTTGGATCAATTACATTCACTTATCAGTGATACGCTGGCTGTGTGGGCAGAGCTCTTTCACACTGCATGGATATAGCACTACAATTCCATTTTAACTGCTATGGCAACAGTCTCTTTCTTAGAATTCAAAATGCTTCTCATAAACTACAAAACCCAGGTTTTCATAGCTTGGAATTATGGCAGCTAAACTGGAATCATACTGCTTTTTTTTTTGGTATAATGCAAAACGTCCCCAAAATTAGAAAGAAGGTAGAAGTAAAAAGTGTTTATGAGTTAGTAAATCAATCTCAGACTGAGGGCAAAATTGTATCTTGTAAAACTCAAACTTCAGACTGAAAAGAGGTCTCTTTGGTTCTTTCTTAGCATACTGATACTCTTAACATATAAAGATTCATATTGGAATATTTTGTGTGCAAGAGTTTTTTGCTTTGAAAATTCATTTAAAAGCACTGTTCTGATTAGGGTGCTTTATCCAGAGCCAGTTAGACACCTCTTTCCCAGCAATGTTCTGCTGTTGTTATGTGCCTTCAAGTCATTTCCAATATGGTCACCCTAAGGTGAACCTTTCTTGGCAAGATTTTTTCAGAGTGTGCCAGAAGTTGAGAGCATATGATTGCTCAGTAGGTTTCGATGGCTGAGCGAG
Source organism: Anolis apletophallus (assembly GCA_030556195.1). Taxonomy (NCBI): domain Eukaryota; kingdom Metazoa; phylum Chordata; class Lepidosauria; order Squamata; family Anolidae; genus Anolis; species Anolis apletophallus. Next base: position 54,079,206 of record JARBWK010000001.1, read on the forward strand.
GATTTGAACTCTGGCTCTTCAGAGTCCAACACTCAAAGCACTGCACCACACTGGGCTCCTGCTCTGCCACTTTGGACCACGGTAGAGTCCAATGGCAGAGGCCTAAAATGGGAGCTTAACACCTGACCCAAACCTTAGTAGTTCCAATTGAAGTAGACACACTGAGCCAGTACTGAATTCACCATTGATATAAATTTCATTTGAGTTAATGGGTCTATTTTAGTAGGGGTAGAGACCTATGTGAGCAGCTATCTTTTGTGCAGCTCTGTATTGTCTTGGGACTAAAGCTTTGAAAAGTTACTTGCAAAAGCTGTGAATAGGACGTACTGTTTTTCAAACCTCTCTCCCATTGCAGCTACAGAATTAGAAGCAATGACACACGGAGATGGCATGGCCTTAAAGATTAATGCAGTAAAGTGCATAATACAGTACTATGGCAAATGAATTTAAGTCTATGTTAAGAACTATCACCACGCAACATGACCCAGTTGTGAATCACCTCCTTGTTTGTGGTGTAGAGACACTATGTTTGAGAGATTTTGTGCCTGTAAAGCTAGGATAAAATTCAATGGGCTAAATTTTGCACTCAGCTCTGTCTATTGTGTCTTTGCTGAGAAGTCGCAGTTAGAAGTGAAACTGAATTCAACAAGACTTGTGTTAAATCCATATGTAGCTTGGTTCCTTCCCTCTTCCCTCAATGTTCCAGCACAAACTGGAATATTGTACAATGGTATGAGACATATCATATATTCTGTACGAGAGAATTTGCAGCAGAAGCCATATGGAATAGTTGGAAATGCCTCAATGTTAGAAGGTAGGTAAATGCCTTAAAGGCACCAGATCCTATCTGATCTTAGAAGCTAAGTAAGCCAGCTATGGTAGTATTTGGGTGGGAGACCCTAAAACAGTGTTTCCCAACCAGTGATCCGCGGACCACCAGTGGTCTGCAAAAACTAAAATACGGTCCATGAAACATTTAACATTTTAAGCCTTTATTCATTTTAATGAATCTGTTGCTACATGGGCGGTGCTGGTGTGTAGGATGTTGGGTACGCGTGGGAGTCCGGAGTTGGGCAAGTGATCGATGCCATGTGTCATGTACTCACACCACTCAGCATCAGTCAGTCGCACACATTCTTTTGTCTTGTTTGGCTGTGTCAGTGATTCTGTTTTGCTGTTTAGTGATTCAACAGCTCTAGTAGTTTTACTGACTGTGAGTTCTCAATGTTCATATTAATTAATTTATTTATTTAATGATTATTAAAATTGGAGAGGTTGCAGAAGAAATCCAGGAAGAGCGCATTGAATTTCAAAATGATATAAACTGCAAGGATGTGTTTGAATCTGATTTTCTTGAAGAGTTTTGGTGTAAAAAAGTAATATTTATACTAAAATTCGAGGAATCACCTTGCGCTGCTCTTCTCCACAACTTATTTATGTGAACAAGGGTTTTCTGATTTGCTGGTAATTAAAAACAAATCCAGGAATCGATTGAAAGTAAGTGATGGTATGCATGTAGCTTTGAGCAATAATATTAGCCTCAGTATTCCCCCAACTTGAGATGCAAGCTCAAAAACCACACTGATGCAAACCAAATTTAATTTCCTTCTCAAATGTTCTTTTAAATATTATAATAGTACTCAAGAGGCACGGAGATGCACTATCCACAATGCTGCGGCCTCTTTCGAGAAGACATGTCAAATGGGTCTCGAAGAGAAACGACAATGCAGAAAGAACCGCAACTTGGAAACAACATCACCTAAGGAGACCTTCTGCTGTGCTTTCTGCAACTGAACCTGCCTATCTCAGATTGGTCTTTTTAGTCATCAACGCACTTGTAAAAAGTGTGGGATGAGTCCTTCCTAAGAATCTTCGTTCGCAAAGTAATGCAGAGAGAGAGAGAGAGAGACTCCTATTAAAGTTAACAAATAGTTTAAAAGTTTTGATTACAGTTTAGTTTTAGATTAACACAGTTTATTATTCTTGAACCTTGTCATCCCTGTTAACAAGAACAAAAAAAAACCAAAGTGGTCTTTGGTCGAATAAAGGTTGGGAACCACTGTTCTAAAGGAAGACCAGGTGTTGCAAGCTGTATTTCAGGGAGAAGGAACTTTCCTGACAAACTGCTATGAAATTAATGGGGTCACCATAAGTTGACAGATAACTTGAAGAAACATATGCACCCACTAGTGAGATGTACCAAAAATTGGATTTTGCTTGAAAAGAAGTTTTTCCCCCCCATTCCAGCTCCTTAAAATTGAGTTCTGATTCATTAATAGCAGAACAATAGCACAGAACAAAAATCCCATAAATAAATCAAGCCAGACAGGCACAATCAAGGCAGTGCTTGCACAATTTGCTGGCAAAGAAATGCATTCATATTTGGATCCTTTGAAAGCCCACCACATCTATGTCTCCTCAAAAGGCTTCTTATTTAGAAATGAAGCTTGCAGCATGCTGAAGAGGAAGTCTGTGTGGCTGGAATGCTGATATTTTATTCATAGATAGTTCTCCACACTTTCCTTTGCTCTGGAAATTCCAGGTGCTCCCAGCAGCCTCTGCGGACAGCTCGGAGAGAGAAGCAAAGAAAAAAGCCTTTCAAGAAATAAACTGCCTTTGCGAGTCACATTAGTCCTTTACCCAAACCACACTTTGGATTTCCAGCTCTTAAGAATGTGCATGGATGCTGCCTTGCTAATCACACCATAGCGATTTGTACTAGTTAAGCCGTATCTGTGTTCTTCTCCCCAATTACAGTTACTCTTTCTTTTATCTCTCTTTCTCTCTCTCTTTTTATGTGTGTGTGGGAACAAAATAATTCCAAGGGAAAGGAAAGCTATTGGGCCAAAAAGTCAATTGGAGCAAGCTAATTTTGCTCACTGAATGTTGCTGATATGTGGAGCAGTTTGTACCATCTGAAATTGCAGCCATGTTGATCTAATTGGAACAACTATCCAAATTAAAATCTTACTGAAACTTTACAGCTGTGTATACAGAGTCATTGGGCCAGGCTTCAAATCTCATGGGTGTTGGCAGAGCACTGCTGGAGAGCTTTTGTAAGCACCTGTGAAAGGAAGAGGGTGGGGAGCAGAGAAAAGCCTGCTAGGCAGTTTCAATATCAGATATTTACCAAAGCATTTGTTTCAAAGTGTAATGGTGGTTTAAAATTAACACTCATTTCCCTCTTTCCTATTTGTTCTTCCTCCAGGCTATGGCAGTCTTTTCTCATGTCAAAAAGTGCCCTTCAACCTATTGGTTAAAGTGATAATAAACTAACAATGGCAACACTGATTTAACATTGCCAGAGTGCACAGTGTATCATTAACAGATCCAAGGCAGGGTGGACTATTCTAAACCCTTTATTGCTGTTGTACTACTCTAAATACTTTATTACTACGAACTCAGAAATAAAGTTATCCTTCCTAATGAATTTATACTGAGACAGAAACATAATACACTGGTTTTTATTTTTACCCCCACTCCCATCTATTTCACAATCCCTGCACAGTGGCCCCATTGTTTTGGAAGGTGAACAGTGGAGAAGTCTATATTTGGAACAGGACTCTTCTGTAATACTTAAAATTTCATTTATTTAATCTCCAAAATGAGCATGAACCAGAGAGATCTACAGGTAGGAGACACTTCAAAACAGAGAAATATCTTTTGATACCCTTAAAGTAGAGGGCCACCTTCTTTAAAGTAGGAAACATGACCACTCTAGGTGACTGAGAAGGAAAGCCATTTGGCTGCCAGATAGCCAACATTTTTGTTATTGTGTGCCTGAGATAGTGGTGTCAAATTCATTTTTACTGAGGGCTACATCAGACTTATGGTTGCCTTCAAAGATCCATTTGTAACTGTGAGACTGTATAAATAAAACTATGAGCCTTTCCAGACATACAAAAGTCCTGAGAGGACTCAAGATATAAAATCCTGATTCCTCTCATGACTTTCACTACTCCAACCCTAGGGGGTGGGAGGGTGGGTGGGGATGGATGGCTAGATGCCATCACAGGTCAACCAAATGTTTACCTGGGAGGCAGGGCCGTAGCCAGGATTTTGATTGGGGGGGCTGAGTTTGGTTCGGGGGGGGGGGGGCTGAGACTGGGTGGAAGAGGGTCTACCCTAGCAAACCTTTTGTATTGTTATCCCAATAACCCCCTTAATGTGGGATATAATGAGCATGGTGATCAGATCATGATATGAATAAACATAACAGTTTAAATAATGTACCAGTAAGGCCTTTTCGCGGACCACCCTGAGAATTTCGGGGGGGGGGCTGAAGCCCCCTTAGCCCCCCCTGGCTACATGCCTGCTGGGAGGGCATCCAGCCATACTCCAGCCCCCCATTCCCTCTCCCAAAACTCACCTGAGGGACCGGTCCTCAATGTAGGCCCCTCTGGAGACCTCTGTAGTCACGTCAGAACAATGCCTCAGAAGGTGAGAAGGGAGAGGATTTCCCCCCTTTTTCTGCCTTCCACCTCCTGGAACATCATTCTGACTTGACTACAGAGGTCTTCAGAGGGGTGTGCGAAGCTGGCAGGCCCTCGGGTAAATTTTGAGGGAGAGAATGGGCAGGCTGGGATGGGTGGGGGTGCCATCCTACATCTTCAAGCTTTTTGGAGTCTGAATAACCAGGATGGCTGTGGGACTCAGCACAGTCCATCCCTACAGGACCCTCATCTGTAAAGATCCAAACCTTAGCTTAAGGTCAGATCTTTAAATATGTTTTTAAAACCTGGATTAAACTGAGTAAATTTCCATAGCTGAGTGGGGACTCTGCAATAAAATAAGTTTTTTTGTGCTGTATCTTATCCAGTGTTTGGAGGTAGGAGCTGGCAACCTGTGCCAAGGCCCATCTTAGTAACTCCCTTGGCAGATGACAGGTGCTCGCTCCATCCACCTGCCTCCCAAGAGCACAATGAAACTTTCATCTTCCAGACTGCATGTAGTGTATAGTGTAGGTAGAAGAGAGTGAATGTTTTTTTTTCATTCAAGAGCAAGGAAGGTGGCTGGTGAGACACTGCTCTTTTAGGACTGTGTGGGTATATATCTTGTGTTGCTGAGTGGCCAGTGGCATTTTTCATGAGTGAAAGGCATTGATATCAGTGGGTCAGACATGATTCAGCTGCCAGTCTACAAAAAAGTGACAGAACAGATCTCTTGCTTTGGTGCCTTTTTATGGTTTCTTTCAGTGAGGAGATTGGATTATATTCCCTTATAACTCATCAAAATGGTAGTCAAGTATGACCCCTGGTAGCAGAGTTTATTGGGCCAACAGTATTGGGAGTGCCAGTGTGGCAACTCCTCTCCGTGGAGATCTTTATAAAATAAAATAAAAATGTTTTTTCTTGGAGGCAGAACATTGGTCCCCCCCCCAACTGTGTAGATTCCAAGGACCATCCATAGATTAATCCTATGCACAGAATTGATGATTAATAGGAGTGTGTACAAGGCTCAAAAACCTGTTTTTGGTTGCCCCCCCCAAATTGGGGGGGGGGGAGATATCGTTTCATGATCTGGCAGCCGGAAGTTCCATTTTCATTTCCAGAAGATCTTGCCCATTGGTGACAACGGAGGAACTTGTGATGCTCCTCTTTCCATCATTTTTATGGCTATTGGGACAAAACTGGCCACATTTGGAGGACACATTTACGACTGCAAGCCTGCCAATTTTCAGAACGTTTGGGTCATCCACTGATTTTTAGGATTTTTTTTTAAGTTTCTATAAATAAAATGTCCTTTAAATAAACCCCAAAAGAAGTACAGTGTTCCCTCATTTACTGCTGGGGTTTCGTTCCAGGACCTCCCGCAATAAGTGAAAAACCATGATGTAGGGATACTCAATTTATTTTAATATTTATACATTATTTTAGTAGTTATACACTATTGTAAGTCTTTATGAACTTAATATAAAGTGAAGGAAAGGAAGGAAAGGCCCTTCAAGGCTGGCTGGGGGGAGGGAGGACTGAGGAGGGAAAACACCTTGGAGAGCGGCAGCGGCAAAACCCCCAAAAACAACAAAAATACCATGATATATATTTTAAATTAATATTTTTTGAAATCCGCAAAAGAGCAAATCCGCAATAAGCGAAACGCAAAGTAGCGAGGGAACACGGTATCCCTTGGAATTTTCCACAGCGACAGAACAGGAGCAGGGGGCATGATTCCTGCCAAGTTTCATAAAAATTCACTCATCCACAAATTTTTAAGAAATTTAAAAAGTTTTACAAATAAGTTTTGCAGGGCTTTTTTGGCATAATTTTAAAATATTTTGAGGTGGAGTGGAAGGCTGCTGGTGGTGCAGGAGTACACACAAGCCAGAAGGTAGGGTTGGGGAGGGACTGAAATTGAAATATTATTTTTAACCTTTCTCCCTATGAGGACTCAAGATAGTCAGGCTATCCCTCCCCTCCCTAAACCTATCCTACACACACTCAATCAAGTTAAAGCAAAAAAGTAAATCATTTAAACAAACACACAAAAATGTCCTTTCACAGCTCCCCTCTAAACGCACAGCCGCCCACACATCCCTAGCGGAATTACTAAAGAAAGATTAACTAACAAAGGAAAACATTAAACTAAGAAATGATATAAAGCCAAAGAAAAAGATTGGGATGCTCAAAAAGTGGTCCTAAGCAGCGACAACACTGATAGAACATGGAGCTAGTAGCTATTATTATGATCTCTCTCTCTCAAACGCCAGGACTCCACAGAAAAATGGAGGAGCTCACCCTAGTATATATAGACCAGCTTTGCAAAAAGGCACATGCTCTGCTTTCTTCTGATTGGCTCTTGCAAGCCTAACGGGGGGGGGGGGGCATCCTCATCTGCTCTTATCAATCATGGAGCAGCCAAAAGATTGGCCATCACGTGGTCCATTCTGGCAGAGCGGTTGGCTGGGTTATACCTGGTCCATTTTCAGTGCTCCAGTTGCCAGATCTCCAAAATTTCTTGAATCCCGTATGGCAAAACAGAATCATACATACATACAATACATGATTGATGCTCAGAAGTAAGTAAGTGCCAGAACTGAAGTAGACCTAGAACTCAAACTTTCAGGCACAGCTAACAATTTGTACTCGAGGAATCTCATAAATGCCATTTTAAAATAGCTATGCCTAAGAAACTGAGTTGCTTGCTGATTGCAATCCTTTGCCATCCCATCTGTACATTGGGAATAATGATATAACTCCCTCCATGGGAGCAATAAACGGCAAGCCTAGTTACTGCATAGCCTCCATGGGAATTTTGCTGGCCCTGGTAAAGTGAAATGGTTTGCACAAGTACGGCTTTTGCTGGATGCAAGCACCCGTTCTCATTATTTTTACCTTGACCGGGCTAGCAGAGAGATAGAGAGATATGTGTTTGTAGAGCACCCAGCACAGGCGGGGTTTCTATCCCGGCTGAGTGGAAGAAGAATATTAATAAGAGCAAAAGACCAGCCTTCATGCTTCAGACCGGAGCCTGCATTATCTTGTTCCATTTTAAAGGGAGCCTTTTGCTGCCTTTCTCCTCTCCCTCCCGCTTCCACTTTTACAAGCTAATTTAATCCAGATAATAACTTTCTGGGTAAGTGCTGGTGGGGGATCACAGAGAAGGAACACAGTGGTGTTCCAAGATTTTAAGAGTAATATCCTTGCATCCCGATTCCTATGTCACACCTTTAATGTGTTTTTAATTGCAGTGTGGTTGTTGTTGTTTTGTTTTACAAACTGTTTATTCTATATATAGCAGATCTCAGCACATTATGATGCATTTAATAACTTGCTGTTTTCTGTGACTGAACCAGATGCAGCAGGGTTCAGTGCCAAGGGATTTAAATTAGGATTTAAATTAGGCTGAGCAAGAAAATTGGAACAAGAACCAGGTGTAGTGGGAGTATTTCCTTGTCTCGCAGTACAACACACGGGTATCTAGCAGGCAAATGTTCTTCATGCAGTAGAGTGATTCTGTTTATTTCCACTGCTGGAGACAGTAATATAGCCTCCTGCATCTGTTTCTTATTTTAACCCTTGCCTTATCTTTGCTTGAGTCAACACTAGCATTTTTACCGTACTTAACATGTCAATTATCTTCATTATTTAAGTGGCTATAAAATACTCTAACCACAGCAAATAAGTATGCCCAGGGGACAGGCTCTGTTGGTCAGATGGATACTATATATACAAATGACCTGCCGAAAACCACTACTACTTTGAAAAAAATAGTGTTGGAACAATAGCTCAATGTTATAGCACATGATTTTAGGCATGCAGTCCCAATTAAAATTCCTGCTTTCTCTTGATGGGTTGTGGAGCAGAATCCAGCCTGAGTTCATGGACTTTCAATAGCTAGTGATGCTTGGTGAAGCTGATCGGAGTTAGGAAGGTTTACAATGTCTGGACCTATCTTAGGTTGGTGAAGGATGATATAGATAATATCAAGCTGGGCAAACCAGTGGTATTACTAGGTAGGCACAAATAAACTTCCTATGTTCCTAACTGGAGAAATTTTAGAGTGATTTACTTGCCCACTTCGTTTTTTAAAAGCAGTTCTCTTGGACAGGATCCGTGACTTACCCAAAGTTACCTTCACACATGTAAAATTGTATCCTGAGTGCTGTCTAGTCGAGATTCATCCACATGGCAGGTTTGAATAAAGGTAACCGCAGAAACAAAGATAACTGTAGCAAATGAAGTTGCACCAACTGAATTCTTTTACCAATAGGCCAGAATGGGTTGACCCTATGCAGGGGTTGAGGCCAGGCTTTCATGATTGCCTGAACAAGGCAGGGCCTGTGCTGTCTAACTATTTTCATCTGGAAAGTACTGGAAAGCATGCAGTTTTCTACAAGGCATTTAAGCCCTATTATTTATTTATTTATTCTCAGGATTTATATACGGCTTTTCTCACCCCTTTGGGGACTCAAAGTGGTGTACAATAAGTAATGGCAAAATTAAATGCCAACATATATACAAACAAAAAAAATCCCTAAAATGATAACATGTAACAATAAATTAAACCCTAAAAACATATTAAACATAAAACATAAACAGACATTTAAAATTAAAATATACAGTTGAATTAAAAACATCTTAATATAGCGTTAAAATCTCAAATTCCTGTGCTCCAGTCAGCAAATGTCCCAATAACCATGTGGTTGGGGTCTAAATAGTTAATTCAGTTCAAGTCAGTTGCTAATTATCCCCCAAAATGAAGGGCAAAACAAGAGGGCGGTTGTCAGTTAGTTCAAAACATCAAGTGCCTCAGTAGGGCAATGTCTTCTATTTAACAGTTTCTGGAATCAGTGTAATCTCGATCTCTTTGTTGATCAGAAAAGGTCCCCTGAAAAGGTTCTTCAGTGTCCTCAGCATCTGCCACCTCCTGCTACAGCGAAGGGCCTCCTACTGCCTCAGCCCTGAACTCCCTGGACCCCTAGAAACCACGATCATCATGAAATGCACATTCCTGGATATCCGACTTTTCTGTGACTGGATCATCTGACTCCAGAGAGTGAATTAAGACATATTTGATAGGACCACTGTGCATGCATTAATGCACTGAGACGCAATTGGGATTTACTTCCCTCTGCAAGGATACCATACGCACACACACGCGCACACATTGTATCAATAAATTCAACATACCTGACCACCAACACACAGCTTTCACACAATGCTCTCTACCACTTGAAAGGTATGACATTTTCAACATCTCTTGGAAGTAGGCTCTTACTGACATCCCATAAGATTCCTTTCTTTTTAAAATTGCATCTTTTGCATTTATCTTGACTTTCAAGCAGTGATTTCAGACAGGTGTTTTGACACCAGGGGAAGAGTTAGTTGCAGTGAAGGCTCCCAAGATACAATATTTTACTTATAATGAATTATGGTTCACCTAAATAAACAGTCACTGATTGCAGAAAACATGTTTAATGTACTGTGTCTGTCAGAGACCGTTAATCTCGGCACCTCCTACATGGAGGAGTCTTTAGGATCACGTACGCATAAATCATTTTACTTCTTTGTCATAGACCAATGAGACATGAGCTGAGCAAAGCAGAAGCAAAACAAGGAGCAATGCATCCTTCTGGAAGTGACAGATGCTCCATCATCACCACCCCTACCAATAGCATTAGGATTTATATCCTGCTTTTCTGCCTAAAATAGAATTGTGATGGATCATGACAAGACTGAACAAAATGCACTTAAAGTGCAGACCAATTCAAATATTGAAATACAATCAGATTTAAAACATAATTTAAGTAGCCTGTACTTATAATTCTCTGCGGAGGACTTTAATGTACTCTCTTAGTGCCCTTCTAAACTGTCAAAAAAACCAGGAGGAACTGGGTTAATTTAACCCAGTTCCTCCCAGTTTGCTGTCGACACCCCCAACTCAAATCTTGGCCTTTCCCTCAGGGGTGGCTAGATGCCATCCTGGGTCAGCCCCCCTATTTTCCCCTCAAAAAGCCTGCTAGCAGTTTTTGAGGGGAAAATGGTGGGAGCGGAGCCTAGGTGAAAAGGGTGGATGACATCCCACTCTTTTTGGCTCCAGGATCCTGAAAAACCAGGATGGCCATGGGGATTGACCCCTGAGACTGCTTAAGGTCCGAATCTTTGCAGGTGTCTAATCCAGAGTAAACTAGGATATCCCAGTTTTTTTCCAGCTTTTGTCTCAGGGCCTCATCAGACGGGGCAATTTAAGCATCCTAGGATGCTTCCACCCTGTCTTGTGATTGGAGCCCCATGCCAGCCATTGCACAACATTGTGTGACTTCTGGCCGAGGCCATGTCCCCAACTGTGGTGTAAATGTCCTTGGATGCTCTATTGTCCACACTGGGAGGGCAACATTTCTCACATTTGATGTGGGAAGCATCGCTGCCAGGAAATGGTGTGGAGATTGATAGATTCGCCCCTCTGCCCAGCAGCAAATTCAGGCAAAGTAGGATACTTTTCTTGGCCTTTGTGATGAGGTAATCAATGTATTGGAAAGGACAAGATTCTGCATTCTCCTCTCCTTCCTGATGAATTCCCTGAGTGCAAATTACTTTTACACTTTCAACTCATTTTGCAGCAACTGAAGTTAACTAAGGTCAGAGGATAAGGTCAGAGGAAGAGGCTTGGGCAGTTGGAAATTACCGTATCTTTTAAAAAAATGGGACAACAGAGGATTAATTAGAATTATTGTGGAGTATATGCCATCCCTGCAATGTAGGTTAGAATTTTAACATTCCACTGTCGCAGATGATTGGGTTGAGAAAGCAATGGCCAAGGAAAGAGAATTTGGCTAAAACCAATCTATTTTGGTTTGGGAACTAGATTATGTCTTTACACCAGAATTCAAGAACTGGTTTCTACCGTATTACAATTCTACTTCAACAATATGCCTCTGGGACTGTTTGCAACATACAATTCCTCTACTTGTTTTGGTATATGTGTCATGCAAATATTATAAACCAGAACTTTAAAAAGGTTACTTTTTGAATCACAACTTCCAGAATCCTTTAGCTAGGAGAGAAATGAATGACTATGCAGGCTGGGGATTCTGGGACCTGTAATCCAAAAAACTTTTCCAAGCTTTATATAGGCTGTATATACAAGTGACAAAATAAACACGTGATAATTCATTGAAGCATTTCTTGGTGAGCTGAGGAACCTTTGTGCTATTAATTCTGTCGCATAGATCTCAGAAACTCTTTTCTTAATGGGAGTTAAGTGTGCATCAGACAACCTTAGTGGCAAAGTCTTCTCACATATTGTTCATCTTACCAAGTTACCGTGAAACCTAATGGCTTTTATTTTTGTCTCTGTTATAAACCCTGCCAGGTTCCATGCAGGGAAGAGTAGCAGCTGCCTATGGTGTAAATCCTTTGGCATAATGACAAAGTGCTTGTATGGTGTCTGCATACACAGGGAGAGAGGGACTAGTATGCACAGCAGGTGAAACAACAGTCCTCTCTACAGAGTAGCAGAAGTTAAAATCTTCCAAGAGCATGCCTGTGCTACACAATTCCATCATATACTACAGGTTAGTGAACAATAGATCATGAGGTTGTTTAAAAAAAAAATCTTCAGGGTATGATTAACTTAATCTGATTTGCACATGTGGATTTTATCCAGTTTGTAAATTCTCTGGCTTTAAGTGATAAATGATTTAATATATTATTTTTAATGGTTATAATTTATTGTTTTTAATTTATTTTATTGTATACTATCTTGAGATCCTGAGATATAGGGTAGGATGTAAATATCTATACAAACAAAGAAGGATACAAACTGGCTGGCCCTAATAACACAGCTAGCAGAATTTTAGCGTGGTTGAGAAACATGGCAAGTGGTTCTCTAGAGAGGGCACTGAGCAGCCATGTCAACCAGATGAGCCTTGGTTAAGCTGCTATTGGATTGCAGTTCTCAACAGCCTTAGCCAGCATCACCAGTGAGAAAAGCTTGGTACTGAAATCCAGCATCAATTGGAGGAGGTCCACATGTTTCTACCAGTATTAAGGAAATCACCAGCCTTATTCTAGAAGTAGTAGATCTTCCAGCTGGGGCAGCACATGAATTGAGCATTTCTGGCTGTCCTGTCCTCCCTACTAGTCCAACATAATGGATACAAATATTTGCAAATTAGAAATTGTACATTCAGTACAACTAAGATCGTCCCTGAACTGACACCACCCCCCTACCCATCTACCACTATCAGGAAAAGATTTATAGTGCTGATCAGTAAGCAAAGAAAGCTCATTGCTTACCATTACCAATGATGGCTATGACTAATGGGAGATGCAGCCTAATCTGCAGGGCCAAATACTTCCCATGTTTGCATTAAAAATACCTGAGATTTCAGCACCGCATGCACCTCTAGTACATGTTGAGGATTCTTTGTCTGAAATGCTTGGGACAAGCTTTAAATTTTGTATATTTTTATTTTAGAATGCTGTATTTTCTTATATATATAATACATAATGGAATATGTTGGAGATGGGTCTCAAGTCTAAACACAAAATTAATGTAAGTTTCATAAACACCTTGTACACGTAAACTGAAGGCAATTTTATACACAATATTTGTAATAATTTTCTGCATGAAACCAAGTGTGTGTACATTGAACCATCAGAAAGTAAAAGTGTTATTATCTCAGCCGCTCATGTATGAATGGTTTTTTTTTTAATGTTGGAGTATTTTGGATTTCAGAATTACGGATAATGGAAGCTCAACTTGTATTCCAGAGACGGCAGTTCCAAAATTCTGTTGCACACATTTCTGCTACAACAAAATCATTTAAAAGAATGGCTGGTACCCAATCAAATTGAATAATTTTAAATCTCAGAGAGAGCTGAGAGCAGTTCCAGAACTCTTCTGCTGAAATTTGTAGAACTTTAACATGTTCGTTGCAACTGGATTGTAACTATGCTTACGTTAAGTGAAACTTACTGGAGTTGAGAGCAATCCTGCTGCCTGCTCTGTGCTCAGCATAATTGTGAAAAGTGCTACTCATACAACAGACACAAAAGCACCGAGTATTCCTGTGATATGCTGCAGTCCTCCCCTACCACACACTTTTAAACCATCATTTTTATTCTGTTCACACTTCCTACAGTCATTCGAAATCCCAACGCCCCATAAATAACGATATGGATACTGTTACATCTTTCTTGCATGCGGCTGGTGGTCTGAGTTATAGAGCGAGCAAAGGCTCAAAACGGGTGGTAGTGGTGTTGAGTAATCACATTTCTGCCTCAAACTTATTTCCTTGCTATGCAGGGCCATAAAATCCAGTGTTGTACTACTAACTCAAGCTGTGTGTGTTGCATTCTTCTAAGTCTCTCCATTGGTCATGGTGTGGCTCTTTCTGAGCGTCTTCACCTAGTGATAATCTAATGCCAGGATTGGTGCCTCCTGCCTTCACCTCTTGTGGTTCAAGGTACCAGGGGGAGAAGCTCTCTGGTGGGCTTGAGAATTAGATGACAAGTTAAACAAGAAGTTGTTTCCATCTGGATTTCCTTGCCACAGCCTTTCCCACCCCCAACTTTATCACTGTTAATCTAATGTAGCCAATTTTAAACTGAAGATGCTGCCCTCCCCTGACATCTTTCTCCCTGCGGCATTGAAATTAAATGTAGACTATAATTTGGCATTTGAGAAGTGAAAGGGATGGTAGCCCTAAGGGAAAAGATAACAGCTTGGCTCTTTGTGTTAAATAGCTGTCTGCAAGCCTCAAACTGCAGAATGAGATTTAGACCGGTACTGGGCAGGCTGCCAAGCCCGCGGACCTGGCTGCAGTGCGACGTCTCATTTAGAGCAAGATGCCTCTGACTGGGAGATGCAGTGCGCCACATGGATTTTTCAACAGCATCAGATAAAATGGATCACCCAGCTTCCTGTTCTGTAGCAAAATGAGGACACGCGTCTGTAAGTGCATGCATCCGCAGTAGAGCTTTGTATCCCAAGCCAAGGCTTCCAAATGATGCCTGATTTCTGGTTTAATGCATGGGTAGGCTGTCTGTGACAAGCTGTTGGAATTAGCTCCAGGGCAGGTGGAACTGGGGATCAGACATTTTGTGAGACATCATTTCTGCTCACGCTCCTAAGCACATCTACTCCCCTCCTTGGGTGGGTGCTTTAATTTACTCGAGCAGTGTTTCGGTGAGAGGAAGTAGGACACTATCTCATCAGGGAGAAGGCCACATGGAGTGACCTTCAAGGGACTGCCCCATCCAGGATATATTTCCATTTTCTATGTGTACAGTATCCTTCTTTCTCAGTCATAGGATATACTGGTGGAGAATGCAGGCTCTGCCCTCACCTCGGCCCCTGCAAGTCATCAGACACCCTACACTCCCAAGTTCTGTAAGCATTTCTGCTACTAAGCTTTTCACACCCAAGAAAAGCACTACAGAGCAGATCCCATTCAGTGGTAAACACATATTTTCTTCTTACCTGGAGAAACTCAGACCAACATTCTGTATAAAGCTGGTGAAGTGTACGATTCTCTCAAGACTCTGGTTAATTGCTATCAAGTCAACTTTGACTTATAGTGACTCTATGAATGGGAGGCCTCCAAGGCACCCTATCATCAACAGCTTTGCTCAGGATTAGCAGACCCAGGTCCAAGGCTTTATTGATTGAGGGCATTATTGCACCAGCTATATATATATAAAGGAAGAGCCGTCATGTGAAGACTACCTCAAACAGAGAAACCTTACAACGCAGAAACACAAAACTTGCCAACAGAAATAGGCCTCAAGCAAGGTACGTTTGTAGCAAAGAAACTTTCCCCCCAAACCTAAAAGGCCCCCAAAACAACGAGTAAAAATAAAACTACATTTCCCAGCATCCTCCGGGGCTGCCAAAGACTCTCCCAGCCTCTACATTCTGACATCATGATTGGCTGCCAATAAGGGCGGATTTGCATAACTGCTGTACTGGCCAGCCAACATGAACATTCCGACCCATAACAAACTGCCAGAGCCTCCTCCAACACTTTCAAATCAGAAGACCATGATGGAGATCAACACCATTCAAGGGGAGCTCTTCTTCCTTTCCCAAAAGATCTCCAGTGGCTTGGAATTCCGCATTAATAAGAGGACCATCCAGCAACAATGGGGTTTGCCAAGGAGGGTGCTCCAGCCCCTCTATATGCTGGCTCCAAGGGATGGAGGTCATCACCAAGTACCGCTGGAAGAGCTCCCTTAGATGGCCTGTCCATGAGGAAAGCCTCATCGGACATCGACCAATGGGTGCAAAAGACACAGAGCAGGACATCTTGAAAAAGAGAGGAGCAGAAAGTAAGCTAGACATGAAGATCTTGAGAAAGGTGGCTAAAAAGGATACGGAAAGGATTTTTAACAGTCCCCCAACAGACACTGGACGCACCTGTGAAGATAGAGATCCCCTGACAGGACAAGCCCTCCCCAAGCTGATCCGTCCTGGCCATGGTACAAGTCAAACCCGAAGGACTGCAGGCAAAGAGCTGAGGCACAAACCCAATTCACTTCAACACCATAACTAACAACAATTCCAACCCTTACATACTCAGATTTCTCGCATCTCCTAAATAGGGCACAGCAACGCGTGCCGGGTACAGCTAGTGCTGTTATAACTTTACATTGATGCTTTTATCTCAGCCTTATCACAAAATGTTCTTTTCAAGGCATTGTTGAAAATGTGCATTTTTCATTTGGAAATAATTGTTAATGACCCCTTTTACACATAACAATTCAACAACAAGTTCAAGTATAGGTATCTCATAGCACTTTCTTCTACAAATTAACCATTAGTGGACATGGTGTAGGAATGGCCAGGTTAGCTCTCCCTCAAGGATTCCCAAGGGAGTCTCCAACAGACAAGTCCCAGACCACTTCTGGTATTTAGGCAGGGAAAATTGCTTTTCGGATGTGTTGAAACCTTTCTTAACCCTCTTCTGATTTCTATGTTTTTGTGTTTGTTTGGGGGTTTTTTTGCTGTTATATCACCATGTCCTACTGTTTTGCTGTGTTACCACTATTACGTCTACAATGTTTTAAGAATTGGATGAACCAGTCATGAAATGAGATGTGGGGTACAGGCATTGGTAACAATGCCACTATTGCAGCTGGAAAAAACCATGCAAATGATGCTCTTAATGTGATATTGTGTCAACAGTCACGTACTCTCATGAGACTGGCTGGAGTGGATTCCAAATAGTATAATGTGATATAAAGAAGTGGTGTGACAAGGCTTGAGTCTACTACCTTCTTATTAGGCAGCATTGTCTTTTCTATTTAGTCAAGTCTTCATTCAGTTAGTCTAAAATACTCTTTTCATAGGGATCCAGATTAACATGTTTATGTCTTTGAATTCAAATTTATTTATTTTATTTACTTTATTTTTATCCTGTCTTTCCCCCATTAAAGGAAGAACGGTGGGACATAGGGAGAACAGTGATAGTGGATGATCTTGTGATTTCCTGCATTCTTGGTAAGATATATCCTGAGAAGATTTGCAGTTACCATCCTCTGAGGCTGAAAAAGGGTGCTCACCAGTGCTTCTCAGCCCATCTAGTCCAGCATTCTGCGTCACACAGTGGCCAACCAGTTGTACACGGGGATCTCGAGCAGAAGGGAGGGCAAAACCCTGACCTGCTCCCGACCCCCCACAACCAGTACCCAGGGAAATCCTGCCTACCTCAACCAACTTCGAGGTGGCACTTGAATGTCCTTTTCAGTAACTACCGATACACTTGGTATCCATGAATCTGTCTAATCCTGCCTTGAAGTTGTTCAGGCTGACAGCTGTCACAACCTCTTCTGGAAGTGAGTTCCATAACCCAATGACCCTCTGGGTGAAGAAATATTTCCCTTTATTAGTCCTAATTTTCCTACCTTGGAGCTTCAGGGAGTGCCCTCTAGTCCTAGTGTTTTGTGACAAAGAAAATAATTTTTCTTTATTCACCTTTTCTATCCCATGCATGATTTTATACACTTCGATCAAGTCACCTCTTAAACGCCGTCTTTCAAGGCTGAAAAGACCAAGGCGTTCCAACCTGGTTTCATAAGGGAGCCGCTCCATCCCTTGGATCATTCTTGTTGCCCTTTTCTGTACCTTTTCCAGTTCCGTTATATCCTTCTTAAGGTGCTTCCTCTTCATCCTGGAAAGAAATGACAAGTGGAGTGCCGCAGGGTTGTGTCCTGGGCCCAATCCTGTTCAACATCTTTATTAATGATGTAGATAAAGGAATGATCATCAAGTTTGCAGATAGGACCAAATTGGGAAAGATAGCCAATACTCCACAAGACAGGAAGAGAATTCAAAACAATCTTAACAGATTAGAGAGATGGGCCAAAACTAACAAAATGAAGTTCAACAGTGACAATTGCAAGGTACTCCAATTAGGCAGAAAAAAATAATGCAAAGATTCAGAATGGGGGACTCCTGGCTTGACAGCTGTACGTGTGAAAGAGATCTTGGATTTGATGTGTTGTCGAAAGCTATCATGGCCAGAATCACTGGGTTGCTGTAAGTTTTTCTGGAACATGGCCATACAGCCCGAAAAACTTACAGTAACCCAGATCTTGGAGTCCTCATGGACAACAACTTAAACATAAGCCAACAGTGTCACGTGGTGGAAAGAAACAATAATGGGATTTTGGCCTGCATTAATAGGAGTATAGTGTCTAGATCCAGGAAAGTCATGCTACCCCTCTATTTTGCCTTGGTCAGACCACACCTGGAATACTGTGTCCAATTCTGGGCACCACAATTGAAGGGAGATGTTGACAAGCTGGAATGTGTCCAGAGGAGAGTGACTAAAATGATCAAGGGTCTGGAGAACAAGTCCTATGAGGAGTGGCTTAAAGAGCTGGGCATGTTTAGCCTGAAGAAGAGAAGGCTGAGAGGAGACATGATAACCATGTATAATATGTATGGGGAAGTCATAGGGAGGAGGGAGCAGACTTGTTTTCTGCTGCCCTAGAGACTAGTACTCAGAATGGCTTCAAACTACAGGAAAGGAGATTCCACCTGAACATTAGGAAGAACTTTCTGACTGTGAGAGCTGTTCAACAGTGGAACTCTCTGCACCAGTGTGTGATGGGGGCTCCTTCTTTGGAGGCTTTCAAACAGAGGCTGGATTGCCATCTGTCAGGGGTGCTTTGAATGAAATTTTCCTTCTTGGCAGGGGGTTGGACTGGATGGCCCACAAAGTCTCTTCCAACTCTAGGATTCTATGGAAGAGTGTGATTTACCCAAGCCAACCCAGTGTGTTTCCATGGCTGAATGTGGGTTTCAACCATGGTCTTCTAGTGTCCTAATCCAAAATTTGAGAAACTGATTCAAAGCAGAAAGTGCAACCTTCTCTTACCTACTCAAAAGTGATATACAATTTCAAATGCTGAGAATCCAGAACAGCTTAGTCATACCTTCAGGAATTTTTTTTGGTGGAAGGGGCACATAGAGATAGAGAAAGAGTGAAGGAAGAGGATAGGTGTAGCCAGGAGTTGTGGAGGGAGGGAAAGACAGAAAAGGAGAAAAAAGACCCCCTGCCAAGATATAGAATTGAATTGGGGCATCGGCCATTTTCAGTTGGGTGAGATTTGCGAGAACAGAACTAGGGAAATAATTGGTAAGAAAGGAAAAGCCACACAGCCATTCTCAAGGTAGATCAATGTTTCCCTGCATTGACTATTCACTGAGAAAACTTAAGGGACAAGGCCAAATGATTCTATAGAAAGAAGTCTGGGCCTATAGCACATAACACAAAGCAGGGCTGACTAGTATTTTGTTGTTCTTTTACTTGTAAAGCACTACATTTATTGGTAGTGCTATATCTCTCTCTCTCTCGGCATTACTTTGTGAATGAAGATTCTTTAGGAAGGACTCATCCCACACTTTTTACAAGCGCGTTGATGACTAAAAAGGCCAATCTGAGATAGGCAAGTCTGGTTGCAGAAAGCACAGTAGAAAGTCTCCTTGGGTGATGTTGTTTCCAAGTTGTGGCTCTTTCTGCGTTGTCGTTTCTCTTTGAGACCCGTTTGGCGTGTCTTCTCGAAAGAGGCCGCAGCATTGTGGATAGTGCATCTCCATGCCTCCCAATGTGAGGCCAGGGTGGACCATATTTGGTGATAAATCTGGCCGAGCCTGAGATGTTGTTTCAGGGAGTCCTTATATCTCTTTTTGGGGGCGCCTCTCTTGCGCTGACCCATGGCGAGATCACCATAGAATAGTATTTATTGGTAGTGCTATATAGATAATCTTTATAACAACTTTTTTTAGAAGACAGCACTCCCATTCTGAGATTTCTTCCCTTTCGCGGGAGCTAAGTGGAGAGGAGCCATGACTTGAAAACTGGCAAAAGACCCTAGCATTTTGGATCCTGGAAAGCTGTTTATGAAGATTAGTTAACATGTTGATATGGATCTGTCCTAAAAGATTCACATAGGCTATGTATGGTTTTTTAAAAAATCAGCATGAAACAGAATATGGTGTCCCATCCTGAACTCAGCAAGATATGTAGATTTGATAGGATAGAATGCCATCACATTGGTAACGCTATTGAATAGGAAACATTCACCTTTTACAATAAGTTCTAAAAATGATTACCGTAATATTAAATGATAGTGATACAAATATTCACTGAAAGGCAGCAATTTAATCATCATATAACAGCCTTGGGGCAGAAATCTGACTTGAGGAGAAGCAGAGATATAACACATACTTCTTCCAGCCCTATGATATTCAGTTCATCAATAACAATCCTATGAAGTGGGATCAATACTAAATTATATCTGAAGTTGACATAGCTTCTGTCAACCTTACATCAATTCTGGAAAAATAAAGAGACATTTTTAAAAGTGATACTTTCTCCCATTCTTAGGGCTGCTATTCTTGCATAGTTGAGACGGCATTGACTGAATGAAGAATTTGGGGGCTGTTAGACCCTGGGGGGGGGGGATTTTGTGGGAACACAACCTTTACAGAAGAGCTGGGTTTCACAAGGATTGCAATGGAACTGAATGACTAAATCTGGGCATTTAAAAAGTTGCAAAATATCTTCAAAGAAATTTGGGAGACATAATTGACAATAATTCAGGAGCATCTGGTTCAGTACAACTCATCTTTGCATTATCCCTGTTTAATTGAGTTTGTATCTACGGGATTTTTTTCCCAAACAAGAGAACATCTGGGTAGTCCTGATGGTTTATTTACCTGGCCCGGAAAACACACATCCTAATCTGAAGTCGTTGATCCAAGGCAAAGAAATAATAAGGCATCCTTCCTCAACCTGGTACACTTCACATCTGTTAAATTAGAATTCTTTTGGTTTTATAATGGCATGGCACATCTGGGTATGTGGTATATTGTAGTCCAAAACATCTGGAAGGTACTAGAATTGAGAAGGTTACAATAGTGGTTTTTGTGTTATTTTCTGAGTACCGGTAGTAGTTACCATGTGAACTAGGAAGAGACCTCTCTACTTTTCTTCTATACCACTGTATGAACATACATCTGGGAGAAGGGCAGCAATTCTGGGGATTAAAGGAGAAATACTATTCTCCACACAGCTGGCTGGGTGTCAGCAGCATTAAGATCACTACTGACTGAAGGTCATGAGTTCGAAGCCAGCCCGGGTCAGAGTGAGCTTCTGACCAATTGTGTAGGTTGTTGTCGACCTTTGCAACCTGAAAGACAGTTGCATCTGTCAAGTAGGAAAATTAGGTACCACCTATGTGTGGGGAGGCTAATTTAACTAATTTACGAGGCCATAAAAAATCTCCAGCAAAGCATGCAGGGAATGCAGAAGTACTTCATCAGTGTTGCAGATGGATGGTGAAGCGACAGTTCCCCTGGTGGCCAGAAAAGTGGAATGTTAAATAGCCTCTGACTGTCTGTCTATATGTGTTGTATGTCTATGGTATTGAATGTTTGCCATCTATGTGTACATTGTAATCCATAATTGTAATTATAATATATTGTAATATATGGTATAGCTGAAGAGAAGACATTTTATGTTCAGTACAAGCCGCAATTATTTAAAAAATTCACATTTCTCTAGAATGCTTACTCCACTCCACATCCACTAAGATGTGACAGCCATTGGCCTTGAAAAAATAGTAGCACTCTGGAAGTTGTTTGTGTTGTTGTGAACCCTGTTGTGTTTTCAGTATGTATATGTCCTTAGCATCATAGAGGGAAAAGGTTACCAGTTTGGGACAGAAAAAGGACTTTTGTGTAAACTGCATTATGAAAATTGTTTTCACATCCCTAGCTGGTGCCTCACCAAACTACAACTCCATGATTCCATAGCTTTGATCTATGGCAGTCAAACTGTGTTAAGTCTACAGTGTAGAATCACCCTTTGCTAATATATTCCCTAATGAAGAGTTAGGAGAACTCATCAGGTTTCTCCATTTGACAATTGATTATTTATGTATTTATCTTTTAGCTTAAGACATTTAGCCAGGTGGTTGAAAAGAATACAGCCCACTACCTAGAGCAATCATTACAGTTTAGAAGCAGACCTTAGAAATTTCCTTTTATAAAAAGTAATTACTGTTATAGACTGGCATCCTGTTAGACAGATATGATAAGCTAGATTTGTGATCTCATAACTGTTTCATATTCACATTTTCAATTATGGCACCACTGCCATAAATCCAAAAGCCAGGCAGTTGTACTAACCAAAAATATTATGTGGTGCTGGAGAACAAGAAGTTGAAGAGTGATGTGCCCAGCCTCACTCCATAAGCACGACATGACATGAGGCGGAGTTGTAACAAGTCTCTGCTTCTCATATTATAGTTTGACAGTGCAGTGGAGTTTCCCAGACTCTGTTATTCAATGTAGCTGGTGCACATTATTATTATTATAATTATAATTAACTTAGTTATACCCCGCTCCCATCTCCCCAAGGGGACTCGGGGTGGCCAACAATACATAGTAACAACACAAAGCAATGATAAAAAACAATACAATCAATGAAAATCAACACAAGCAGTAACAGACAATTTAAAACCATTTCAGGCAGGCCAAATGTACATGTTAAAATTTAAAAATAAATAAACGCTGGGTGCAGATAGAGGTAGTTTGCAGATAGCAGGAAGGCTTCAAGGACAATATGGGGCAGACCACCCAACAGGTAATTAAAGTGCCTCTGAGGACCTTTGCGGGGATTAAACACAGCAGGGTGTTCTTTACTTTATTCAGGGAAGGCACATTTGAATAGCCACGTCTTCAGGCTCCTCCTAAAAACTGCCAATGTGGGGGCTTGTCTGATATCCTTGGGGAGTGCATTCCAGAGACGAGGTGGCACTACAGAGAAGGCCCTCTCCCTCGTCCCCACCAAACGTGCCTGTGAGGACGGTGGGTGCGAGAGTAGGGTCTCTCCAGATGATTGAAGAGATCGCCTGGGTTCGTAAACAGAGATGCGATCATGTAGGTAGGCAGGTGTTGGGCTTGTGGCTCCTTTGGCTACCAGAATTGTGGGACCTGAAGTGCAAACAGATACAATGGATGGGAATTTTCATGAGACAAGGGATGGGAATTCTCATGAGCTAAGATTCTCTGGGAACTTGTCTGTGTAAACTAGAGTGAGATAAGCAACACCTGCGTTGATAGTGCAGCCAGCAGAGAAGGAATTTTAATTGGCAAAATTCAAGGCCTATGTTTTAATTAGAGAATCGAAAGTGGTTTGGTTGACCATTTTACTGCTGCTTGCTGTAGAGACCCCCAGTTTTCTGGCAACGTCGATGCAGGCAGATCCTCTTGCTTTGAGACTCAAGTTTCATGCTTTGCCTATGGAAGTTTCTAGTTTAAGTTTTTGGGACTTTGATTCTCTTGGACTCTATTGATTCTCTTGGACTCTATTGAACTCATTGAGATTCTATTGGATTTATTTCATCTGTACTGCTTTGGCTCCTGAAACCTTCCTGCTTGGATTATAGATGTGTTTTCTTTTTATCTTTTTATCCTTCTATATATTGCTGATATTACCTGCTTCCAATAAATGACAATATTTCAAGTGCTGGTTTTGTGTGATTACATCTAGAGGGTCCAGGTCCCCTGGAGTGCGACAGTGGGTCCCAAAATGTTCAGGGCTTTGTACGTAGGAACCTGCACCTTGAATTGGGACCGGAAGATGAACGGCAGCCAATGAAGCTCCTTAAACAGGGGGGTTGACCGCTCCCTGTAAGTCGCTCCAGTTAGCAATCTGGCTGCCGCCCATTGGACCAATTGAAACTTACGGGCTGTCTTCAAGGGCAGCCCCACATAGAGTGCATTACAGTAATCCAATCTGGAGGTGACTAAGGCGTGGACCACCGTGGCCAGATCCGACTTCACAAGGTACGGTCCCAGCTGGCACACGAGTTTTAATTGTGCACAGGATTGACTTCTTCCTGGGAAATTAGCATTCATCTTAATTCTATAGAGTACCATGACCAAATTTCTGTATTGTTTTGAGTCCCATTATTAGCTCAACAATGAGATATAAATGAGCAAAATAAAATTAAATACAGTTTCAAAATCCCTCTGTAATTCATAAGTTTGAATTCCTGGCCAGGCTGATTTTCTCATGGAAGAATACTGGACAAGGAATGAATCAGGTAGGAGAAAGGAAAGCGAGAAAGGGAAAAGAGAGAGAGAGAGAGAGAGAGAGAGAGAGAGAGAGAGAGAGAGAGAGATAGAGAGAGAGAGAGAGAATGAGGTGGTAGAAAAAGAGGGGAGGGGAGGGGAGGAAAGGGTAGAAAGCTGTGGAAAGAAAGGGCGAAAGCCACCATTTCACCTGTTGCTGTCATGAGACCCCCAATAGATTATTCCTGGAGAAATGTGTTCTTGGATAGAAGAAGAGGTCCTCTACAGGTCAACCTGTGATGCTTCAGGTGTTGCTGGGCTTCCCTGCCTGACTTTCAATTCCTCTGCCATGTTTGCTGCTGGGGATTATTGTCACAACGTGGGTCCTGGCCCTGCCCCTTAATCACACACACACAGACAATGTCAATTAACTATTTATTAAGCAGAATTATTTGCAGGTGAAAAGGGTAAAATGTCCAAAAGTAATGAGATCAATAAGTCCAAGGTAATTAGCAATTAGTGTCCAAAAGCAAATCAAAAAAAGCAGGAAATCTCTCAAAAGCAAGGTCCATAAAAACAAAGCCAATCAATCAAAAGCAACTTAGTCCGTAGGCAAACAAGGCAATCCAAATGTCATATAGCTGTGCCTTAAGATATTGTTCCTCAATTAACTGGCTAACTAACATTTCCATTGACTAATTGCTGGAGGTCAATATATACTCTTTATGAAAGACTGCAAAGCTTATAAAGTGTTGTTCTGGTTCTGGCATCTTATTGTAATTGGGAGCAATAGGGATTATTTAAATGGCTTCTTCGTCTAGTAATGAGTGGAACGGTTGCTAATTAACTCCTCCAGTATCTCAAAAAGGCATTTCTACCAAAGTTTTGGCAGTATACGCATTTATTGATATTTAATCAAAGGCAACTGGTTAACCAATTAAAAATGTTTTAATCTTAGTAGACTGCAGGTAGGCAATTGCTCAAGAGTCTCTGTAAAAAAAACAACACACACACACAACCCCACAACAGGTGACATTCAAAGGGCTGCCATGAGACCTATGCATTTTTATCTTTGCTCCTAGTCCATGAGTTAGAAGTGATTGAAATTCAACGGTAATGCTGAAAATGGAAGAGGTATATTTACTCCTCTATGAGAGCAGCAAAATGAAGTGACAGGAACTAAGTTAATAAAGCTAGATTCATGTGCTGTCTTTTTTTTAACCTTGTGCTGAGGAGTCTGGGAACAGTAGAAGCCAAAAATACCATGCAGCGGCTTAAAGTCCAAAGCCCTATTGTCACACAATTGGCTTGAAAAGCATTATCCACAGACATTGTGCGAACACAGTGCCTGAGATGCAGGGTTCCTAGCAGGGAGTTCTCTGCAGAATTTGACACATGAAGCTTTTTAATCTTTCCAGTGTGATTATGCTCCATCCCCAGAACAGCAGGGGAGAACATCAATGCCAGGTTTGGTTTTTTATTTGTATTTTTTATGGCTGGTCAAGGCAAGCAACAAGCTATTTCCATTCTTCAATCAAGGACATTGCAAGTACAAATGTGTGTGCGCATGCTTGCGCGTGTGTACAGACACTTGTGACTGTGCCTCATGCTTTCGAAAGTCAACATACATTTCTAGACAAAGGCAAGCAGGTGTAACAACACATTAGCTTGTAATATTATTCATCAGCCATTAGATGTCTCTGAATGCTACACCCTACAGCAAACTAAAATGATCCAGTTGCAAATAAACAAAAGACCAGTACAGAATACAAAATGTATTGGAAGCTGCTGCTGATTATGACTGCTGAATTCAAAGTTCGTTTTCTATAAAATGCCTACTCCCCATATTGTCTGCAACAGCGTGGAGAATCTGCAGCCCTTCAGGTGTTGTTGGCTTTCAATTCCCATCACAGCTAAAAATAGTATGCCAGGTGTATCTGTTGCTAGCATTGTTAGACCTGGCTGTGGGGACACATGCCTTGGTTATGTCCCATTCAGATAATAACTTAAAATGGCATTGCATTGCTAACTGCATTGCTGGTGTGGGATTTTGAGGCACAGTTTTAGTGTTATTTCCTGGAGAGAAGTGGTGATGAAAGATGCCTCTTTGACCTCCTGACCATTGACCAGTAGGGTTCCGGTTTATTCCCAGAACCCTCTCCTCTCCCTTGTCTCGGTTTATTCCCAGGGAGAAGTGCAGGCGGGGGACTCGCATCCCCCTCCTCCTCCTCTCCTTAGGAGTAAACGGGTGAAACCGGAGGAGGAAGGGGTGGTGGCAGGGGCGGGGACGTGACTGGGGGCATGGCGGAGTGGCCCCCCAGGTGATCAGTGAACAAAATTCCGGCCCTTGGGCCGGTAGAAGTTGGACAGCCCTGATTTAAGTGATGGTTAAAGCCCTATATGATTCAGATCCAAGTTATCTGAAGAACTGGATCCTCCCCATAAGAACCTGTCCATGTTTTGTGATCCTCTCCAGATGGTCTTCTTTCGCTCCCATCACTCTTATGGGGGAAACACAGGAGAGGGTTTTCTCAGGGGCTGTTCCCAGGATGTGGAACCCCCAAGAGAAATTAGACTGGTGGCCTCCTTGCTATCTTTCCACAGGCAGATCAAGACTTTTTTTTTCTGGGAGGAGGCTTTTGAAGATGGACTGCTCATGGAGATTGGTCTTGCAGAATTGTGCTATACATCTGTGTTTTGTTTATGTGTAATTTTTAATGGTTATGCTTTTAATTGGATTTAATTTTATGAATAGTTCAATAGTATTTTTACTCCTTTAACTGGTATTATTTAGTTATGTTTCTTTTAACTGTTGTATATCATCTTGAGTCCCAAACTAGGGGAAAGATGGGATAATGCTCCCAACTGATTCATAAGGAATATTTTTGCCCTTAAAAATCAAGTCATGACTAGTACAAAGATCAGAAGTTCTTAATTTTATAATCTGAACATACTGAGAACACAGCTGCATGAAGGAAAAAGAAGAAAGATTATATCCAGCTATGAACTATCCTTCATTCAGCTATGTTGTTCCCACAGAGAATAGGAATAGAAAAGCAGAAAGACAATTTGGAGAACTGCAAAGAGAAACAAAAGTTTAATAAATGTGATGCGAATGAAAGAACGTTAACTATAAATTACCGTGTCCTTCTCTCTCAAAACCATCTCTCATAAACTTTTCAAAACGTGCTTCTTGGCATATAAACACTGCTTTGAAGTGAAACCTTTAACTATATGACAACTCTATCATATACTGCTTGGATTTTGTAATCTGATGCTAGTCTTAGCAAAGTACCTGGCATTTCACAAGATCTGAAAACATTGAAGGTTTCCCTTGAAAATCCCAAATCCCCCCAGCTGGCATGGGGCAAATGTAGATTGGAGGATTTGTGAGATATTTCAACAATTTTTTCTCCTTCAGGACCATCTTTTCTTGGGGTTTTTTTTACTCCAAAGTGGCAGATCCTCCAAAGTGCCAGAATGGCACCCTACAAGTGTGTTGGACAGCAACTCTACAAATTCTCCAATCATGCTGGCTGGGGGATTCAAGGGATTGCAGTCCCACGTGTCCGGGTGGACTTGGTCAGGAAAACTTGAACAGGCATGTCTCAGATAACTAAGTATATATATTCATGGACATTATGTCTTTTGGTTGCAGAAATAATATGGCAAAAGGCAATAGGTCCAATACCACAGGTAGGTTGACACAGTCTAATACCGGCATATCTTTATTATAGTAGAATCCCATTCTTTCTCAGCTCAATACTCACAACATGGTTTACTGCAGATGGACTGCTAAAACCTCATACCAAAAATCATCGGCCCAGTGCTGATGTTATACTAAAAAGACTTCCAGCTAAAGAGAAGATAAGGAGGAAAAGGTTGGGTGTAAAAAGTATTTGTAAAAAAGAATATTTTAGTCACAATAAAGTCTGCTTGTATTAGACTTCATTGTATCCGCATACCTGCACTTCATTCCATTTGGTTGGCCTTTCTGTCTCTACAAGTAGCAATGGGCAGCCATTTAAAACATCTTCTAGGCTCAAACACCATCACATCTGCCTGGTCCCTCCTGCACCCAAAGCAGGCCAGAGGAAAGCATTGGGCACCTGAGATGAGGATCCAGCTCCTAGGAAGGACCCCATGGCAGGGCTATTAGCCTTCATATTTACGTCTCTATAAGCCACCAGCTTTTCCAGGCTCTGCATACTGTGTCCCTCCCTGCCACCAAAGGCATTGGGTGAAACTCATCATGATCTCACCATCACCATCATGTAAACCAACTACAATAATTTCCCACAAGAGGGTAATTTGCTGGGGATCCCTAAAACTTGGGACAGGTTTTGAACTAAAACAGACAGGAAAGACAACAGTGTTGCCAGATAGGCATGTTTGAGCATAAATCCCATATTATGAGGGCGATCATCACTGCCCATTCATCAGCAGACATTTGAGGGTTGTAAAATGATCCATACTATGAGTAACCCATAACCCAACCTGAGGCTTGTCGGACCCTACCTTGTCCATTTGTCAGTGCTCACCTTAATAATAATAATAATAATAATAATAATCTTTATTTATAACCCACCCCCATCTCCCCAATGGGGACATGGGACGGCTCACATGAGGCCAAGCCCAAATAACAATAAAATAAAATAAAAACATCAGCAATAAACACAACAAAATACATACATATAAATAAAACAATATACAACAAGATATCTAAAATCATATGTTGCGGGCCACAGGCAACATATAAAATGTTAAAATCTCAGGGTGAGACAAGCGGAATAGCATCCTTTACAGGGGGAAAATCCTTTGTAGGGAAGGGGGGATGAAATCCGAGCACGGAGGCATTGAGGAGGAACAGTGGTAGAACTTAAATAGCTACTCTTCGAAGGCACAGCAGAAAAGTCAGGTTTTCAGTTGTTTTTTTGAAGGTCTCCAGAGTGGGAGCTTTCCTAATCTCTCTGGGCAAGGAATTCCAGAGTCGAGGGCCACAGAGGCAAAGGCCCTCTCCCTTGTGCCCATCAGCCGAGTCTATGAGACTGGCAGGGGCGACAGGAGGGCCTCCCCTGAGGAGCGGAGGGTTCAAGCTGGTTCATGGAGGGAGAGCCGGTCATGAAGGTAGGCGGGTCTCGAACCATTTAGGGATTTATAGGTGATCACTTGTACCTTGAATTGGGACTGGAAAATAAATGGCAGTCAGTGAAGCTCTTTAAACAGGGGGGTTGATCGCTCCCTGTAACTTGCCCCAGTTATTAATCTGGCTGCTGATTGCTGGACAAGTTGTAATTGCTGGGCCGTCTTCAAGGGTCACCCCACATAAAGAGCATTGTAGTAATCCAGTCTAGAGGTAACCAAAGCGTAGCCCACCGTGGTCAAGTCAGACTTCCTTTCACCCTTCATCCTGACCCACCTTGTACATAGTGGGTCAGGATGAAGTATTCTTACTGATAAGAACTGGGCAAAGGAAGGCTACAAAGTTAAAGGACAATCAGGCAATGACTGAGGAATGCCCAAAAGGGTGGCACAACACTGAAATTATAAAAGCAAATGTGTTGTAACTGCTCTGGGTTCCTCTATTTAGGTGGCACCACTAGAGCTCCAGTTTTTCTGTACTTACTGTATTTCTACCTCTTCTGAGTTTTGGGGAATAAAACATTCTTTCTGAGAACAAGAAATGCCTGGTTACTTTGCTGGCCATGTCTGTAAAGCTCCACCTTGAAAGAGATTGGGGTGACAATGTTAGCAGGCCTCTTTAATGCAGGTAGAAGCCAAGATTGATTAAGAGTCTGCCCATCAGATGAAAAAATAACAGGAATGTCCACTCAAGTGTTTGCAAATATATTTTGTATGGTGTCAGACTGCCCTGAAAGCAAAATATTCAACAATAGCTTGGGTATTGAATGGTGTTAATGTGCTATTTTTCTGAAGGGTGAAAGGAAAGCTTAGTGGGCCTATAGCTGCACATGCAGCGACTTTCACATTCTTTCACGTAATTGCCCAGAGTTCTGAATTAAATGGAAATCTCCACAAATTCGACTACAAATAGAAATGCTTTCATTTGCTGTCACCTACACTGTAAGTGTGGCTATCTTGGGAGGAATTATATTGTTTTCCAGAATATCCCATCCATGCTGGGAATTGCAGTTCAAAAAGCAACATTCCCAAGTTAAGTCAATTCTTGCTTTCATATTATGTAATCCATTTTTATCTATTCTCTACATAATGTTTTACAATCAGTCATCGGTAGGCTATTAGACTAAGGGCCTTCACAGTTAGAGTGCTATGATCTCACTGTTACTGTCATGCTGTGTCCTATGGAATCCTGGGATCTGTGGTTTGGTGAAACATGCTCTGGTGGGAATTCTAAATGAATCATAGAGCTGGAAGAGACCTCAAAGGCCATGCAAAGGCCAACCCACTTCCATGCAGGAATTCATAATCCAAACACTGTTTACAGATGGCCATTCAACCTCTGCTTGAAAACCTCCAGAGCAGTGGACTACCATACTCTGAAGCAACATATTCCTCTGTCAAAAAGCTCTCGTCATCAACAAGTTCTTACTAATATTTCCCTAAACGGCCAATCTCTCGATTCTATTTGCCTCAAGATAGTAGCTAAAGGCTATGTGGACCTGAGGCAAGTAGGACAATCAATTCTTATCAAGGCCAAAAGGAGTCCTACATGTGGTCTCTGTTATTTGTGGGCCAGTTCAGTCACATGATGGTGACTCCTTATGCAATTGACTAGCGTTATCCCTGGTTGTCCTGTTGTTGCCATTTTAAGATGGTCAACATGCACTGTTAATACCAACAAAAGTAAGAAAGAGGGGGAGCTTAACTATAACACTCTCTCGGCATTACTTCGCAAACGAAGATTCTTAGGAAGGACTCATCCCACGCTTTTTACAAGCGCGTTGATGACTGAAAAGGCCAATCTGAGATAGGCAAGTTCAGTTGTAGAAAGCACAGCAGAAAGTCTCCTTGGGTGATGTTGTTTCCAAGTTGCGGTTCTTTCTGCATTGTCGTTTCTCTTCGAGACCCATTCAGCGTGTCTACTATAACAACAACAACAACAATTGGATATGCAACAGATCGTTACTTAAAGCATTTCTCTTATACCAAACCATATTCTGTGCTTCTAATAAATCAAACTCCATACACTGACAACATTCAGCAAAAAGGTTTTTAGTTCAAAATGTATCTCTTCAATACATAACCACAATAAAAACTTTCCATATCAACATATATAATCTGCAGTATATTTCGAGTAAAGGTAGGGATCAATTTGCACTGTTGCATTGGAGAAACTATCTGTCATGAGCATCGAGGAGTCCACCTGAATTTCACCAAGCTATGTGCCTGCTGGAGGCCCACATCATCCAAAAGGGATGGCATGGGAATCTGAATAGTATGAATAAATTTTGTGTTTCTCAGATTCCCACTGACATTCAGGCTTGCCGTCTCTCTCTCTCATTCAGTCTTCCCTAGAGCTGAGAATGACGAGGTATTTTTGTCTCCCCATTCTCCCCTTTGACATTTCACAGAAACAAAGCTAATGCGCATTTGCCCTCATCTTCCAACATTTCACCTTCCCCACCCCCTCACTGTCTGTGTATCATTCCGCTCGATGCCCCCCTTTGATTAGCATTTTAATTATTTTAATTACCTTGTTTGCCAGCTTATCTCACAGTTCAAACCCAACCACGTAGGCACACACAAACACCCAGACTTTTTATCTCAGGCCCTCTGCAGATGCCATTAGCATTTTTACTCTGGTGTCTTATGGCGGAAAGGAGAAATTAGCATTTGTTCATCTCTGTCTGTTTTGATTCAGGCAGGCATTGTGCTACAGGAACAATAGCTAGCCTCCCCTGCTTGCCTCTGTTCAGGGTCATTGCATTCTCCTTAGAAGAATGGAGATAATTTATCTCTATTTTTCTCTCTTACGTATCCATTTCAAACAAAGGCTCGGAGAGATTAAAAATAAATAGAAAGCTTATGCCAAAGCCAGGAGCCCCCCAACCAAGATAGGTTTGAAAGCAACCCCTTGTATTACCTTCAGTGCATGGACTTGACTGAGGTTGCAAGGTTGGGCACTTTCCATTCATACACTGAGTTTTGGGAAGCAGATTTATTTATTTATTTATTTATTTATTTATTTATTTGTGATATTTTTACCCTGCCTTTCTCGAACTCAAAGGTGATTCAAGGCGGCTTTATAACATAGGCAGCTATTCGATGCCATTAAAAATTACAATAAACATTTAAAACAGAATTATAAAATACATACATTAAAACCTTTAAATACATATTAAACCACTACCTTCACTATTAGTCTCATCATCCAAAAACATTGTCTAAGCTGTTCCAGTATTCGATTTCACATAGTTCCATGTTTCTCTATTGCACTAGGTTCCCAAAGGCTTGTTCAAAAAGCCATGTTTTCACTTTTCTGCGGAAAGTCAGGAGGGAAGGGGCTGATCTAATATCCCTAGGGAGGGAGCTCCACATCCGAGGGGCCATCACTGAGAAGGCCCTTTCTCTTGTCCCCGCCAATCATGCCTGCGAAGAAGGCGGGATCAAGAGCAGGGCTTCCACAGAAGATCTTAAACTCCTAGATAGTTCATAGGGAGAGATACGTTTGGATAGGTAAGCTGGGCTAGGGAAGAGATAAAAAATGGCTGCTCCCTGAAAGATTGTGGGGCAGCAGATTAGGAAGGGGTGGGCAGAGCCAGATTGAGCCTCAGGCAGCAACATGTCTTGCGCCACTCCTCTGTGTTCCCTTAAGAGTGTTAAGTGGTCTACCTTCATTGGTCAGTGGTATTAAAAAACATTTTTGGAAACGTATCTGTTTAAAGCCTTCTTCTGACAGAATACTATGCAGGCAATGAAAACAAAAAGCATTTTGACATGTTTGAAAGTTTTTCAGGATGTGTGTGGGTGCGTTATTATTTTAAGATCTTTCCTCCTTTTATTTTAACATTTTATGCAAATTCTGTTTTCCTTAAAAATAAATTCTATATTACCAGTATCATTTGGAAAGGCTTGCTTTCCAAATGATACTGGCATTCTTTGTAACGAAAGATTTTAAATAGGCATTCTTACCATCTGGAAGAACTCAATGGTAGAAACCTGCCAGGCATTTTGTTGTGAATGTTAACCCTTGTTGCAAATGTGTGTGTGCTATTGATGTGTGCTTTCAAGTTGTTTCCTACTTCTGGCTATGGTGTAGGGTGCCTTCAGTTGAGTTTCAAAATACCAGGAAGTATTGAGACATTCCAAGTCTTCATGTTTTTATTGTATTTGCATTTTCATTGATTTAGTTCTTGTCTCTTTCTTCAAATATCCAAGGTGTCCCAACCAATGAAATCTCTCCCCAGAAAAAAGAGTCCCAGATTTTATTTGAAAATCATATTAAGGACTTAATCACACAGGGGACCCCACCCTTATCCTGGTGCCATTTTTCCAGCCTCCATGGTGAAACAGAGTTGTCCTGAGCACCACTTTGTCATGATGACACTTTCTCCATCACACAGGGGAAGCATTGCCAAAGTAGCAGATCTGTCCTAGCTCCATTGGAATCAGCACAACACGGCGAGGCTCCCATGTTTGGAGGGAAACTTCCTAGAATGCTCCCACTCTGGTTGCTGGTGTGGCCTCTGCCAGAAGTCCAGCAATGTTGCGCAATGGAAAGCATGCTCATCAATTGCTGGACTAGTGGGGAAGTGGAAAGTGAAGTGTTCTAGAACAGAACTATATGCAGAAGGACTGTAACATGCCACAAAGCACTCTGCAGTTCACACTGCTAACTACATACATCTCTCCTGTTTCCTCCATTTCTTACTGATCCAGTAGGAAAGTGACATGTCCTATTGTCTCTCCAATGCTGATTGCAATGTATTATTTGTGAGCTGTTGGCAGATCATTCCCTAACTATGACACCCCTAGAATGCATCCCTCCCATTTCTCTGCCTCTCACAATCTTGCTCTCCTGTTTTTCTGAGGGCATTTCCACACAGGGCTTAAACCCATGACAAAGTGGGATTAAGAAACCTGCTTCATCGTGGGTTTAAGTCCCCACGGCTGAAGAAAAACCTGGGCTTTCCCAGGGGGGGGGGGGTGTCCTCATTCCAGTATGGTAACTACCGCACTGGAATGTGGCTACCCAACCCCCTCCAAAAGCCTTAAAATTTTAAAAAATTGTTATCGGGTTGTCATGAGGCTACGCCAGGCCTGGGGGTGGAGATGGAGAGAGAGTCATTTTTATGTGCCAGGAGGGCTGCTGGAGCAATCTCATAGTGACCCAGTAAGGATTTTTTTTGATTTTTTAAAAAAATTAAGGCTTTTGAGGGGGTGGGGTGGGAAGGATTGGGTGCCATCTCGCATCTTTGAGTACTGTTGTTTGCATTACTCACTCTTTCTTCACACCTGAAAGGCATGGACAGACTTTTTTCTTGCACTGCTATTTGGCAGAGGAGTGTCTCTACATCTTGCTCCATATCTTGGCTACTACAAGGGTCAAAGATCTTTAAAAATACAACAGCTAATACTATGAACTTTTGGCCAAGTGATGGTTCCAGTTGGTGACAATGTGGGTAAAACTCAGCTGATCCAGATGACACGTTGATTTAATATCTAGATAAGCTGGTAAGGAACCATGCAGAAAAGGAAAGGCTTGGTAGGAAAACCCAAGGGAAAGGTGACTTTTGTTAATGAAGGGGAAAACTCAACCTGGAGATATTGATTTGGGCAGCAGCAACATCTACCTAATCTGTAGTTCTGTGCTCTGGCTTTATGTTTTTTTGAATATTAACATCACAACGTAATGCATAATCTACTTTGTATATTTTATTGAGATGATGGAAAATATTCATCTTCCCGTGTTTCTAGAATTCTAGGCTCAGAATTGCTCTCTTGAGCATTCATGCATATGACTAAAAAAAGTTATGGTCATAAAGGTAAAAAAATGTTTTATACCCTGAGCCCATTTCCATAAA
The DNA here is from genome assembly GCA_030556195.1 of Anolis apletophallus. NCBI lineage: Eukaryota > Metazoa > Chordata > Lepidosauria > Squamata > Anolidae > Anolis > Anolis apletophallus. Next base: position 54,114,245 of record JARBWK010000001.1, read on the forward strand.
TTGTATTATACATGTTGCTTTCCAAAATCCAAACTAACCCTTGGCAATATCATACTGAACAATAATACCCTTAAGCTTTTGCAACAAACCATAAATTGGATTGCCATTAACCACTGTTCTCTATAAAGACATTATCCAGTAAAATATTACATTTTAAAATATCATCTTTTTATGAAACTGAAAATTGTATTTGATTTTAAGTGAGTTTTTACAAGCAATATTAAGATATAGAGCTGTGTTAGTCCCCTTAAAAAAACATAACTGGTGTAAGACCAACAATGGTAAGAAAGTACATTACATTTTCTTCTAAAATCATATGCTTCTCCATTCTGTATTAAGATCTGAGCTTGAATGCAACTAAATAGTCCCCTCTGCTTGTCCATGGGGAAATAGGTTTGAAGACAATTTAAGCAATACACGACAACAAAAGTTATCTGAATGTGGTGCACAATGTTAAATTTATGATTATTTCCGGAATATTCTATTTAAATTCTTTAGACCAGGATTGAGTGAAACTATGGAAAGCAAAATCAGGCATAAGGCCCGGGGGGACGGGGACCGGGGGGATGGGGGACGGGACTACTGTAATTATGAATATCCAGTAACGTGTAATTAATTCCTTTTCATACTAACAGCAATATAGCCACATTACACTGTTTGTGAAATATAAGGAGAGATGACTTCACTTATTTTGTAATGTAGTCCTTTCCTTTATGGTGACAGAGGAACATCACATGCTTCTGATGCTGGGCTGGGTTATGTCTCAGCCTGCTATCTTGTGCATGGGGATGTGGTATATTTTACAGCACAGGCCACCCATACTTCAAAATCGAAGCAAATACTTTAAATTTTCTTGGAACACCCCCCCCCCCCCGATATTTTGCATCAGATATTCATGGTTACTTATGTGTTGCAGCCTCACCAGACTGAGCATGGATCCACTTTCAGTCTGGTTTCTGTCTCCTGCAAAATCCTGGGGCTTGTAGTTTAGTGAGGCCCAGGACCTCTCTGGCTGAGCAGTTTAACGACTCCTCCCTAAACTACAAACCCCAGAATTCCGCAGGGGGCAGAAACTGGATTTAAAGTGGACTCATTCTCTAGTGTGATGAGACCTTCGGAAGGTCTCTTGGTCCAACCCAACCTCTCCCTCCAGACCACCTTGGTCTTCAGCTTCTATACCCCGTTTGTGCCAGTGAATGAGACTCTGACAATCAGAAGTAAGGCCTCTGCCATAAATCCTTCTTGAACCCTCACTTGCCGTTGGGAGAGGAGTAGAAAGCAACGCCACCCTCCTAGCACTCTGGAAAGGGACAATCTTTGGCTGCTGGTTCTTAAAGTGGTGACATTTATATAGTCTTATCTTAAGACTAAACAGTATTATTGCATACAGAACATCTATGGATCTCTAACTCTACATTATGAATCTATAACTGGAATACTGAATGCCAGCTTAATATTTTAGTCTGTCTTGAGAGATGGCAGAGTGAGGATTTACTCCTTTAAAAATGAATCTCAAACAGTAACTGTGTACCTTTCAGGGCCTTGGAATTATAATTGTAAAATAAGCCCATATAATTTTAAAATAACTTTGCACAGTTTAGATTTGGTATAATATTATGGAGTTTTCTTGTTAAAAATAATCTTTTGCAGCTAGTTTTTTTAAAAACCTGTTAACAAGTGTGAGCTGTCCAGCCAGGGTTCGATTTACAAGGCTAAGCATGGAGTGTCCAAGGAAAGGAAAAACAAAGGCAGCAAAGCTAGTATGGTCTGTACTTATGCTTGGTCAAAACTCTGGGGAAAAAGCATATTAAAAAGGAGGAAGGACCAAGCCCACTCCAGAAGGTCACTGGTGTATAGACTTCAGAGAAGCATGAAGGATTAGTCCCCTTTGGCTCCCACCAACGCAACCTTCAGGAATCAGCAAAACCTACCGCCCCTTGTCTCAGTGAACAGGAGCAGGCTGTTCCATTCCCACCCACCAGCCCACTCAGGGCTAGTAACGTCAGAAAAACCATTTGCTCTTTCCTGGGTAAGTGACCCGGGCATTTCTTTGGGAGGCTTGCCATTAATGTGACAGATGCTCAAAATGTAAGGCATTTGCAGAAATACAAACCTGAAACACAACAAACAAAGAAATGTTGCCATTCACAGACTGAAGCAGTTACCTCAATCAGAAGGCACTAGGGTTTAATACTAAAGTTTGAGAGGACAGAGATGTTTGTGGCATGGCATGGGCCTTGTCCAGTATCCTCTATGGTTGCTTGTTGCGTTTGGGGGCAAATGGGCCACTCTGTCCCTTTGCCCTTCTCATAATAATATTCAACCGCTCTGTGTACGTGCAGAGCTGGATTACTGCATGTGCTCTATGTGGTGCTACCTTTGAAAAGCATTCAGAAACGTTAGTTTACCCCAATGAGCTGCATCTGAATTTTTACCTACCAGAAGCATACAACTCCTTTGTTGGAACAGCTCCACTAGCTGCTAGTTCATTTCTTGGTGCAAGTTCAAAGTGCTAGTTATGACCTATTAAACACTAAGGTCTAGATTAGCTAAAGGACCATATCTTCCTACCTGAGGCTTAAGATCTTTTTTGTAGATGAATAAGTTGAATAAGTTACTTCAGGAAATAAAGCCCGACTGCTCATTGGAGGGAAGGATAGTAGAGGCAAAAAGGAAGTACTTTGGCCACATCCTGAGCATACAGGAAAGCTTAGAGAAGGCAATTATGCTGGGGAAAATAGAAGGAAAAAGGAAGAGGGGCTAACCAAGGGCAAGATGGATGGATGGTATCCTCGAAGTGACTGGCTTGACTCTGAAAGAGCTGCGGGAGGTGACAGCCAACAGGGTTGGCTGGTGTGGACTGGTCCATAAGGTCACAAAGAGTCAGAAGCAACTGAATGAATGAACAACAAGTTGAATCTATCACATAGGTTTGTTTAAGGTATTTTGTCTTTGTCTTCCTCTGAAGCTGAGAAAGTATGACTTGCCCACAGTCACCCAGTGGGTTTCCATGTCTGAGTGGAGATTTGAGCCATAGTATCCAGAATTGTAGTCCAACATGTAAACCATTACACCACACTGGATATTGGACATGAAAGCAAAAAAAATAATAAAAAAATTAGGGGGTTGTGTGTTTTTTCTCATTAAAATCTTTTGCCATCTTGATCCCATTCTGAGGTTGCTTTGCCCGACATGTCCCAATTTCCATCTGCGAAATGTTGGAGGGCACATGAAGAAAGTTGAATGTGCTGAGAAAAACAAACACAATATTCCACAGATTTCTAATAGGATGCTCCTGAATTAAATGAGTGGGTCTTTGTTGCTATGAGTAAAAGTCTCTGTTCTGCTTTTTGAAAGATGTAGGAGGCCCACCAGGGCACCTCAAAGGCAGATGAAATGCCAAATGAGACAATAAGGTAAAGAAAGGAGGTGATTGAATTGTCCTGTCAGGTGGCATTGTGGCAGTGGCAACAAAGAGCTTAGTGGGAGAAGGGAGGCTCCAGAAAAATCATCCTGTATTGGAAAGTGATCTTCTACACTTATTTTTATCTGTGACAGTAGAATGTGAGTACTTTTAACTCCTCACAAACAAGGCTTATGTCATTTTTGCATTTCCCAGATTCCCATAGAGCTGATGGGAGCTGTGATATAGTAACATCTGGAAGGCTGCAGCTGGTTCTGTTTAGTCAGTTCAGTGGGGTTTGAATTTAGATACAAGACTTGTGGATATGATGTCTGACTTTAAAACATCTTTTAACCTTTCCCCAACCTCAGAGCCACAAGTGCTATTCGGTTGCAATTCCATCATCCTCAGTCTGCATGGCACTAAAAAGTGATGGGCGTCACTCAATAACATCTAGGGACACAAATTGAATAAAAAAAATTAGACCTTCCATGGATTCTCTGTCCATAGATTCAATGGCCCTTTGAAAGCAACCATAAGGCTGATGTGGTCCTCAATGAAAATGAGTTTGACACCCCTGACTTAGAAGAAGTATGACTGCCCCAAGGTAATACAGTGAGGTGGATTTTATTAAGTTACATGGCTAAATACACACATACCCTTAGAACAGTGGTTCTCAACATTCCTTTTTTATTTTATTTAAAAGAGTTTTTATTGTTTAAAATACATATACATAACGACACCACAACACAATAACAATTGGCTGGGATACAACAAACACCTAGATCCCCCCTGGGGGTATAGAATGACAATAAATTCAACTACCCAGTGACTGACATTTAAAATACATATAACACACAGGTTGACTTCACCCGTCGACATCGAGCCTTCTATCCGCTAGATCGAAAAAAAGAACACCAAATTTTCGGCGTCTCAATTGTTATATCCAGTACCCCTTTAACTCTTCCTTCTTCTTGATTTTAACATACAAAATAAATGGATTCCAAGTTTCCTCGAAAAGTTTTGTGGGGCCTCTTTTAACCAAGCAAGTCAGCTTGTCTGATTCCGCTATGTCCAAAAGCTTGAAGATAATTTCATCAATTTCTGGGATTGCTTTCTCTCTCCAGTGTTCTGCCCAACAGATCCTAGCGGCCGTAATTATATAGGTCAGCAGTCTTTCCGGTCCTTTCCCCATTTTTTCTGTATCTAAAATGTTCAACAAAAATAACTCAGGCTTAAATCCAATTTTCACTTGTAGTACCTCCTCTACCCAATTATGTACCTTTTTCCAGTATTTCCTAGCCTCTGGACAGGACCACCATTGGTGGAAAAAAGTTCCTCTATTACAATAGCATTTCCAGCATAAGTCATCCCCGGTCTTGTATATTTTATCTATTTGGGCAGGGGTTAAATACCACCTATATACCAACTTTAGGAGGTTCTCTCTTAACGAATATGCGCAGGTAAATTTTAAATTGTCCATGCTTTTTGCCAGCTTTCCTGGGGAATTCAGTGGTTCTCAACATTCCTAATGCCACGACACCTTAATACACTCCCCATGTTGTAGTGACCCCCAAACACAACATTATTTTCATTGCTACTTCATAACTGTAATTTTGTTACTGTTATGAATTGTAATGTAAATACCTGATATGCAGGATATATTTTCCTTCACTAGACCAAATTTTACACAAATATCCAATATGCCCAAATTTGAATACTGGGGGCTGATTTTGTCATTTGGGAATTGTAGTTGCTGGTATTTATAGTTAACCTACAATCAAAGAGCATTCTGAATTCCAACAATGATGGAATTGAACCAAACTTGACACACATAACTCTCATGACCAACAAAAAATATTGGAAGGGTCTGGTGGGCACTGACCTTGAGTTTTGGAGTTGTAGGTCACCTGTATCCAAAGTGCACTGTGGACTCAAACAATGATGGATCTGGACCAAACTTGGCATGAATTCCCAAATGTCCAAATGTGAACACTGGTGGAGTTGGGGGGAAATAGACCTTGACATTTGGGGATTGTAGTTGCTGAGATTTATAGTTCACTTAAAACCAAAGAGCATTCTGGACCACACCAACAATAGAATTGGGCCAAACTTCCCACACAGAACCCCCATGACCAACAGAAAATAGTGTTTTCTCATGGTCTTGGTGACCCCTCTGACACCCCCTCACATCCCCCCCCCCCCAGGCCAGGCTCCCAACCCGCAGCTTGAGAATCACTGCCTTAGAATATCTCAAGATGAGTCTTGAAATGAAATCACATTGCATACTTTAAAAGAACTGAAAACAGTTGAAAGCTGCATGGGCAGTGTATTCTATGTCAAAAATGGAACAACCTGGTCAGACAATGGACCCTCCACCACCACCCTCTGGTGAAAAGACAGCTTTTAGGCTAGCACCAAGAAAAAGGGATCCAAAATAGATGTCCAAGAGATGGGCATTTCATAACTGGGGAAGCACAATTAAACTGCCCTTCATTAGTGAGCATTTGAGCTACAATCCCTCAAGTTCAGACACAACACTATAGCCAATGGACTATGCAGCCATTCTTCCCTTTTCAAAAACTGCAATCGGAAATGGGATGTTTTGAGAATACGGTGGCTATTTAACATTGATGTGAAGTCAATGAAACTAATGGCTTTAATTAGGACTATGAGGATGTTAGGATTAAAGGAGGAGGAGGAGGAAATGTTCTGAATTTCAGGTTAATTGAATGGCTTGCAGGAGGAGAAGTAATGATAAAGAATAACTGATAACCCTCTTATCAAGTTCTTAACCATGCAGGGAGATTTTCCTTTCAAAGAGTCTGGGAAAGTAGGATGATTCCAGGAGCCATTTTTAAAAGTTGCTCATGTTCTCAAAGGACCACATGTTTTTAAAGGTTTGTTTTTCTTGAAGGAGTAAGAATGAGAAGAGGAATCCAACTTCCTTTATTTGGAAGCAATTTTAGTACATTGTAATTCAGATATGCAAACCTGTAGTTGTTTGATAAACACAGCAATAAAATTAGCAGGCTCTATAGCGCTCTCTCTTTTGAAATGATTAGAGAAACAGTGGGACAAACTGGACCTGTCCGTAGTTTTCATTAACACAGCTTATTTTAAAAGTTAACAGTGGCAATTATGGCTTATTAGGGACCTGACATAAAGCAGTGGCATTATAACACTAAATTAAAGTACTACATTATTAGCAACATTACTGAAGAGATAGACAAGCCAAGTATGGTCTTCAGCTTAACCTTCCTGTGACAGAGTTCAAGATAGAGTGAAGCATCCACTTCAAGCAACACCTCATTAACTTTAGGGAATTTACTCCCACATGATGTTCTGATGGTCACAAGTTTAAGATCAAGCTACACAAGATGAGAAGTGTTATGCTTATTTTCCCTGAAAGGAAGCTGAAATCAAGAGTAGAGGAATTGTCAACTTAAATTGATCTCCTTCCACCACCCTTCCTTTTCTCTCCAAGGTAGAAACGATATCTGGTTCTTGTACTCTTTTTTTTCGCCTGCAGTTACTGTAGAGCCTGAAAAAAAATTCTGAATAGAAAAATAGTGGTAAACAAAGGATTAGGCTGACTATTCATTCTCTCCTTGCTACTTGACACTAGACCCCAAATTTAGCCTCCCGTAGCTACTTTCGTTTTTTAAAAAAACCTAATAAGAGTTTACATTTATGTGTGTCTGTGTACTTTCAAGTTACCTGTGAACTATGGCAACCACATAATGTTCATAGGGCTTTTTAAGGCAAGAAATACTCAGAAGTGGTTTTGCCAGTACATCCCTTGGAAATATAGCCTACTAGCTTGAGGACCCACTGGTGCCCGGGTTATTTGAGAAAGGCATTGTCTGTCAAGATTGGTTTTTATCAGTTACTTATGTGGCTCGCAGTGGTCTCAGAAAGTTAGTGACAGGACTGCGAGTCACATCGTCCATGGTTCATCCTCCTCCAAACAGTACCAGGATGTACAGTGGCTCATGGGGACTCTGTGTGCCAAGTTTGGTCTTGATCAGTCACTGGATGAGGGTCGCAACAGTCTCAGGAAGTGAATAAAGGTACTGTAAGTCCCATCATCCATAGTCTGTCCTCTCCCATACTGCACCAGGATGTTGAATTGGCCATGGGGGCTCTGTGTGCCAAATTTGGTCTTTATTGGTAATTGGATGAGTGTCGCTGTGCTCACAGGAAGTGCGTGAAGGTACTGCATCTCCCATCATCCATGGTCCATCCTCCTCCACACAGCACCAGGATGTAGAGTGGGCCATGGGGGCTCTGTGTGCCAAGTTTGGTCTTGATCAGTCATTGGATGAGGGTCGCAGTGGTCTCGGGAAGTGAGTGAAGGTACTGCATCTCCCATCATCCATGGTCCATCCTCCTCCACACAGCACCAGGATGTAGAGTGGGCCATGGGGCTCTGTGTGCCAAGTTTGGTCTTGATCAGTCATTGGATGAGGGTCGCAGTGGTCTCGGGAAGTGAGTGAAGGTCCTGCAAGTCCCATCATCCATGGTCCACCCTCCTCCAAACTGCAATAGGATGTAGTGTGGGTCATGGGGGCTGTCTGTGCCAAGTTTGGTCTTTATCGGTCTTTGTTGAGGGCTGCAGTGGTCTGTGGGAACCGAAGGGTTCGAAAGTACTACAAACCCATCATCCTTTGTCCAACTTCCCCCACACCTCACCAGGACATGAAGGTGATCATGGGGGGTCCCAGACTTTGGGAGTGTGGCCTCTCGTTATGGGGGATAAGCAATTTGCAGATAAAAAGCTGGCCTGGGGGCTCCAAAACCAGCAGAAAGGTTATCATGTGGAGGATTATTCACATAAAGCATTGATCTGTCTTTTGTGATCTGGTACCCCCGAAGGGAGTTTCAGTCACACAATCATGTAACAAACAACTACTGCAGAGATTCCCTCTTCAACACCCACTAAAGCAGTGGTTCTTAATTTGTGGGTCCCCAGATGTTTTGGCCTTCAGCTGCCAGAAATCCTAACGGCTGGTAAACTTCCTGGGATTTCTGGGAATTGTAGGTCAAAACATCTGGGGACACACAGGTTGAAAACCACTGTACTAAAGGCACAAGAGCTGTTTCCCATTTTCACTCTCCCAAGCTAGTAGTGCTCCATGGCCTGGCATGATGCTTTTCTGGCCATAGAGTACCTGGATGCAATACCTGCTGCAAATAGTACGAGCCTAGGCAGGATGAAAAGGGCTGTGTGCCATGCTTATTTTAGTAGTTGGTGTGCCATGGGTTTCATAAATTCAGGGAAGCAGAGAAGGAGAGCTCGTTCATTCTTACCCACATTCCAAGAACCTCCAACTGAGACAAGTGGCTCCATGTAGCACTTCGTTGGTTCTGAACTTAATTCATTTCCTCTTATAATTATGAACTCTTTTGGGCCCTCTGCTTGGCAACCATTGGGAACATAATGCTTAATTTAATAGATCTGTGCAGTTCTGATGTATCACGGCATTTCATGGGCAGATATGAATTTCCACTGATGAGGGATTCATACCATCTGTGAGAGTTCACTTATATTACTTTTAATGCAAGGACTGCATAATGAATAGAAATGGTAGCTGAGCCTGGCAACAAGAAGCAGATGAAAGATGTGTAGGACAAGACACACTGCTCCTAAGGAACCTGAAAGCGGGTGGCAGAATGTGTGTGTGTCCTCTGCTCTCTGGTGTCTCCTGACAGAAGCAGGCTTGTCAAGATGAACTCACTGATGTCTCTGGATATCAAACACCAAAAGACTTGTTCTAAACTCCTAGGCCAGAAGTGAAAGAAATGCGAAACTAATTGGGAATGGGCCATATCTCAGTGATACAGCATATGCCTTACATACCAAAGTATACAAAGTCAATCTTTAGCATTTCTATGTTAAGAGTAGGAAAGATTTTTTCCCTAAAACCCTGGATAATTCCTGCCAATGAGGGTGGACAACACTGGACTAAATGTGCCAATGCTCTGATGCAGTTCAAGGTAGCCTTTTATGTTCCATGCTGTAGACTCCCTCACCCCCAATTATGACTTCATATTCAGTTCATACGGTATGCAAACATCCACTATTGAGGTCAAGATTCAGCTACCTGCCAAACGAGTGGGGTGAGAGTCAAGTGTCCAGTATGCAATTACTTTGAAGACCAGATAAATATGCAACCAGGTTTGCAGACAATAGGAACAGAGGTTTATTACTTTAAGGCCTGAAAGGATGTCTGATGTAGAGTTTGCACTCAAAGGGATCTGACATAAAGCATGCACTGCAATACAAGGCATTTTATTCTCTTTGACAGCCATTCAGCATATCTGCATGCACACACACATCCCTCCCCCCTGGTTGGTCAGAAAGGTCGGTCACTCCGAGCTCCTGTTGCCCAGGGATTCCTAATGATGTCAGAAGTGGTTGGGGTTTTCTTAGTGGCAAGAAAAATGAAAAACTGTCATTTGTTGGGTTGAAGCCAGAGTCATTTGGAAGGTCCACCCTGGTAAAGGAGTGGATAGTTAAAATGGGTTGAGGTAATATGTAAAACAGCACTTGATGAGATTATTTGCATAGTCCAGTTTGCACAAAACATCAGCCCCAGAGTTCATAATGGACTGTGATGAAAATATGAACTGTTCAATGTAAAGCATACATTTTATCTATACGCTGCTGATGTCTGGCAGGGGCTCATATCTGGATTCCCCCAGAGAATTGGAAACTACTTGATAGAATTAACTTCAGAGGCTGGTATCATCTCCTTCTGATGGACCCACCTTATGTTGCTAGTAAAAGGAAGAACAAGGAGGCGACAGGGCCTCTGCAAGGAGAAGATGGGAAAATGCTGACGGGATAGGGAAAAGACAGAACTACTTAATGCCTTATTTTCCTCAGTCTTCTCACAAAAAGAAAGCCATCCTCAGATTAGAGATTAGAGAAATGGGCCAAAACTAACAAAATGAAGTTCAACAGGGACAAATGCAAGATATTCCACTTAGGTAGAAAAAAATGAAATGCAAAGATACAGAATGGGGGACACCTGGCTCAACAGTATGTGCGGAAAAGATCTTGGAGTCCTCAGGGACAACAAGTTAAACATAAGCCAACAGTGTGATGTGGCAGCTAAAAAAGCCAATGGGATTTTGGCCTGCATAAATAGAAGTATAGTGTCTAGATCAGGGGTGGGCAATTACCGGCCCTCCAGGTGTCTTGGACTTCAACTCCCAGAAATCCTAGATCCATCCTCCCTTCCCATTTTCTGCTTTGCCATTCCTATCTGTTAGGCATGTGTGTATGGTATAATTAGAATATATACCTTTTTATGAAGGTTCACCCATTTTCTTTCCTACAGGATTGCCTTTTCCCATATAATTCACCCTTTATGACACTTTGGTCACTTTGGGGATGTTCACAAGGCTTCTGAAACAGAGAATGGCAACAACAGATGCTTGCTGGATCTAGAAAACCTTCCTACCCTCCAACCATCTCAACCCCAATCCTATTTTGAGTGCAAGGCACTGGTTGACAAAAATCAGTTTCTCCAAAAAAGTGTTGAATACAATGTTTTTAGAAATTGCAATAAAGCCTAAAAGAAGCACTATCTCTTTGAAAACAGAAGGACGTCATGTGTTCTTACACCAGGATTGTCGTATGGGCAGGTTGTTGTTCTGCACATGTGGATCTAACTCCAGTATGTGAGTGATCCCCCTCTTGTAATGTTACTTTTGAAGTTCATTACACCCTTATTCCCAAATAAGGAACAAGGTGCAAATTAATTATGTTACTTGATACGCTTTACTTTGAAGCTGATTCCTGCCCATAGAGCCTCACATACAGAAACAAGCTGTATCCAAACTGTACACTGTTAATGAGAGCTGTCTGTACTCTTCCTTCCATAACATATGATTGACGACTAGGTTGTAGCGGGGAATAATACATTAGGAAGGGAAAGGGCATGTTCCAGTGCTTGGAAAAAGTGCTGTAGGTGTGCTCCTCTAGTAGCCAAAAAGCCATGGGCAGGAGAACTCTGCCTGTCTTGGGCTGTTTTGCTCAATTATTTCAGAGACATTTTGTTGATGCCCCCAATGGGAAACATCAGACAACAGCTTCAATGAGTTAGACAGCAATAACTTAATGACAAGGAAATTAGATACAAGAACTCTATTAAAATAGCATTAAGACGAGGATATAATGCTGCAAAAGCAATGAAATGAGAAGCAATTGGAGGTAATAAGGCTGGGGGCGGTGGCGGAGGGGGGGGCATGGAAAGGTAATATACTGTGCTGTACTGTTTAATAAATCTACTCAAGGAAATAATGAACTGGAGGGGGATGTGAGGGTTAGGTAGCAAAAACAAACTTGGAGGCTGTTGGCACGATGTGAATGGCAAAGATATGCCAATAACAGGAAGCAGAAATATGTTGATTAAAAAGAATGGAACCTTAGCTTTTCTTGATAACGAACGAAAATTAAAGCAAGGTAGCCTCATATAGATGAGCGTAATGTCATGCATCTAATTAATGACTCATTACTTCATTTTACACTCCCTTTATTAGTAGGACTAATTTGAAATGCTCCTTCAGTGAAGCTGGACAGACAAGATAAGTAGGAAGAGCTGTCCTTAACATGTCCTCTAGGCCCATTGGAAGAGTCCCTATGTAAACAAACAATGCGTGCTTGGTTATTTTGGGACCAGAGGACAAATTGTACTTTACACTTAAACTAAAGGGGTGATAGATATTAAACACAGAGTAAGACTTCAATCAAACAATACAGGCCTTATTAGAAAATATACAAATGTATTAAGACAGAGAATGAAGGCTGCTTAGTATGATCAGTTTGGGAAGCATCAGGCATTTGGCAAAACCTTTTGGATAACTCCCAGAACCTCACAGTCAGTAGAGCTGAAATATTTGGGTGGTTGTAGTTTACAAAGTTCTGGAATGGGGAAAGTAGACTGAGGAAGGCAGAAAAGTAATGACACAGGTCGAGGCAATGGGAGTAGTCTCCCCCTCCCCAACATTTCACAAATGAAAACCAGGACAGAGGTGATCAAAAACATCAGAATGAAGCAAATATAGCAAACATTTTGACTGCATGTGAGGCTGGGGGATATGTCCCAGCTACATTTAGAGAGGGTTGAGGGGGCATTCTCAGAATGGTTGTGGGTGATGGGGGAAATTATGCATTTCTCAAAATTGCTATGGTGTGGGGTGAGGCAAAGTACAGGAAGTTTGACTTGTTCATGATGAAAACTGTATCTCCTGGGAACTTCTGGTGGCCCCTTCCACACCGCTGTATAAAATCCATATTGAATTGGATGATATGGCAGTGTGGACTCTGATAACTCAGTTCAAAGCAGATATTGTGGATTATCTGCCTTGATATTCTGGGTTATATGGATGTGTGGAAGCATCCGATGACATGGTTCTCTCCCCTTATTAATTTTTTGGAAAATAAGGGTAATGTAATAAGGGAGCCCTCGGTGGCACAGTGGGTTAAAGCGCTGAGCTGCTGAGCTTGTTGACCGAAAGGTTGCAGGTTCGATTCTGGGGAGCGGTGTGAGCTTCCGCTGTCAGCCCCAGCTTCTGCCAACCTAGCATTTAGAAAACATACAAATGTGAGTAGATCAATAGGTACCGCTCCAGTGAGATGGTAACGGCGCTCCATACAGTCATGCCGGCCACATGACCTTGGAGGTGTCAACGGACAATGCCGGCTCTTTGGCTTAGAAATGGAGATGAGCACCACACCCCAGAGTCAGACATGATTGGACTTAATGTCAGGGGAAAACCTTTAGTGTGGTTTCAGGGAGCACAAGACTGACCCTGGAGACTGAACGGTTTTTAGGCACCTTGTGCCATGTGTAATCCACCCTGAGTCCCTTCGGGTAGATTGTGGTGGGATACAGGAATAAAGTTATTATTTAATACATTACATGATTAGTACACAACAAACAAGATCACTATACTGGCTTTTGTATCTGATCACACGTCGGACATTTCCCAACTGTCTAGGACTGTGTGATGTATCAGTGAATAATGTCTGCAAATCCAAGTAGGGTGGACTTTTCCAGCTGACACATGGTAATTTTGTCAGTGTAGATTGTGTTTGAGTTCAGACCAAGGTCTTTAGGCACTGCACTTAGTGTGCTGATCACCACTGGGACCACCTTTTTATTGGCTTGTGCCAGAGTCTTTGCAGTTCTGTATTTAAATCCTTATATCATGTCAGCTTTTCCAGTTGCTTCTTGTCAATTCTGCTGTCACCTGGGATTGTAACATCGATAGTCCATACTTGTTTCTTCCCCATGATTGTGAGGTCAGGAGTATTGTTCTCCAGAACTCTGTCAGTCTGAATTCGGAAGTCCCAGAGTAGTTTGACATGTTCATTTTCCGTAACCTTTTCAGGCTTGAGATCCCACCAGTTCTTTGTCACAGGCAGATGGTATTTGTGGCACAAGTTCCAATGGATCATCTGAGCAATGGTATTATGCCTCTGCTTATAGTCGGTCTGTGCAATCTTCTTGCAGCAGCTGAGTATGTGATCCATCATTTCATCTGCTTCCTTGCACAGTCCACACTTGGGATCTGTCGTCAACGTTTCAGTTCAATTCATTCTTTGATGGCATTGGTTCTAATGGCTTGTTCTTGAGCTGCAAGAATCAGGGGGCCCCGTCTCCTTTTTCAAAGTTCCATTTGTGAGCCACATCCATGTTTTTTCCTTGTCAATTTTGTTCTCATTTTTCCCCAGTAACTGTTCAGGGACAGCCTTCTTTTGTCAGTTTTCTCTTCTCCTCTGCATTATATTTTTATGGTATTCACTCTTTGTCTTTTGCACTTTCAGCAGTTTTCTGCTATTGACTTCCATCAATGTTGGTTCTTGACTGCCTTTCACATAATTTGCCAGTCCATGTTTCTCTTCTTCTACCATTTGTTTCACTTGCAAAAACCCTCTGCCTCCTGATTTTCTGGGAAGATAAAGTCTGTCAACATCACTATGTGAGTGTAATGAGTAGTGGATTGTCATCGGTTTTCTTGTTTTTCCTGTCCAGATTATTATTATAATATTATTATTTTACTGACACAAAAACACAGTATGTCACAGCAAACGAGATATATATATATGTATTTCGTATTACAAAATCACAAGTTGAACACTTCCCAAGCATCTAGGATTGTGTGATGTATTTTCGAATGGTGCGCACAGATCCAAGTAAGGTGGCCTTTTGCAGTTGACAGATCATGATTTTGTCAATGTTTATTGATTCCAAATGCTGGCTGAGATCTTTTGGCATGTCACCCAATGTTGTTGTTGTTGCTGCTGCTGCTGTTATTCATGTTGCTTTGGACACCTGATGACAAATAAAGGTGCTTTTGGAGAGGCAGGGATGTGTGATATCTGCAGCACTCTTCTGAAACTGTTTGCATAAATGATGTAGAGAGAGATGCTTTTTTGGACTGAGATACATCATTTATGAAGTGTTGTTAGTGTGAGAAAATAGAAAAGCCTATTTAATGAGGGCATGCTTTCCTTAACATTCACTTTGCCTTTGAATTGTAAGAGATTCCAGTAAATGCAAAACTGATGTAAGCCTTGTTTGCCATCACTTAAAGAACCAAGAATATGGGTACTCTACTCTCACAGAGAAAAGAATAGTGTGGAGGATACCACTTACTCTCAAAGGAGGACCCTGAAGTAGCATTGAGACTGATAGGAGCTCCCAAGTCAGATTGGTGTTTGATGGGAACCCAGAATGCATACAGCTTAAGCATTCCTTATCTGGAATTCCAAACCCTCAAATACTCCAAATTTAACATTGTCCACATGGATGGCTGAGGTAGTGTGACATTTTTACCAGCTGCTGGTTCAATGGACATGACCTGTTTTATGCATAAAATTATAATTAATGTATACAATTATTTTCAAGCTATATGTATAAGTTGTATAAGAAACATATATAATTTTATTTGTCTCGGCATGGGGCTCGTCTTCAAGATTTCTCATTATGCAAATACAGGCATTCCAAAATCCAGAAATATCCTAAATCCAAAGCATGTCTGGTTCCAAGTATTTCAAATACTCAACTTATATTGTAGTGCTGTGAATGTAGTATTGTAGAAGAGCCAGCAGTAGGAGCTTGATGGTTCATTTAACAAAATTCAGAATTCTGAAAGTAAAAAAAAGAGTGTCTACAGACTGTGAACACTGTAAACTACTATTTAACAAACTTAAATAACCTCGAATATTTTAAGATGAAAACTGGGAAGCATGGTGACTATGAAACATCAGAGTGTGGTTAAGATGACACAAGTTATTAATGAGGAACAGCAGTTCAGCAAGGAAAGTTTTGCTTTTGTCAGAGCCTTCCCCCCTCTCCTTTTTCTCCTGCTGAGTTATTTGAGTGCAAACGTTTCCACTCTGAACTCAGTTTGCTAGAACTAAAGTAAGATATGGGACAAAGTGGGAGGAGGACAGATAAACATGGAGATTTTAAAAAGAAATGAAAAAAGTGGGATGGAAGAGGATTGATTGGAACTGTCCCTGCCAAATTGGGACAGTTGGTAGATATAGATTTACAGTTGCTCCTGGGTTTTCTGTTTTTATTTTTTAGCATGTTCGTAATGACTGTCCCCACTATATCAGGACACTGGGAAGGTGTGGTGTTAGAATAGCTTAGAAGGTGAAAATGATTTAAAGCCAGGTATATAATTAATTAAAGCCATGAATAAAAATCTAAACAAGATACAGCAACAGTGAGGCCTTCCTCCATGTCCTCCAGCAGTGTATTACAGATGAGATACAGAGGAGAACCCCCATCAGATCTCTGTCAAATGGGCAGGTGTAAATAGGGAGAGGCTCTCCACAAATATTGAGGGCCTGAGCTTTTTAGGAATTGAATGTCATTGCCAACACTTTGTATTCAAACAGGCAGAGTATTGATATCCAGATTAAGATACAGATAAGATGCCCAGTCACTAAGGGATGCTGAGTCACCAGATGTTCAGAGCAAACCCTCTGTTCAGAGAGAGCCAGTAGGGGAAAGGAAGGTTATAATAGGGCCCTCTGGGAGCTGTTCCACACCAGGCTTTCCCTTAGGTTTTATTGGTAATATCTAAAAGGCTGCCATGAATAAAATGAGCCATTAGTATGTACTTGAGATACCGAGTAAAGGACAAAAAGAAGGAAAGAAATAGAGGATGTAGAAGAGATTTGAATGGTTAAGATTGGTTACCTAAAACTTTGGAGGTGGCACTTTAGAAATACAGTTCCTTCTCTTCCTATTTTGGCGTTTACTATTAGTAAGATGAAACAAGTCTCCTTGTTCCATATAAAAGAGCTGCAATCTTTTTTCAATACGTGTTGAGCATTTCTTATCCAAGATGGTTGCGACCAGAAGTGTTTGGGATTTTGGATGTTTTCTGATTTTACAATATTTGCATACATATAATGAGATAGGACCCATGAAAACATGAAATTCACTTATGTCTCATATATGCATATCCTGAAAGTAATTTTATGCCTCATATTTTTTAATAATTTTGAAAAATGCCTAAGGTGGCTAAAAGCAACATTAAAACCCATAACAAAAAATACCTACTCAGTCATCAATATAACATGGTAAAGAATAAAAATGAGAAAAACTCAAGATCATACCAGTCTGTTAAATTGTGATTACAATAAAAAGCAAATTAAAAGAATATAGAACAAATAATCCCAGTAAACACATCAGAGTAAGCATGGTTGAACTAGACCAGAGACCAGTGCTCAAATCCCCACTCAGCCATGGAAACCCAGTGGGTGACCTTAGCAAAATCACACTTCCTCAGCCTTTGAAGAAAGCACAGGCAAACCTTCTCTGAATAAATCTTTCCAAGACAATCCCATGCTAAGTCACCTCAAGTTAGAACTGTTCTGAAGGCACACAACAACAAGAAGACAAAACGTCTGCTTAAATAAAATTGACTATGTGTTAGTGAAAAGCCACAAATAGCTAGATGTGTGTTCCATTATGTGGGGTTCCATCCTTCAGTCCTCCAGGTGCTTATAAATGATGTGCCAGGAGACCAGGGGGGAACGGTTTTCCTCCCCCCCCCCCCATTTCCTGGCACATAATTTCTACTCACCAGGACTGAAGGAGTAAGTTTTTTTAAATTTTAAGGGTTGTTTTGGGGGGCTTGGGGGGAGGGTGTCACCATGCACCTTTGGGCTTCAGGAGCCTAAAAGGTGCAAAATGGCTATGGGGACTCAACTCTGGGCAGTTCTAGTTAGTCCTGGAACTACCCAGGGATGAGTTCCCACACTGTCACAACGCGGGTCCTGGCCCGACCCCTTAATCACACACACACAGACCATGTCAATTAACTATTTATTAAGCACAATTATTTGCAGGTGAAAAAGGTAAAATGTCCAAAAATAGATTAGATCAATGAGTCAAAAGTAATTAGCAATTAAGATCCAAAAGTAATCCAAAAAGCAGGGAATCTCTCAAAAGCAAGGTCCATAAAAACAAAGCAAATCAAAGCAAGGCAACTTAGTCCGTAGGCAAACAAGGCAATCCAAGGTACAGGGTATGAACAAGGTCCCAAGGTAGTTCTTGGCAAGGTAAGCCAAACTATGGCTTCCAAGGAACAGGTATGCGTCCTTCCAGCAACGACGTGGCCGCTCAACTAAGGACCTTTCCCACAGAGTGTATATTTAATTCCCACCTTTGTGAGACCAGCGCCTCTCCAGGCTCCGCTTCCAATCTTTTCGCGTAGCCACAATACTACTCCTCTGGTCGAAGCTCCTCGCAGGCCCAGCACCATCTGGCTTGTTGTCTTCCTGGGAACATGCCTCCAACTCGGTTTCCATCTCTTCCTCCGCAGCTGGTGGCAACAAATGCTCTTGTGAACCGAAACCTCCTGGTTTCTCATATTCGCAATCTGATCTGTCTGATCCGGAATCTAGCTGGCCTTCATCATCCGAATAAGCAGAAGGCCAGGTGTCATCCCATTGCAAACTGTCAGTAGGTGATGCATGCCCATCAGCCCCTGTATCTCCTCCATCTTGGTCCAAAGCAATCGGGACCCCCGGAGCGGCACCCCGCCCCCCCCGGCTGGAACGGAGGCTGGGTTGCTACACACAGGCACCCCCGACTGGAATGGAGGCTGGGTTGCTACACACAGGCCAATACTCCATTAGACTCAGGTCTTTCAGGAAGGTCCAGCTCTAATGGGGTACTTAATTAATGCCGCTGCTAAAATTGAGACATGACTTAGTTAAAAGACCTGTCTGGATGGACCCATGGTTCTATCTAATGGAATTCCAGCATTGTTTGCTTGATCAGGGTGATTAGGAAGAGCTTGCTGGCTGAAAATTTTACACGCTCCAAATGGAAAATCCCAGGCTTTCATGGGGTAGTCATAGGGCATCCCCTCAGCAACAGCAAGGTTATCCCTCTGGGCAGGTAAACCCACAAGGGTCTTCCTTCAGGGGCAAACCAAGAATGGGTAACTTGGAAGTCCCTAAACAGACTCAGAAGCGGAGTGGGCAGATCAGAAGACAACCTGGTAAAATGGCACTACCTAAAAGAATCCCACACCTTGTGTGACTGTGGAGCAGAACAGACAGCTCCACATCTGTATGTTTGTCCACTATGCCCTACCTCATGTACGGAGGAAGAATTGTTGGATGCTACAGACAATGCCGTTGCTGTTGCGCATTTTTGGTCAAAGGATATTTAGCCGCCTGTGCTCCTTCTATTTTTATCAGTTTTATACTAACTTATGCAATGCTTTAGATATGAAATAAATAATAAATAAATAGGGTAGAAATGTTGCAATAAAATTAGAATCACAGCACTATAAGTATGTCATGTGAAAGAGTCTGTGAAGCTTCATTCTTAAAACAAAAAGTCTTAGCAATAAAGCAGCACAATTCTATTTCAGAAAATCTCAACTACCACCATACTAATCAATTTCAACTTGAGTTAAAGCTACAAACTCGGTCCACTTCCGACCACAATTCAAAGTGCTGGCCTTGGCCTTTAAAGCCCTATACCGTTCCGGCCCAGCTTACTTGTCCGAACTTATCTCCCTCTATGTCCCACCTTGGAGTTTAAGATCATCCGGGGAGGCCCTGCTCTCGATCCCGCCTTCTTCGCAAATGCATTTGGCAGGGCCGAGAGACAGGGTCTTCTCGGTGTTGGCACCCGCCTGTGGAACATGCTCCCCGGCAAAATTAGGTCAGTACCATCCCTCCTTTCCTTTAAGAAGAAGCTTAAAACATGGTTTGGGGACCAGGCATTTGATTAACAGGCTTGTCAGCAATTGCAATGTCTTAGAATGGATTATGGACAGGTTTTGGACTGGGTCGTTGGTCGCTGAATTGGACTCGGATAAGGCCATATGGTTGATAATAATTTTTAAATGGATTTAAAAATTAAATAATTCATAACCTAATGTTTTACCTACTCTGTTATTTCGTATTGTATTGTCTTTTTGTATGTGTTTGCATCAAATTGTTGCCATTGTAAGCAGCCCTGAGCCCCCCCCTTGAGATAAATAAATAAATAAATGGACTAAAACGTGCCAATTGTTCTGTTGAAGCTTTTGTTTTGTTCTTTTGAGTCAGAAGAGTGTTTGAATGGGGATATAAGAAAAAGCATCAAGAAGCAATTTTAATGATGTGGTGGAAATCAAATTAGAAATATGTATAAGCCCTTATTCATGCAAACAGTGGTGCACATTGCAAAATATTCACAGAAGTATTGAAGAGAAAATATCTTTGGAAATGCTTGCTTGCGGGGATTATCAGTGTTGCTGTTTTGGGATTGGAACATAGGAAGCTGCTTTATACAGAATCAGTTCTCTGGCTCTTGTCACTCAGTGCTGTCTGCTTTCCTGGTGGTAATCTTTCAGGTGTGTGTGTGAGGAGTACCTTTCTTAACCTTAGCTCAAGAGGTCATTGACTGAACCATGGAAAGAAAATGAAAGAAGGTTGCAGTTCGGTTGTAGTTAGGTAATATCCTTCACAAAATAATGAATTTGTCTTCGTATAGGTAGGTTTTTTAAACGACCAACTTTTCTTTTAAATTATTCACAGCACTTTGTGCCCTCAGGGTATGCTCTGCAGTTATGTCTTCAAACTTTTCTTTTCTCTTTGCCAGATTTAGAAATGCATTCCTTTACATATAAAAAGGTGGGTATTCTTACAGCATTATTATGAACTTCTAACTGTTAACCTTTATGAATATCAAATCTCAAAGGGCTATGTGAGTACAGTATACCCACAAATTCATAGGAAATATGCTCCAAAACCCCCATAAATACCTGAGACCACAGATAATAATGAACTTTTCGATTTTACTATACTTAGGCCAGAATCATACCATAGAATAGCACTAGAGGACCTAGAAAGGTTCATTTTTTTTTAAATTTATTGGTTTTTTCCCCTCTCCCACCCTCCCCTCCTTGTACATACAGTTTATACATCCAACTACAGAGGTTACATTTGAAATATCAGTCTCAGTCTTAATTTTTCTACTCCACCTCTTAACACATTTTCTAAATAATTTCTAACTGGTTCCCACATCCTCTTTGTTATTATTATCTTTTCAATTTTATCTATATTATTCCATTTACAATTTGTTATTTCCACATTTAACATATTAATTATATAATTATACCAGTTGGTCAATGTCCATTTTGTTTTATCCTTCCAACCCCTCACTAGAAAGGTTCATAAACCCATCGGCATGGTGGAGAATATTTGTTTGAAGCATGGTTAAGTAATATTGAGCTGGACATTGAGTCCATGGATAAGGACCCATGGTGTATGACTTGATGCTAGTTAACCCAAAACAAAATATTTCATCACATGGATGAGGTCCCACAGGATGAATCAGTGGGACAATCCCTGTGGTGAATCAGTGGGACAATCCCTGCATCCTGCACCCCACCTCACCCATAGCTGATGCTTCCCCATCCCACGTGGGGAAGTGTTGCCACACAGCTTGCTCCTTGGTTTTCTATGGAACACAGGAAGCTTCCTATGTTCCGTGGGAAGCCTCCTGTAACACAGTCAGGATGCTTCCTCCACTGGGGCCCACCAGAAGTTGCTGGGGCCTACTAGAAATTGCCATGTGATGGTGTCCAGCAGGCGGCAAGGAGGAAGTCCTAAAACTGTCCTAGGGCACTTTATTTGCCTCGTGCAATAAGGCTGAAAGTCTCCTTCTGAGATACTCCATCTTCAGTGGTTGGCTGTTCAATAAAAAAAATCCTCTACTCCTTTCACCAAACGGGGGCTTGATTAGGAATAGGAAAGGAAGGCTTTAGAATAATTTATTGCGAGTTTTATTTACAACCTGTTTAATTCTGGACCAAAACATGGGGATTTGGTTTAATTAAGTCTGAGGAGACTTCCTGTCAAGCTGGAGGTATTTAGTGAAATTAAAATTGTCATTAGAGTATAAATTGAGTGCCAGGGTCTTGAGGCATCCTTATTCTCCTTCCCATTATTTTTGTTTTTACAGCTGACTTTTGTCACATAACAGAGATGCATTTCAAGCCTGGACAGAGCTCTCACACATTTTCCCTATAGTTCATTCCAAAACTCTGGGGTCGCACACATGCCTCCATTTGCAACCAGATCACGGTCTTTGCTGCTCCACATCTGATGGAAAGCGTAAAGAGTTTGATCTATAATTTACACAGATGTTCGTCTAGGGGGTGGTTTGATGTACTGGGAAAATATAGACCTTGGCTCTGTCTCTTCTTTTAATTTTGAAAGTCTTGTGGATCAAGGAAGAGCACTGATGATAAAATATGACAAGAATGATTGGCTTTCTCAGGCTCACCACCACACACCTTCCTCATCCCTTCTCCTCTAGAGAAAATCCTGTGATGCTGTCTCTCTGCAGAGGTTATTTGATCAAGGAGTAAAGAGGGAAGGTGACACGGGATCACCTGCCTCCTTTCCCAGCACATCAACACACTGGCTTCTTTCCTTTCTTCACAAAGACTTTCCTGTGCAACCTTTCAATAAATTGTTCTCGATGTTCTTCCTTGGCACCAGACAACCCTTCCAGATGAAAGCCCCTCGGCAACTTGACTCCCTGCCTGCACTTCAAGATACCCAGGTTATATTTTGTAAATGTGAACATTTATAAGTGTTGCTGCAGCAGAAACAAGGGCAGGCTAGCACCAGAGAACTGTGCCCTCCAACAGATGAAAGCCAGGATGCATGTGGCCAAGAAAGGTCTGGATGTGATCAAGATGGTAAACATGTATTAATGAGGAATAATACAGAAATGAGGGGAGGCTATAGCAGTTTGCTTCTGTCGACTGGAAAGGGCCAGATTCTGCCTCTCTTCTCCCTGCTCCCACTGAGACAACTGAAAGCAAACTACTTTGGCACTTTGAAGTCCCTTGCAGCCACTGAAGCGAGCTAAGACCAAAGAGAGTAATGAGAAAAGAAACAAATTAGGATATTTTAAAATCAGCTGAAAAAGTGGGATAGCAGAGAATTAGTTAGGACTGACATTGCCAAAGAAGGAAGTTGAAAGAAGTTGGACTTTGGAATTGTTAACTTTGATCATAAAAACCAGAACCGGATCGTAAGAACTAGTTCAGAATCAATATCGGTGCTGTTCAAGGCAGTTTAGGTCAAGGTTGGCTTGATGAGCCTTCCTCTTTCTCCCTTTTGCCCTCCATTTATGTCTCTTCAAATTCCACAGCACTGATGGTCACAGCTGACCTCCAGCTAGAGAATTCAAGGGCCAGGGCTTTCCAGTTCTTGGTGTCTATGCCACAGCTTTAAGCTCATCTTCAAATCTCTTTTCTTGCCCACCAACATTCCATTTTCCATTCTTGAGTTGGGTGTATAGTAACTGCTTTGGGAGATGGTAATCAGGCATTTGGACAACGTGGCCAGTACAGCGGAGTTGATGACGTAAGAACATCGCTTCAATGCTTCTGGTCTTTGATTCTTCCAGCACGCTCACATTGGTCTACCTGCCTTCCCAAGAGATTTGCAGGATTTTCTGGAGGCAACACTGATGGAATTGATCCAGGAGTTGAGTGTGACACCATTGAGGTTTTTGGGTCTTCAGTTAGTTTTTGGTCTAGATCCTCCCCTGTGGCCCCTCCTGAGAGTACAAGTCTTTGGTGGTTATGCCCACAGGTCTACTGGAACACACAAGCCCCGTCACCACGACAAGCTGACAATCCATTGAGGGGGACTGCATTTCTAACATACACCTATCAGTAAATTTGTACAAAGTGAGGGATGCAGTGGCTAAAAGATAGCTTTATTTTAATGGAGGAGAGAGTGTGTGTACACATTTTGTAGTTTCACTTGTGCAGAACTTTATGATACATCTCCTGATTCAAGATCTCAGCCATATTTTAAATGTATCTCATTACCGTTACTTAATATAGTGATTGAAAACTGATTACTGTTGCTCATCACTCTGCTAAGAACAATCAGAGCTTGAAAAAGGTTATATTTGTAAAATACAACTGACCATGCTGGATGGAGTTCCAAAAGTTATATTCCCAAAAAGTAACTTTCCCAAATTCTGCTCATTCCCTAATAGGGAGTGTCATGGCTGGAAAGGTTTTGACAGTCTAGTTGTATGAGTTTTTGAGACTAATGGCTAACATCTTTCACAAAATCATGCATTTATCTTTGGAAATATTGATACTTTAAAACAATGAGAAAATATGCTTTTTAAATGCTCATGGAGCTTTGTGCCCTCAGGCTATGCTTTGCAGGTATCTTTCCAGACTTTGTTCCTCCCCATGCTGGGTGTAGTTTTTTTTCTTTTTCAGACTGTAGAAATAATAGCGGACATTTGTGCAGCATCACACTGAAGTTCAACCATCTGACAGTGATAGATTATGAGATACAGACAGAATGACAGCATCTGAGCTGTTGAGGTTGTGGCTTAGACAAATTTGCACGCCAAACAAGGTCCCTACACATAGATCCAGAGTAGCTGTGTCAGCCCAGCTTTGGTTTATGTTGTCACGGCACAATTGTTTTGTGTCATGAGTTCTTTTCCTAACATCCATTTTCCCCGTCTCCCATGTCCCCATGGGTTGTTTAGTTGAACAATGAGACGGGATGCATTGGCAGATTTTGCTTGCCTGTCCCTAGAGTTATTTACTACTTTTCTATCCTGTACATTTCAGCTGTTCTGGACCAATGCAATCTTGCAACATCCGAGCAAGAGAAAAACAAGGTCAGATAGGCAAAGAGGAGAAGAAGGCTACAATCTGCTGTACTCACAGTGACAAATGTGGTGTCCAATTTGCAGAAATTTTATACCAGCAATGAGTCACTTCAGGGAAATTTCCCCCTCTTAAATTTTGTGCTGTTCAGACATGTGCCTGCAGATAAATTCCCAAATGTTTTCAGTAAAGTCAGCTCAAGTAAGCTTTAAAAAGAAACATGAATCAATACTGGCATTTGGTGAACAGTTAATTCTGATAAGAAGTTATTTGTGGGGCATGTCCTGTTTTTAAAGAATGGCTGCTAACTACAGAACCACTGTTCCAGAGAGCAAATTGTGACATCTATCTTTGGTTTCACATAGATACTGTGGAAATACAAGGCTCCAAAGATCTATATATTTCTCACAGTGAATGGAACAGTTACCTTTTGGGGCATGTCACATGCTGGCTGAAGGATTCTATGACTTGTAGTCTGAAAAAATAACTTTCCAAACTTTGGCTTTCCACTATCATTCTAGCATATTGAGTGCTTGGCTAACAAGTGTGATGAAAATTGCATTAAATCTGTAAGAAAATCAAATTAATTAGTGTGAATATTATTTTTCCTTTTCTAAAACAAAGAACAAATGATATTGTATATAGAAATCAGTTTTTTTCATTCATGGATGGCTATGTCTGCAAATAAAATTGTCAATTCCGCCCATTATAAAAAACATCATTCCATACTGTTTGGGGCTTATAATGATAGAATCTTAGAGTTGGAAGAGACCCCCAAGGGTCATCCAGTCCAACCAGCTACCATGCAGGAATACAGAATCAAAGCATCCCCGACAGATGGCCAACCACCCTCTGCTTAAACACCTCCAGAGAAGGTGTTTACTACTCTCAAAAGCCGCATATTCTATTGTCAAACAGCTCTTACTATCACAAAGTTCTTTTTTCCTGCAGTTTGAATACATTGCTCTGTGTCCTAATCCCCAGAGCAGCAGAAAGCAAGCTTGTCCCATCCTCAATGTGACATACTTTCAGATATTTAAACACAGCTATCATGGCCATTTGTGACCTTCTCTTCTCCAAGCTAAACAAGCATACCCAGTTCCCTCAGCCATTCCTCATAGCGCTTGGTTTCCAAACATTTGATCATTTAGTTGCCCTTCTCTGGACACATTCCAGCTTGTAAATTCAGCTTCTTGAATTATGGTATCCAGAGCAAGACATAGTACTCCAGAATGAGGTCTGACCAAGGCATAATACAGTAGAACCATGGCTTCCCTCAGTCTTGGCACTATACCTCTATTGATGAAGCCTAGAATCACATTGGCCTTTTAAGCTGCTACATCACACTATTGACTCATGTTCAATTTATTGTCTACTGGGACTCCTAAATCCCTTTGACAAGCAACCTTTTCAAGCCACAAATTTGATAAGCATGCCCACCATCCAAGCCACTGGTGAAGAGATTTATGTTACTTTGTATGTACACACTATGATATTTTGTTGTTGCTTTTATGATATTTATAAACAATAAATATCGCAGCTTTAAAATTTTTAATTTCTTCTTCTTCTAACAATGAAAAATGGGAAGGGGAACCCTTAAAATGGTTGTAGAAAGAAGATAAGTGTAGAAAACTCTAAGGAAACAAGAGGCATGAGCTTTCAACAAGCAACCAACAGCACATCAATTCTAGCCAAGCTCTTGAAGGTATTTGAAATACATTCTAGGTCAGTCGAATGTTGAATCCTTTCAGATAGGAAAGGTCATTTGTGAACATCTGAACTGAACTGAACTTTATTATTTATGAGTCGCCCTCCACGTTTGTGCTCCGGGCAACTTACACAACTAGCAATTAAAATATTAAAAATATTAAAATATTAAATGGTTAAAATACTAAAATATCAGACTCGGTGAATTCCGAGTCACTGGTTCCGTGTTATGCATAGGCTTTCCTGAATAGCCATGTCTTAAGTGCCGCCAAGAACTGGGGCAGGTCTGGAGGCAGAGAGTTCCACAGGATGGGGGCCGCAACAGAGAAGGATCTCTGTCTCGTGGACTCCAAATGAGCCTCTCTCGGAC
The DNA here is from genome assembly GCA_030556195.1 of Anolis apletophallus. Classification (NCBI taxonomy): domain Eukaryota; kingdom Metazoa; phylum Chordata; class Lepidosauria; order Squamata; family Anolidae; genus Anolis; species Anolis apletophallus. The sequence goes on from JARBWK010000001.1 coordinate 54,140,938, forward strand.
CCGGGACACAGAGGAGGTTCTCGTTTGCTGGCCGTGGTGCTCTTGGGTGGGCAGGTAGGATCAAGCGGTCTTTTAAGTATGAAGGGCCCCGGCCCCGCAGGGCCTTGAAAGTCAAGGTCAGGGTCTTATAGAGGACTCTGTATTCGACCGGCAGCCAGTGCAAACGCTGCAGGGATGGTGTGATGTGGCATCTCATTGGAGCTGAGGTTTTGGTATCTCACTAAATATGGAAACAAAGGGCCAATATTTTGTAGCAGGAGGATAAAGTTTAATAACTAATATATGGTGCAGGCCTGCTACAGGATTAATGATAAGCTATGTCTGATTTGAATATATCCCTCGAGCCATCCAAAGACGAGATTCAGAGATTACAAGATAACCTCCCCTCCTGCATTTGTCTAAGACCTGATCCAGAAAACTTGAGAAACAATTTTGATAAAGTATTTTACCATACCACACCAGGATAATATAATGCTCACCAAAGTATTTACTTCAACCTAGAAAACCATTCCTTCTAGTTCCTCTCTCCCTCCCTCCCACACACACACCCTTCCTTTCTCTTCCTTCCTTTATTTTTTTGAGTTATAGTGCAACACTGAAACAGCACTTTTTGTGCTATAATTCTATGAGCATTAAAAAAAACAGAGAGGAAAAAGGTTGTCCTTCAAACCATATAGCCAACTCAGCAAACCAAATGGTTTGAAAAAATCGAAAAGCCCAAGTTAGATACAAGAAATTGCTTCAGACAGCCCCCGTCCCCAAGAATGGAATGAACCATTACAGAGACAACCGTAACAGCTGACAAAGCTCAATGAGCTACATCACAAGGATCCAGATTTCATCAAACCAATCTGAAGATCTGAATAGACAATAGAGCAATACAACATTTTGGGTGGGTTCATAAGTCATTACTGTTTCTGTAATTTTTGTGTGTGTGACTCGACTTCCGAACCAGGGATGGCCCCACATCTGAACCCAGACAGAACAAAACTGCCTAAAATTTCATTAAAACTTTGTAATTTTTCGTGAGTTGCTGCCATGATGAATCATCTCATTTTGTAAATGCAAGCAGACTCTTCAGAGGCGCAGCCAATGCAAGTCTGTCACATGCTTTGACACATGCTCTCCTCAGCCTATCAGGGTTGAAGGAGAAAGAGGGGGTGGAGTCGCAGCTGGAGTCTTTCACCAATGAAGCTCATGGCCTCGCCATTCCAAGGGAGAGGGGATAGTGTGTATTTGCTCCAGTGTATTTGATTTTGCAGCTATTACTTTTCACTACTAGACCAGGTCTAGGCTAGCAGCCAGCTACAGCAATCCTTTTAGGATCATTTTCTTTGGTTTTCCATTTACGTAGGATTCATTTAGAGAGTGACTTGGCCAAGGTGCTGAAATTGAAAAAAAATCCCTAAAAATGGCCCCTTAATCACACACACAGAGACGTACTGAAGGCTAACTACTTTATTGAATATAAAAACAGTTCCAAAGAATATAGTCCAATATGATATGATATAGTCCAAAAGGTTTAAAGTAAGAATGTCCAAGATAACGTGAGCAAAATAGGCAAAAAAGCTTGGCAAGGCTCCGCAACCAATGCGGATCAGGAAACAGGGCAAGGCTCCGCAAACCAATGCGGATCAGGAAACAGGGCAAGGCTCCGCAAACCAATGCGGATCAGGAAACAAGGCAAGGCAAGGCAAGGCAAGGCAAGGCTTGATGACCACGGCTTAGCTCGTAGTCCCACTCCGCTTCACGCCTATTCAGGTAAGACGTGGCCGGAGAACTGAGGATTCGTTCCCACGGATCCTATACTTAATCCTTCGGCCGAGGTCCTCGGCGCTCTAGGCTTCTTCGTCTCCAATCCCTGCTGACGGACCTCGGCGATCTAGGGCCCGGGACCAATCCCTCCTACTAGTCTCGATGTTCCGTCTCCTATCAAAGGTTCGACCTTGTCTCTCGGCAGCTGTGTTGCTATCTCCTGAGAGCTTTCCTCCCTAGCCATTTCCCATGCGCTTTCTTCCATATCTTCCTCAGGGGCTCCTGGGAAGATCTCCTCCCGGGTGTTCATAACTCCCCGGGTCGCTATCAGACTGCACCTGGTGATCTGAATCATCCCTTGGACCAAAACACATTTCTTCACAGGCCAAGCTCTCTGTGGGCGAAAGAGGCCCTTGCGGGAAAGCTGCCCTTCACCCCAGTCATCTAGCTCATCCTCAGAATCCTGTTCTAGCACGGCTGGTTCTAATGCTAACGGGACCCCAGGTCTGTCCCCTGCCCTCCAGGCACAAACGAGAACTGCTGTGCTACACACACACACACACACACATATATATATATATATATATATATATATATATATATATATATTCCCCAAAAGCAGTGAATGAGTGAAATGTTCTGAAACTTGGGGGCTTACAATGGTAAATATGTCCTACAAGTGTTTCAAGTTTCATCCTCATTGTCATAAAAATGACAGAGAAATGAGCCCCAGAAGTGTTCCCATTGGCACAAATGGGCAGATTAACAAAACAAAATATTAACAAATTTTGGTGTTTCAAAATTGAAACAAAATGGAGCACTCAAGATAGTGTAGAAACACTTACAAAATGAAACAGGAGGCATACTAAATTTTGAAATGAAATTGATTTTTGGCATTTCGCACACCTCTAGTAGACAAGTCAGGCAGACTGGGGGGGGTGGTCTATCTACACTGCAGAATAAATTCAGTTTGACACCACTTTAACTGCCATGACGGAGCCCCTGGTAGCGCAATGGGTTAAATCATTGTACCGGCAGGACTTAAGACCGACAGGTTGCAGGTTCAAATCCGGAAAGATCGAAGATGAGCTCCCTCATCAGCTCCAGCTCCCCATGCAGGCACATGAGAGAAGCCTCCCACAAGGACAATAAAACATCAAAACATCCGGGCATCCCCTGGGCAACATCCTTGCAGACAGCCAATGTTCTCACACCAGAAGCAACTTGCAGTTTCTCAAGTCACTCCTGACACGAAAAAAACCCCTGCCATGACCCAATACTATGTAATCCTGGGAGTTGTCGTTTTACAAGGTCTTTAATTTTCTCTGCTGCAGGGTGCTGGTGCTTCACTAAAGTATACATCCCATGGCAGTTAAAATGGTGTCAAACTGCATTAATCCTGCATATAGAGTCAGCCTGAACTGTGCTGGAGAAGGCAGAGTTGCAATCTGGTATTTTAAAATTCCCACACAGTTGTGTTCTCAGCTCACTTAAGGGAGAAGTTTGGTTTCAATTTGCTTGCGCATCATGGGCCAAGCGTGGGCAGAAGAACATTCTCCTTTCCTTTAGCAAGAAGCTCAAAACATGGTTTTGGGACCAGGCATTTGGGTAACAGGCTTGTCAGTAATTGCAATGTTTTAGAAAAGACTATGGACAAGCTTTGCATTGGATCGTTGGTCGCTGAATCAGACTCGGAAATGTCCATATGGTTGATAATAATGTTTTAAATGGATTTTAATATAATGTTTTGCCTACTCTGTTATGTCACGTTGTATTGTGTTTTTGTATGTGTTGACATCAAATTGTTGCCATTGTAAGTGGCCCTGAGTCCCCCCTCGGGGGTTGAGAAGGATGGGGTACAAATGTTTGAAAATAATAATAATAATTCTACAGTGCAGATGCAGTCTAATGGGGATTTTTTTCTGGCCTTGGACACTGCCTCACTATCAGGCAAATTAAGTATCATCTCTTTGGATAGTTGCGATAGACTTGGGATTTAGATTTGAAGAGCAAAAAAACCCCATTAATTTAATTTTGGAAGGAATCATCCCTTCCCCAGTTGTTGTGAGATACAATCAATTATATCATGGTAAATGCCACTGCCTGGGCCTGAGAAAATAAAGAAGTTAAGAGGGTCCAAAACACTGGGAAATAGAGCAGTGTGCTGGAAGGAAGGGGATTTAGATTTTAAAAGAGGGGAAGTCATAGGGAGGAGGGATCATGCTTGTTTTCTGCTGCCTTGGAGACTAGGATGTGGAACAATGGCTTCAAACTACAAGAAAGGAGATTCCACCTGAGCATTAGGAAGACCTCCCTGACTGTGAGAGCTGTTCAGCAGTGGAACTCTCTGCCCCAGAGTGTGGTGGAGGCCCTTCTTTGGAAGCCTTTAAACAGAGGCTGGATGGCCATCTGTCAGGGTGCTTTGAATGCAATTTTCCTGCTTTTTGGCAGGGGGTTGGACTGGATGGCCCACGAGGTCTCTTCCAACTCTATGATTATATGAGAGTTACAAAGAAAAGGAGAAATCCAGATGAACTATAGAAAGCACAGTGAAAAGAAAAGTCGGAGAGATATATTGAAGGCATTGGACAGGCAATGGGTTTTAATTGGAAGAATGGAACACCAGCCTTTTGTTTTGTGTTGGTTTGTTTCTCTGGACATTAAGTAGGTAGCCCTTGCCTGGTTCTTTCAGCTCATGAATAGCTGAAAAGCAAGTGGGGAAATGTCCCTGAGCAGCTCTGTGTGTTTCAGTCAAAAAAACCTTGTTTGCCCAAATGCAGGAATAAGCTCTTCGGTGAAGCAGTCCTTTACAGACAGAAAACCCTTGTTTCCACACTGAAGGGTCTTTAGCCCAGTCTATTTGAATGCCAGTTACAACTAGAATATTGTTGGTCAGATCTGACTAGGATTTTCCTGCCTGGAAAACAGGTAAAATACCAAATATGTCTTTACGGGTCCCAGCAAAACGGATCCCAGCCCCGATGCGGCTTGGGGGGGGGGGGGTTGGTTTAAAAAAAAAACCAGGCAGCGATGCCGAACCACCTCCTGCCTCTTTAACTGGGGCTGTCGCTAAGCAGGGCCCAAAGGGGGAGAAATAAAATTGTTTTGACAAACACATTTTCTCAAGAAACCTCTGGAGAGTTGCTGTAGCTAAACAGAACGGGGGCTGAATGGGGATGGGTTGCCATGGAAACCGCAGAGAGCCAGAACCCATGAACTAAAGCATCCTAATAATACCTCCAGCCTCACAAAACTGGCTCAGCAGAAGGAAGGGGGATCCAAGCCGATAGGGCTCAAGGGCCTGGATGGAAGGCAGGCCGGGAGGAAGGGGGCCAGGGATTCCCTGGTCACCAGGTGCAGGGCAGAAGGCTCTCTCTCTGTGTATAGAAGTCAAATGGGGTGAGCACGCAGTCTAGAGGCAGGTAACATTAAGTTCCTGTGAATCCCAGAGTCACAGGACAGAATTATACAGTTGGAAGAGACCCCAAGGGCCATCCAGGCCAAACCCCTGCAATGGGAATCAAAGTACTCCCAATAGGTGGCCATCCAACCTCTAGGGAAGGAGACTCCACCACACTCTGGGGCAGCATATCCCCCTGCCAAACAGGAAGTTCTTCCTGGTGTGCAGGTCGAATCTCTTTTCCTGCAATGTGAATTCATTTTGTGTTATAGTCCCCAGAGTAGCAGAAAACAAGTCTGCCCCTCTTAAATGTGATATCCTTTCAGCTATTTAAACAATATCCTCTCTCAGCCTTTTCTTCTCCAAGCTAAACATACCCAGTTCCCTCAGCTATTTTTCATAGAGCTTGACTTCCATACTTTGGCCATTTTCATTGGGCCTTCTTTGGACAGTTTTAAGCTTGTCAATATCCCTCTTGGATTGTGGTGACCAGAACTGGAGACACTATTTTAGGTGAGATCTGACCAAAACAGACTACAGTGGGACTATGACTTCCCTTGATCTTGACACTACACTCCTATTGGTGCAGCCTAGATGTGCACTGGCTTTTTAACTGCTGCATCATACTGTTGGTCCGTGTTCAGCTTGTGGTCAGCTAAGACAGACTCCTGGATCCCTTTCACATGAACTGTTTTCAATCTAGGTGTCACCTGTCCTATATTTGTGCATTTTATCTTTATTGCCTGTTCAAATTTAAGTTGTTCATTTTTACCCAGCTCTCGAATCTGTTAATGACATTTTGGATTCAGATCCTGTCCTCTGGGGTATTATTAGCTCCCAATTTGGTGTCATTTGCAAATTTGCTAAACATGCATTCTGTTTCTTTCTTTCTTTCTTTCTTTATTTATGGCATTACTACCCCACCTTTCTCTATCTCAGAGGGGATTCAAGGTGGCTTACAAGTAGGCAATCATACAAAGCCATAGGCTATGTACAATTACAAATATATAAAGTTATAAAATGCATTAAAACAGTTTTAAAACAGATAAAATCATATATTAAGAGTTAATTACACGATCCATTAAATGTAGTCCAGCCATCTCCATGTAGTCAGTGTACATCAATTCCATATCTTTCTATTTCTGAAGTTTTCCAAACGCTTGGCCACAAAGCAAGTTTTTTACTTTCCAAGCCATTGATAAGGATGTTATTTATTTATTTACGGTAGTTATATACCGCTTTTCCTTCCCCTGGGTTTACAAAAATAATGGTAAAATTCAACAAAAGTACCCTTTGGGTTCAGCCAGTTAAGCAATCCTCAAGTCATCTAACAGTAGCATTGTCTAGCCCACATCTTACTAACTTCTTTGTATGAGAATCTCTTTCCTTCCTGCCTCTTATTTCCTTCTGCCCCAATGTCCATCTTTCTCCTCCTCTCTGGCCCACTTCTCCCTTTTTCTTTCCTCCTTCCCCACCCCCTTGTTCTTCCCTTCCCTGTGGTTCCCATCTGCTGCACCTCCTTTCACCCCCTATTCTTTGCTCATTTCCTCCCATCTGTCTCTTCTCCCGATTTTCATTCCTTTTGTCACAGGGGCAGGTTGAGCCTCCCCAACCCATTCTGTCCGCAGTTTCCCCACCGAGGCTGCTGCGAGGGGGCCAATTAGTGCGAATTATCTTGCTGGCAGAGGTCCACCGGCACAGCCACACAAATAAGTGGAAACCATTTCCTGTGGCTCAGTAGGTTCAGACCCAAACGGGGAGTTCAGTCAATTGAACCAAACTGTTAAAGTCACCGCTGTGTGGAGTCTCCAAGTTCAAACTTGCTTCCCCACCTCTCCTAAAAAAAAACCACCCAAATCAACCAGAAAGGCATAACAAGCTCCCACATATTAAGAACAGAGCTTGTTGGGGTTGTTTTTTTTAAACGACTGTATGTACCATGATGTACAAGCACTTCAAACCCTGATCATAGGAAGAGTATATTGGCAAGAAAGCAGATGGCATTTGCTTCGTGTTCAGGTTTCAGGCACTCCTTCTTATGCTAGATTCTGATCTTGGGCAATGATGGCTGGATTAAAAAATGCAGATCACATCAATGTAAAAGAGAGACACTCCCCTTGCTGGTATCTTTCCTTTACCATTGTATTGCATATTTTTCTTATTCCTTTATTCTCTCTGTGTGTATATACATATATTTTAAATGGTATGCATTTGCCAAGACCAACTGTTTGGAGTTGTTTTACATCTAAAGTGCCATGTAGATTGAGTCTGCTAGACAAATAAATAAATAATTCTACAGTTAAATGTTTTTCTTCAGCATCGTGTGTTCCTGCATAGTAGAGAGTGGTGCTATATAAATACATAGGAAGTGCTAAATAAATAAAGAATTCTACATTTAAATGCTAATCTTCAACACTGTGTGTCGAAGATCCATATTTTCCCAGACTGCTTCGTTACTTCTAAAACTATTAACAACCTTTTGGCTCTAAACTCAATTGCTACTCCTTGTTGGTGTCCCTCTGTCCTTTCCTAAATGCCTGGAAGTTTCATGTTCCCAAGGGCAGAGAAGCCCTCAATCACCTATCAGGTTCATTAGACAAAACCTTGATGACTGGCTTTCTAAGCATGTGAGTATGTATATACCATTTGCACCCAATTTCACCCATAATACAGAAAGGTACATCCCGCTCACCTGACCAAAAAATCATCTCATCTTCAGCATAGTCACTGATGGTTGAGCAAGAAGAACTCTTGTCAAAGCAGGAAAGTGCCTCATCCTTCTGGCTCAGACACACCTATATTTTGACTGTAGGCCTCCTATCATCTTCATCATCATTTATGAACATACTCTTTCAAGGTTTAGCAAGAGCTATCAAAGTGGCATAAACTAACTATACAATTGGTCCAACCAGTTCACTGTTGTCTAGACTGACTGGCAAGAGCTCTTGATGGTTTTAGATAGGAATCTTGTCAAGTCCTACTAGAGACTGAGAGACAGTGATTTCAGTGTTGAACTAGGAGTCTCGGAGACCAGGTTTGAATCCACACTCAGCCATGAAATCCCACTGAGTGACTTTCAGCAAGCCACTGTCTCCACACAGCCCTATATCCCAGAATACCGAGGCAGAAAATCACACAATATCTGCTTTGAACTGGGTTATCTGAGTCTACACTCAGAAAATGTGGGATTTTCTGCTTTGATATTCTGGGATATAGGGCTGTGTGGAAGGGACCTCAGCTTCAAATGATGGCAGTGGAAAACTGCCTCTGAAGAAATATCAGAAGAAAAACCTGTGGGTTGATGTAAGTCAGAAACAATTTGAATACAAAAAACACAACAAGCCTGAAGATGCAGGGGATTGAATCTGTCAGGGAAAATGTCCCCTAATATGATGAGGTGTGTTACATTTCATAGAGCCAGCATGGTGTAGTAATTTGAGTGTTGAACTGCAACCCTGGAAACCGGGGTTAGAATCATATTCAGCCTAAAAGCTCACTGGCTGATTTTGGTCAAATTACAATTTCTCAGCTTCAAAGGAAAACAATGGCAAAGGCTGTCTAAATAAATCTTGCCAAGAAAACGTCATGATAGGGTTGTCTTACGTTTGCTATAATCATATAAAAGTGGTGAGTAAGTAGCTATTGTGAATATGAAACAATTATGGTCACAGGGATATGTGTTTTGTATCACAAGACAGAGGATAGTCATGCTCAGATGTGTGTGTGTGTTTTATTAAAAAAAGCAGCAACTAAAAGTATTTCAATTACTTTTGAGATTGTAATTAAAAAATAATGGTTGCCTTTAAAAATGTGGAATAATAAGATTTTTTTGGTGGGGTGTCTTAGACTTCTAACTGTGGCTTTTTTTTGCGAAATTAGCTTTCTATGCTCATAGTATTGTCCCATACCTTTCCCCAACCCTTTCCAGACAGGTGTAAACAAGATGTGCAGTGGAGGACCTGAGTCTTCAATCCCATGTTTTTGGTGATTTCGTAAGAATTAGAACAATGTTGACAATGTATTGTCAAAGGCTTTCATGGCCGGAATCACTGGGTTGTTGTAGGTTTTTCAGGCTGTATGGCCATGCTCTAGAACAGGGCTGTCCAACTGCCAGCCCTGCAGGTGTTTTGGACTTCAAATCCCAGAAATCCTAACAGCTGGAAAACTGGCTAGGATTTCTGGGAGTTGAAGTCCAAAACACCTCCAGGGCCGGCAGTTGGACAGCCCTGCTCTAGAAGCATTCTCTCCTGAAGTTTCACCTACATCTGTGGCAGGCATCCTCAGAGTTTGTGAGGACCTCACAACCTCTGAGGATGCCTGCCACAGATGCAGGCGGCAGGAGAGAATGCTTCTAGAACATGGCCATACAGTCCAAAAAACTACTACGACCCAATGTTGACAGTGTTCTTTCTAGACTATACCACTGCATGCTGGAAATGGGGGGTTTACCTGATGGAATTCTCTCCCCCCCCCATATGTGCAGAGGGTGAGAATTATATGCAGCAACATCAATCATTTGAGTCTTTTGCTGCAGTCTGAAGCCACATAAATCCAGTCAGAGGTTTACTAGCTTATTGAAAAGTTGGCCTTAGAGCCAGGCCAGCATCTTTAAGTAAAAAAAGAAAGAAACAGCTACCTTCCAGGCATCAGAAACAAGAGTTAATCCTTCTAAGTCCTCCACACTACACCCCCAACTCTAGATATAAAAGTCTGGCTGCCGGGTATTTGCTTGCTGAATCTGACAGCAGCCAATGCCCAAGAGACTGGAGTGGTTTGCTTTCATTTTGTGTGTTTGTGCCTGTGTTAATTTGCCCAAACACTGCATCCCACAGTGTTGGGTTTGACAAGATGACAAGCAATGGGAGCACTTCTAAAGAATACAGCAGGATGGACAGACAGGCGGCTGGATCGACTGCCAGGCGAGCTATTCTGCCTGCCTCCTTGTTAAGCGCCAGTGTGAGAGTAATGATGCCAAAGTTGGCGAGCCTTGGAAACAGAGACCCCTGCTGTTTAAGACCCTGCAAAGATGACGTAATTCTATCCACTGCTCTCCCCACCATCATCCCCCCTTCTTCTCCCTCCTGATGTTTGGAGGAGCTTAGTGAGAGACACACAAAAGTAGCAGAAGATTAACTTAGTTTATCCAGAAATGCTTTGGCACAGCAAAAGGCAATATAATAGCATTCATTCCGGCTAATAAGCTCCAGTCTTTGCTTAGCTCTGTCAGATACTTTGCTCAGGGATATTTGTCAACAAAACACTGAACTGTGAAGGCCTCTGGACAGTTCTGGTGCTTTCAAAATGAGAAATGCTACATTTCATATCCCAGCCGCAAAAGCCCTGTGTGAAATCCCCTACGGAGAACACTCTTGTAGGGCCTCCTCCGTGTGAGTGTGTGTTTGGGAAAAAGAGCTGTCTTTCTGCCTCTTGAGACCCTGGCTACTGCCAGAAGCATCTGACAGTTTTTTTCCCTCATAACAGCATAAATCTATTAAACACAGTTAAGTGAACCTTAATTATACAAGGGAAGGGATCTTTCTCAAAACATTTTCTTATTGCTAGTTTTAAAAGGGTGCTCCTGCTCTGAATCCGGCAAACTGAAGAACAATATACCATTGAATAAAGTGCAATCAGCTGCAATTCAATCTCTGTGATTTACAAATGAGGACCATCCTGCTGTCCTTTCTACTAGCTATTACTGTTCTTGCAAACTGCCTTGATGCATTCAAGCAGTAACAGCTAGTGGCTCCCAAATCAGTGGGATAAGAAATCCATGCAGTTTCAGACTTTGAAGGAGCTCTCCAAGGTGCTGAAACTATTTATGGACTAAGTTCTGTGCCTTAGCTATCTCCCTTAAGGTTTGGACTAAAATCATTTAATGTTCATAAGAAAACAGACATTTAATGTTCAGAAGGAAACTCCGAGTCTCACCAACATGGGAACCAGCAGTCATCCTGGTGTTCAGGTGTAATTCGGTTGGAATAGGGTACCGCTTGCTCTTTGCCTCAAACAGCTAATGGTGTGTCAGACTGCCCCCTGACAATGCACACATATTACATGGGTTATGGGAATTTAGGGGAAATTAATCCAGAATAGAAAAGCCTATGTATATACCTACTAACTCACCCATTGATTATCCAACATTTGAAAACCTGCAGATAAATCTGTGCAAAAATACAGATGCTTTTGAAGCCAGTTAGAAATAACCTTGAGGAGGATTGTTTGCTCTTCATGCTGCTTCCAACAAGAAGCTATAGCTGAACCAACCCACCACTCACCTCCACCCTTGCTACAACCTTCACATTCTTAGAAATATCAAAAATCTACGGGCACTTGAAAAATAAGCAAGAATAAAGGGAGTTCCCATATCCCCATTACAGCCATCAGCAGTTGGATGCTTTTATTATTATTATTTTGCCATCTCACCCACAGGCTCTTGGCACACACCTGTCGGCACATCTATTACGGGCTTCCTTTCTTTTCCCAGGCCCTGCAATGAGGAGTGTACGTCCTTCAGCTAAGAATGCTATGTGTCCCACATCTCCCTCCTCCTCCAACTGGCACCAGCTGGCATGATGTGAGAGGTAGCCTGAGGCAAAGGGAGGGGGCTCTGTGCAGCTGGGCTGGCGCAATATCGCAGCTAGAGTCCTTTGAGAAGCTTAATGCAATAAGTTTGTCACAAATTAACTTCAGGTTTGGGGGTTGTGTTCCCCTCCTCCTGCATAGCTGCTGGCGAGGAAAGGGAGTGATTATGAGCACTATTCCCATCACAGTCCTATCAGTGCCCCATCCCCCCTGCCAGGGCTAATTATGCCCCACCCCTTTGAGACATGTTACCCATGGCACAAAAGCTTGTTAATAATATCTTTTCTAATGCCTCTGTAGTAAAAAAAATTAAGAGATATACCAGTGGTATCTTTTTCCCCAGGATTCTGCTGACTTTAGCATGCAATTAATAGATTTTTTCCCCACCATTTACAAAAACAACTGGCTCACCAGTCTCATTTTATCATTTTCATCATCTGTATCATTCATAGGTGTGATGTAATGGTCTGAGCATTAGACTATGACTCTGCAGATCAAGGTTTGATTATCCACACAGTTATGAAAACCCACTCAGTGACCTAAGCAAATCATACACTCTCAGCCTCGGAAAATCCCATGACAGGTTTGCTTTTTTGCTGTTGTCAAACTGACTTCAATTTGTGGAGAATCTATGAATGAGAGACCCCCTCATCAAGAGTCCTACTGTGGTCCTGAAGCCTCCAGCCTCTCAGGCAGGACTAGGTTCTGCAGATATTCTTGGAATCTAGTTTCTATCAGCCTTAACAATCTAATCATGATGGGAGTAGTAAACCATCAATATCTGAAATGCCACATCTTCTTCTGGAATCAAGAAGTGCAAACAGAATGAAATATTGCAACTTTAACAGATGTAGAGGAAGGACTTGAGAGGGTGCTGGGTTTTTTAAAAAAAAACCTTGATTGTAAGCTGTACTTGCCAACATTCCTCCTTCAACATATGACTTGAAGGCACACACACAACAGTCTGGAGCTATCCCATTTGGGAGGTCATCATCCCAAAGATGGACCATTCTGTTTGCAGTTTAGTAACTCTATTTTCCCTTTCTTTGTGGGGAAAGTCTTGGCAGGCCTGTTCTCCAGGGCTTAAAAAGTGATGAGACCTTCTGATTAGTAGGGACAACCACATCAGTCATTCCTGCTCCCCCCACCACCACCACTCAAATACTCCCCTGGCTTCCTCATTCTCTCTGGGCTTACCTGCAACCTTCACAGGGATTGATTTGTTACTATAATTATCATTACCTGTGAGAAATTAGTTTTTAGAGGAAGCATAGTGTAATATAGTTGGTTTTGGGGAAAACACAATGATCTTGGTTATTTTGGCTGCCAGATTAACATGTTTACAAAATACTACAGGAGAGCCAGGGAGAATGTTGTGTGTGTGTATTTATTTATTTATTATTCGATCTTGTATGCCGCCACTCTCCAAGGGCTCGGAGCGGCTAACAATACAGTATAGAAACACAGAATGGAAACACCATAAAAACAACGTAACATTAATTAGTACTAGATTAAAATTCAAAGTTCAAATGCCAACCGAAACAGATGAGTCTTACAAGCCCTGCAAAAGGCCGATAGGGCTCGCAGGGCACGAACTTCAGTTGGCAAGGTATTCCAGAGAGATGGCACCACAATAGAGAAAGTTCGTGCCTTGTCAATGTTAGGCGAACAGCTTTAAAGCTAGGCACTTCCAGCAGGTTTAGATCTTCCGAACGGAGTGGTCTCTGGGGTTGGTAGGAGGTGAGAGGGTCCTTCAGATACACCAGCCCTAGACATACAAGGCCTTGAAGGTTAGTACCATCACTTTGAAAGTGATCCAGTGCTTGATAGGCAGCCAATGAAGCTGCTGCAGAATAGGAGTAATATGACATCTCACTGGAGCCCCAGTGAGAAGTCGGGCAGCAGCGTTCTGGACGAGCTTAAGTTTCCAGGTTACAGACAGAGGTAGGCCAATGTAGAGGGCATTACAGTAGTCTAATCTTGAGATGACCATGGCCTGGATCACCGTGGCTAAGTCGTCTCTAGACAGATAGGGGGGCAGCCGTCTAGCCTGCCGCAGATGAAAAAAGGCAGTTTTGCTAACAGCAGAGACCTGGGCCTCCATTGTCAGCAAAGGGTCCAGAATGACTCCTAGGCTCTTTACTGAAGATGGAGGGCATAATGCCTCACCATCCAGGTTAGGTAGCTGGACCACTCCATCATCCGGTCAACCCAGCCAGAGTATCTCCGTCTTTGCTGAATTCACCCTCAACATGCAGCCATCCAGTAATGGCTTCAAGGAACTGATGGAAATTTGTGGGTACGAAGTCCAGGCGGTCTTCCATTTTCAGAACAAGCTGGGTGTCATCAGCGTACTGATAGCACTCCAGCCCGAAACTTCGAACCAGCCGAGCAAAGTGGTTACATTTAGATGTTAAATAACAAAGGGGAGAGAATGGCTCCTTGATGAACCCCACAAGTTAGAGGGGACCTCTTGAAAACCAGGCCTCCCCTTTCCACTCGCTGTCCCCAGTTGTGAAGAAAGGACAACAGCCAGTTTAAGGCTGTTCCCCTGACTCCAACAATGGCAAGGCGGTGGGCCAAAAGATTGTAATCAACCATATCAAATGCTGCTGTGAGATGCAATAACACAAGCAGCGCTGAACTGTCCTTGTCAAGCTAGCATTGAAGCTGATCCGAAATGGCGACCAAAACGGTCTCCGTTCCATGCCCGATACGGAAGCTGGACTGGAAGGGATCTAATATGACTGTGTTATTTAGAAACTGCTGCAGCTGCTCCGCTACTGCCCTTTCAATCACCTTGCCCAGAAACGAAAGATTCGAAACCGGGCGGTAGCAGGAGGGAACCGATCGATCTAAGTTTGATTTCTTCAGCCATGGAGAGACCACTGCCTCTTTTAAACCCTCTGGAAAGACTCCTTGATTCAACAGAGGGTCACGTAGTCCCTCCAGGCAAGATTTCACTAGCCAAGAGGGACACGGATCGAGGGAGCAAGTGGTTGGTCTAGCTGCAGCTACGAGTCTATCAACAGCCTCTGCATCCAATGGGGCAAACCAATCAAGGGTGGGCCCAGCAAGTGGCCACGGAGTCTCAAGTTCACTAACTGTATCAATTGTGGCTGGAAGTTCCCGGCTGAGCTCCGAGATCTTGTCTGAAAATAACTCTGGAAAGCCTCATCTGTAAGGGCCTGATCATCATTATTTGGGACGGGGTGTGTGTGTGTGTATCTCCAAGTCAGCAGGATGGTCTCACTTCTGCCTCTATTTATAAGTTTAAAACAATAGCTTTGAAAATGGTGATATAGCCCCTTACTCTGATGTGACCCAGGAAATGTTAGTTTGCATCAGAGGACACACTGGAGATTGTATGTATTAGTAAGGCTGCATTTGTGCCAGGTCACTATGAACAAAAAGAAAAAGAAAACCCTATTTCCAAAATCCAACAATAGCAGCAGACAACTGAGATCCAGGATTTTAGAACAACTCAATCAGCTTTCATCTCTCAAACAGGAAGAGATAATGTTGGTCATTACCATGTGTAGTGCTGTTGCAATGATTTATTACCACAGCATCAAAGTACATGGCAATTTATAGAGCTATAATAAGAGCATACCTTTGCAACTTTGGATCATAAAATGCTCCAGAAAAGAGAGGCAACAAGCAGAGACATAAAGAAGGCAAAGCAAGTAGTATATATTAACATGGTAAGGAAAATTAGGTGCTTTGTGCTGGAGGCAAAATATAGTGGCGCGTGCCTGCAGCAACCGCAATCTTTTTAGCCAAAGATGGCAGTTTCACTCTCAGCTTCTTTATTACACAGGCAGCTTTGGGCTAGTTGAAAGGTGGCAAACCAGAAGAAAGGAAAGGGAGAATAATGAAAGCATAACAGATCTATCTGCCAGGTTTTATTTGACTAAGTAGTTTGGTTAAGTCTTCTTCTCTTGAGGGTTTTAAGCATGGGCTGAATGGCCATCTGTTGGGAGTGCTTTGATTGTGTTTTCCTGCATTGCAGGAGATTGGACTGGAAGCCCTTTGTGATCTCTTCCAGTTGTATGTTTCTATGGTTCTATGATTCTATGCTGTGTCTGAACTCTTTGTTGGTTGTTGTTTTCTTTTTGCTTGTTAGGTTTTTTTTTAAAAAAACTAGTATGGCTTAAGAATTGGAGGAACATTGTGCCCCTAAGAGTGCATCTACATTGTACAATTAATTTAGTTTGACTTCAATTCCCATGGCTCAAGGCTATGGAAACTTGGGGGTTGTATTTTGATAAGACTCCAGCACTCTTTGACAGAGAAGGCTAAAGATTGTGTAGAGGTACAACTCTCATTATTCCACAGCATGGAGTCATGGCAGTTAAAGTGGTGTCAAACTGCATAAATTCTATACTTTAAATGCACCCTAAAAGAAGGTTCTGTAAATGTCTGGCAATTTCTCACTCAAATAGTAAAGGCAGTCCTGAATTTCCCCATGGCTGTAAGGAAGGAGAGAGCAAAAGGTCATCATCTCCGGGCTAACACTATTGGAGTCTAACTTTTCTGGAGTCTAACTATCCTCTCACCGTGGTTCACTTTAGTCCAGAACTCAGTTGCTAAATCTGGCCATTGTACTCCTCTCTTTAATTCCCTACACTCACCTTCTGTTCAGCAAAACAGATCTCCTCATGAAAGCTACCTATGGCCTTGCCTACTTCATTCTCTTTTCTTATATACCAATACAGATCTGCTTGGCATCCTTGCTTCTTGAGCCTCCCCACCTGGACTATCCAACATTTGTCTGCCCTTCTTCTTTTGCTATCTTGAGAGAGATATTCCTTTCCTATCTTGAATGGAGAGCGGTGGGGGGCCACAGGGAAAGCCCAATGGGCCATCACCCCCAGTCGGTCTCCGTGGCAATGCGGGCTGCTACTCCTCCTCCCCAAGCCCTCCCTCCACCTTCCTCATCCTCCTCCCTCCCTCCTCAAGTCATGCCATTAAGGTCAATTTTATTTTTTATTTAACTTATTATTTTAATTTATAACCAGTGTACTAGACGACCCCCAACTTTTCATAAGATTTTCCAGGCATAAAATGTCATCTAGTACGCTGGAATGTACGGTAAGCCTGTGTACCTAAAGAACTGCATATTTTTTCCTTGTTTAGCCTTTCCTGTTCTTTCCCCCTTATGGCATTAGTACCAACATTCAGACTCTGAGTTCCTATGGGAAGAGATATATCCTTTTGTATTCCATAAAACACACTGAATGTGTAATAGCCATGACAGTAGTAGAACCATTCAGTTACACTCTCTCATCCTCAAGAAGGCAAAGACAAACCCCTAAATGTGTGTAAATCCCAATATGGAAGTAATTTAATAGGGTTTCATTAAAATCAACAACAGAATAATTGCTGTCTTTGATACTATGGTGAGTTACTTCCATCAACAGAAGAGATTCAAAATATTGGAAGTGATACCTGTATGTATTTTTTTTTCTTTTAAAAGGTCATCTGTGCCTGGCACTCTTCTTCCTCCTCTGCTTTGTTACACGTTGCTTTGTCAAAAGACTCCTCAATACAAAGGTGGGCACTGTCTCCTCCAGGAAAGATAATATCAGCAGATACTGATGCCAGATTGAAGTGCTTCAAAGCAACAGCTCGGGGGGTGGAATCCCAAAGGAGACTGTGTCAACTTTTAATGACTTTGGAAGGCTCACACGGTTTGGCAATGCCTCTGTATGCAAAGATTGTAGGAAGAACTTAGCCACTGCTTATTCTAAAGGTGTAGCAATGGAAAGACATAGGAGGAAAATGCTAATCTCCTGCTCCTTACACCTTCGTCTTTGTCTAGAAGCTGCTGTATCCCAGAGAAGAGAATGTGACTGATAATTGCACAAGCCTTGAAGACAGGAAGCTCACAGAGCAAAGCCCCTGGTTTGCAATTCATCTTTGCCGTGAACGTAATAGGCAGCTTTAGGCAAGATTCACCCTCAGCCATCACCCCACTACTATTCTATCTGTAGTATAGTAATGGGCAATAATAACAAAGCCATCCCTCCACATTCACAGAGTCTGCATCCACTGATACAATGGCTTCAAAATATTAAAAAGAAATCTCAAAAGCAAACTTTCATTTTCCAATTTGATATACGGGACATCATTTTAAAATACTATTGTATGTAATAGGTTTTGGCATCCATGGGGTGCAGAGAGTTGTTCATGTAACCAAATCCCAACAGATAGCAAGGGCTCATTGTAATTACCTACCTTACAGAGCAGCTATGAGAACTTCACTTAGACAGTATTTGCACAGAGCACTTTATATGTATTTAATATAGATGTGGTAGTGATAATGGTGGTGGGGATGATAGTGGGATGATATGAAACCTTAGCTAACTTCACTTCTCCTGTACCTTGCCCACCCGAGGAAGGAAAAGGAAGAATGGAATTAGATTAAGCCCTGGCCTCAAAGTGCATCGATTGAGGCTACAGTTGAAACTTTTCCTTGAATCAATTTTGTCTTTCTGAAATGAGAGTACAAAGCTTGATCTGCCTCCCTTCTGGCAGGGACTTCAGGGATGGGAAGGTCTTTTGGAGCTCTTCCCCATTCCTGTTCTAGCCCATTCCACCTAATATGGCTGCTGCAATTTTAAATGATAATTGGCCAGTGTCTAGCATTCCATGTTAGGTCAAAATGCTGAGCTCAGAGTGGTGATGCACTGCTAACAATTCACAGATGAAATCGATCCCTTGCATCCATTTTGATCTAGCTTCAGGACTGTTTTTTAGGCAGAAGCAGCCTTAGTCACCAAAATAAAATTACTTTGACAAAAACTAATGGGATTGGGGTATTTACCCATATTTAATAGCTCTATAACAGAGGTGGGAAACTATGGAAGGATAGAGGGCTCCATTAGCAGCCCCCCTCCTAAAGGCTTAGGCCAAAAACACACACACAACCTTTTAGAACAGGGTGTCCAACTGGCGGCCCTGGGGCCGGATTCGGCCCCCCAGCCTGTTGGGCACGGCCCCAGCTATGCCCCCAGCTGCCATTTTTAAATTTTAAAAAAAATTCTAATTTTTTTTATAAAATGGCGGCTGGGGGGAGGGGGAGGAGGGGCTGGGAGGAGGAAGAGAGCTAGCTCCTCCTCCCTCCACCGCCACCGCCCTCCGTCTCCCTGCTCCGTGGCGGCGGCGCCAAGGGCAGCGCGTCACAGGCCTGGCGTGAGGCGGGCGCCAAGGGGGCAGGGGGAGCCGCACGTCACAGCCTGGCGTGACGCGCTGCCCTTGGCGCCGCCTCTCCTTTGGCGGCTCCCGCCCTCCTAGGGGCGGGGAGCCACAGGCCTGGCGTGACGCGCGCCCAGCCCTTGGCGCCGCCTAGAAGGCGGCGCCAAGGCGCCAAGGGCAGCACGTCACAGGCCTGGCGTGACGGGCTGCCCTTGGCGCCGCCTACTCCTCCTTTTGGCGGCTCCCCGCCCTTCCTAGGGATGGGGAGCCGCCTAAAAGAGAGAGGCGGCGCCAAGGGCAGCGCATCACAGGCCTGGCGTGACGCGCTGCCCTTGGCGCCGCCTACTTCTCCTTTTTGGCAGCTCCCCCGCCCTTCCTAGAAATCTCCCTCCTCCTCCTCTTCCTCCTCTTTCCCTGGCACCGTGGCGCCCGGGAAAGGGGAGGAGGAGGAGGGGGGGGAGAATGACAGCTTTAGGAGGGGGCGGGGCCTGGGCTGAGGGCAGGGCCTGGGGGCGGGACCGAGCGGCCCCCGAGGTCATCAGTGACCTCTATTCCGGCCCTGGGCCCGGTAGAAGTTGGACAGCTCTGTTCTAGAAGGTATGTGGAAATGTTTTCCCCATTACAGCTGAACCATTCTAGATCTAGGAAATAATGATTTGCTGTTGTTGACACACACACACACACAATCTTTCTCCATAAAGACCTAAAGCAGCAACAATAAGGGAGAGGTAGCTGTTTTGTTTTAACAAATACACACACCGCCCACTAGAAGGTATGGGGACATTTTGGCTCACTGCAGCTGGGCCATTCTAGATCTAAGAGATAATGATTTATTGTTGTTATATCCCACCTTTCTCCATAATGACCTAAAGCAGCTACAAGATGTGAGAGGTGGCTGCTTTCTGTTGTAACAAAAGGCCTCTCCTGGGAATCCCCTGGAGGCCATAAAAACAGTCCTGGGGGAATAATTCAATCACAGGCTGAACTTTAGCCACCACCGCACTCTAAAACAAGTCTGAACACTCTTCTGAAGGTCTCAGCACCTTGCTAAACCAACAGCTCCCCTTCCTAGTTGGATTCCCTACATGCCTCTGTCCAAGGTCCTGGTGGTTTGAACATTATACTGTAGTCAGGCTCTGCTATACAGGCCTTTGTGAGATGTGATTATGCAATAATGTTGCCTACTATTACATTGCCCACCCAATGGGCACAACCCCTTTCTTTGAAAACTTTGAAGCCTGAACAGAAGACCTTAGTGACTCCTTATTGGAAGAGGGAAGTAAAGTATACATTCCCATATAATAACAAAGCAATGGGACTGTTGCACATGAAATCATCCAAAGTTGCATAACCTCTACTCTAGGCAAGAGGCCACTGTCAGGACACAACATGGAGAAACAGAGTGAAAGGGGGATTAGACAATTTTTTCCTATTATTTTAAATTATATGCAGAATATGTCACATGGAAAGTATAATTAGACTAGGAGAAAACAGGAGTGAAAATGGTTTAAGATATGAATGTTGAATGGAAAATACCAAAGATTTAGAATGGCTGTTGATGAAAGTTAAGAGGGGAAAGTGCAAAAGGAGGTTTACAAATGAATAAGAATAATAAAAAACAAAATAATGATCAGAGATTATTTGCTAACTATAATGTGAGTAACAAGAGATTGCAATAGTTAAAAATGTAGCCATGAAGGAACTAGATAAGGTGCTCAAGTGTAAAGATCTATAGTGAAATACCAAAGTCTGATTTATCCAGTTTACAATATTTCCTATATTTATGTATCATTGTGATACTGTTGTACTTTAGAGATATCATGAGACCACATAGCTCACTAGAAAAAAAATGTTTGGTAGAGTGGAAGACAGTAGGAAAAGAGGGAGAACATACCACAGGTGGGTTGTTTCCAGAAAGAAAGCCTTAGTTGCTCTGTGTTTGCAATACCTCAGCAGGGTATTGTAAACGGCAGGACTTCTGGGAGGTGTCTAATTCATATGGTTGTCAATAGGTCAAAGTTCACTTTATGGCAAATGAAAACAACCAGAGACAGAGGGATATAGAAGGGTATGAAGATGCTGTGGTATGAATATTAATGAGAGCACTTATGCTGTCACCAGAGAGATAGATGAAATTCAGGTATCTATCTACTAAAATACGCAGAAATAGAACACAGAGATTGAAACCTCTCCTGAAAGCAAAGCAAGTGTACCAGTAGCACCGAGCACAGCTCTGTGACCTGGTGATGGGAGGGTGGGGATTCCTAGCTCATGTGCATTCCCTAAGCCTGGCCAGGCCCTCCCTCCTGTTGTCTAGCCAAGCTCACTTATTAAGGATGCAGGAAAGTTCAGGCTGCCTGGCTGGGTGGAAAAGGAGTCAGGCACAGCAGCTCCATCCATCAGGGCTCTCACTTTCTGCCAAGCGCATTAGAGGATAATTAAGTAAAAATAGGCCTTCCGACCAGTGTAGCTCATTAAGGGCTAATTAAGTTAATTAGTGCCAGGTGTGGATTGCAGCTCTCGCTTTCACTTGGCTGTTGTTTGCTGTAATTGCATTTTCTCCAAAGCTTCCTCCCTTCGGCTGGAATGCTGCCAAAGGAAAAGGTATTCAACGCCTCGCCTAGCACTGTTGATGCAACAATGACTAGCTAATGGCCACCTAATGATGTCCACATGGGAAATGGGACACTTAACCCTTTCCTTTTACATGATCTGCCAGCCACACACAGACCCGGGGCCTCAGCCAAAGCCTTGAATCTGATCCAGGTTTCATCTGATTCATATATCTGATATTCACAGAGCTCAAGCTTTTTACACATACATATCTGATGGGGGTGAGTAAGACTCTTTGATGCTGACTGACACTAGATTTTCCCTCAACTAACTACAGTACTTTCAATCATTGCCATACAATGTAGATTCCTCCAAACACATAAGGGCAAATGGGATCAAATAAGTAAGGAAAAGGGTTCAGTGTGTGTGTGCCTTCATGTGCTTGATATTTGTTAGCAATCTCCCACTCAAATATTAAAAGCTGACACAAGATCAGATGTCATCTGAATGTGTGTGTGTGTGTTTATCTGTGCTATTGTGAAAACACTAGGAAATACAAAGAATGGATGAGAGAAGCTATGGTTAACTGGATTTAGTGGCAGTTGTGATTTACGAATTAGTGGGATAGTGAATCAACTCTTGGTTGGTCCTCTCAGGGCTCTTGGTGAATCTCTGGATTCAGCACTGAGCCTTTAAAGTTCAGACTAAAATGCAAAATGGATTCATTGCTTCGGTGATATGGGAATTAATAATCATTACCACCTTGGATATAAGAGAAATATAAATACTATTTTCTTGCTTTCCCACAACTAATCTGTACCAGATCTGTTCCCTATCCACATCCACTTTCAGTCTGAATGGGTGCATGGCTTATTAGTGCCTATGTTCCACTCATCAACGGTTTCAAAACTGCTGCTAACAGATATCTAGGAGAGAGAATTTTCACAGATTATACTTTTCCAATGTCATAGAGGGCAAAGTTTCCTCAATTAAAATTCTGTATGTAAGACTACTGTTCAAACCAGGAAAAAACAGAATAAAGATAGCCAACTATTTCAGAAAGTCCCCAGAAAAGGGCAGCCCAGATGATCAAAAGTGTGGAAACCAACCTTTTTGAGGAATGATGTAAGGAGATGGTTTAGCTTGCTGAAGAGAAGACTGAGAGGAGCTATGATACCCATGTCTAAATATCAGAGGGGAGGCCATGTAGAGAATGGAATGAACATGCCTTGCCCTCTTCCAGAGACTAGAAAATAACAAATAGCAAAAGAACAGATTCTAACTAAATATTGGGAAGAGCGTATTTATTGCAAAGGCTGTCTGAGAGTGGAATGAATTGCTCCAAAGGCTGGTGGATTCACCATCTTTGTAAATCTTTAAACAAGAGTTGGATGAGAATTTTTGAGGAGTGATTCAGTGGTGTATTCTTGCATAGCAAGGGATTGGTCTGGATTGGGCTTGAGAGCCCTTCCAACTAAGCTTCTATGATTTTAACTATGCATAAAAAGTTGTTAGCTCTACTATAACTTTTAGAACTCAGCCATAGCATATCTGGCCTATAGGCAAGGAAGGGAGCAAAGTGGAGAGATCTTAAATATATCACACACACCAGCTTATTCTTCTCCAAAGAATTTTCTCATGAGTCAGGGGAGATCAGATGCTGCCAGAGGAAGTGAAGTGAAGCCTCTTTAAAATAAGAACTGCCAGGGAGGATAAGTTGATTTGGTACAGCTGCCTATGCTTTCTCTTCTAGTGCAAAGCAAGCTGACAGTAGCCCAGCTATGCTGGGTTGACTAGATTGAGGGCTGTGACCTTAATGTGTGACAACAATGTGGGAGTAGGCAGACATTATTTGCTAAATAGCCTAGCATAGCCATGATGGCAAACCGATGGGAATAGGAAGCCCTTAAATATATGCAGGATATGGAGGGCAGGGAGTGTGTTCTGTGTGCCACTGATTTCTAAGAAGTATAGTTGTTGTGTGCCTTCAAGTCATTTTTATGGTGACCCTAAGACAACACTATCATGGAATTTTCTTGGCATAGTTTGTTCATAGTTTGCCTTTTGCTGACAATAAAAACAAACATGTGGGTGTGGGGTGGAGGTTTCTATTAGATTTTGCCATAAAGAGTGTTTGCTAACTCGCTTTTTCAAACATTGCCATATTTACTTTTACAGGTTAGAAAGTCTAATATTTTTGCAGATGATCAGGAAGCTATAAGCTTGGCAGTATTTGCAGGGCAGTTATATAGGAGTCAGCTGCCTGACAAAGAATGTGCACATCACCTTGAAGAATGTTGGCTGGTGGGTGAGCTTGGCATGAATAGTTGTCATAGTTAAGTAAATGATGAAATCAGAGAGCTAGCTGCCAAACCTGTAAGTCCTTGGCTCTTTGGTTTCGCCTACTCCTTGCCCTTACCATCTGTTTGCCTGTCCATTCTTTCACATCAACGCAAGCCAGGAGAAAGATCTGGAGCTGCTCCTTCCAAAAGTTTCCCCCTGATTGCTCAGAAGTTGACAGCAAGTGAATGAACAGTGGTGTGGAAAAGAGGGACTACTGAAGGCATCCTGCCCAAGATCCTCCTCCTTCCATCCCATACTGGCAGAACTTACTGGCCTCAGAGTTACCATTGTACAAATGCCAGGGTTTTCTATAAGTATACAGTAAATATTGGGAAAAAATCAAAGAAGGGGGAAGGTAGATCCTATTTGTCACTTTAAGGGGAAAGACCAAAATATTGATATAACATGGAATCAACACATTCTCTCATAGTTGTATTTATTTTCACTGGCTTTCCTGGATCTGCCTTCTCCTCCACCTCCTCTTAATCTTGCTCATGGGAAGACCAGATGTCAGCTACAGCAGGTCTCTCAATTTAAGTGCCCCTAGAAAATGACCAGCTGGTGGTCTGGACTAATACATCATGTTGGCTCAGTGCAAGCACTCAGCTGGGACTTAACTTGATCTCTGCATCCAACAGACTCACTGTAAACTTTTAGGACACAGATGAATGGAAACAAAATTGGTGTCAGTGCTAGAACATTGCCAGCGACCCCAACTTAACTTTGTGGCTTTCGCACCAAAGCATATGAGGATATGCCCATCTGGACTGCTGGAATCTACTCTGATTGCTTCATGAAAGGGGTATGACCTTCCATCGGGATGGCTATGGGAGCAGGGCTCAAAATGCCACATCAGATGTCTCCCTGTATCTGCCAGGAAACAACCAAATGTCACCAGCTAAATTACATCAAGGCACCTCTGCATTAGTGCGATAATTGTGAAGGCTCAGGGAAGGGAAAAGAATGTAGAAAATGAAGGAGAGATAAAGTCTAGACAGTTACAAGCTATGAAATAAAAAACTAGACTAGAATGGATGTGGTAGTTGTAATCAGACATGGAGGTTCTTCAGAAGGATAGGAAATACTAAAGCGTTTCAATGATAGGCAGTGAGTGATGGCATGAGTATGTGAAAGAGATGAGCTAGGATAGATTGACAATTCACAATATCTCAGAAATGATTCAGTTTCGTGGAAGTGGTTCATGCATTTGAGCTCTGATGGGCCCAGTTTCTGGCATAGGACATTTTAGCTAATAGCTGCCAGTAGTTCTACTTTCTGTGACTTTGTTCCTCCTCCCACCTTCCAGTCTTGGAGGCTTTGTTGCCATCACCTCAAACCAGAATAGTAAAGCTCACAAATTAGTAATGTTTGATGCTTTCCCCCCACTTTCTACATGATATAAACTTTTATTCTGCTTGTTTAAATGTTTTTGCTGAATACTGGACTGGTAAGTGAAAAACCAAGCTAGAGCTTTCTCTCCAACACACTAGAGCTACAGTTGACATAATCAGCACAGAGAGTTGGTGGCTTGCATGTCAGTGGGATGGTGAATCTGCTCTGGGTTTTAGTCTCAACATTAAGGGAGCTACTCACAGGGTGAACCCTATCTCCTTCCACTCAAATAGGATCAACATCTTGCATAAGTCTTTTAGATAAAAACCTTAATGAATTCACAGTTCCAATCACATGGAAGTCAATAGCCTCCATGAAAAAATACAATGCATGCACAGTTGTCCCTCGGTATCCATGGATTCTGGCATCCACAGATTCTGGCATCCACAGCTTGAAAATATTCAAAAGCAAATTCTCAAAATTAAACCTCAATTTTTCCATTTTATATATGGGACACCATTTTATTACACCATTCTATATAATGTGATTTAATCATCCACAGATTTTGGTGTCCACATGGATTCTGGAACCAAACCCAAGCAGATACAAAGGGTCAACTGCAGTTTGGCTTCGTAAACAAAAAATATTCACAACATTTCCTCATATAGAAGCATAATATTTATGGTATGAGTTTTAATTTTATTCTTCCCTATACTAGAAAGAACTTCAGGAACTTTATGGGGACTTCAGTAAAGCCAGTTTGCTTCTACATTTCAGTGAGATCAGAGTCAAGTCTGGTGCCTGCTGCTATTTTATCCACAGATATAGAGGATTTCAAATACCTCATTATGATCTTCCATCAGACAGATAATATCTTACTGCCAAGGTTGTATTGAATCAGAGACACGCACAAGTGTACATTTAACTATATGTATGTGCAGTGAATATTGTGGACAAGCCCCGTGATCATATGCTGTTGTGATGATGGTAGAGTTCTGCATGTAAAATTGTTACATGTGTTGATATTTCATCAATGCTTGGAAAACTATGCAGATATACATTCTATACTGCTGTTGCACTGCATTGCTAATTGATAAAAAAAAGTTGTGCAGTGGAAATATGACATAACTCTGGGGGCAGATATTTACACTATATTGAAATGAAGCAGGATTTCAGCCAACATAGCTGCATGGCTTGGCTTAAATCAAATGTGAAGAACATATGGTTATCCAGATATTGCTGGAAAACAATGCCCATTGGGCCTAGCCAATGCAGTCAGTGTGGAAAGATTGTGGGGATTTGGTAGCTGTGAGTTTTCCAGGCTGTATGGCCATGTTTCAAAAGCATTCACTCCTGATCTTTCATCCACATCTATGGCAGGCACCCTCAGAGGTCATGAGATCTGTTGGAAACTAGGCAAGTGGTGTTTATATATCAGTGGAATGTCCAGGGTGGGAGAAAAAAACTCTTGTCTGTTGGAGGCAAGTGTGAATGCTGCATTTTGCCACCTTGATTAGCATTGAATGGCTTTGCAGCAGGCATGTAGCTGGGGAGGGGGGCTAAGGGGGCTTCAGCCCCCCCGAAATTCTCAGGGTGGTCCGCGAAAAGGCCTTACTGGTACATTATTTAAACTGTTATGTTTATTCATATCATGATCTGATCACCATGCTCATTATATCCCACATTAATTGAGTTATTGGGATAACAATACAATTCCACCCAGTCTCAGCCCCCCCCCCCCGGAACCAAACTCAGCCCCCTCCGAAACAAAATCCTGGCTACGGCCCTGCTTTGCAGCTTCAAAGCCTGGCTGCTTCCTGCTTGGGGGAATCCTTTGTAGGAAGGTGTTAGGGGGCCATCATTGTTTCCTGTGGAGATTGCAATTCATCAATATCTGGAGGGCCTCATATGCCAGTCCCAGCACTGCTATCAAATAAAACAGATTCAACACACAGAGAACAGGTACTGAGGCGCTAAGTAAAATACAGGTGCTGGGAAAGAGGGGCTTCAAGGACTATCCCCTTCCCTGGTTAAAATGCCTTCCATGCTGGTTTTACCCCTTGCAAGACTGTTTGTTAAATTACTATGTAGTTGATAATAATCTATGGAGACCCTATGAATAAAAAGCCTCCAAGACTATCATGTACTTCTCTGCTCAGGTCTTGCAAACGTGGGGCACTAGCTCCCTACGTTGAGTCAACAGACCTGTAATGCAGGTTTTTTCTCTTCTCCTACTATCTTTCATTTTCCCAAGCATGATTGTCTTTTTGTTTTCCTAATTAGATATTTATTAAGCATTAACAATAAAGAGTATATATTTACATGGAAAGTGGTAGAACATTGTGATAATAGAAAAGTAGGAATAAAAAAGGAAAAGGTCTACTAAAAAAAGAAAAAACAAAGCAACACACACACACACCCCAAACAAAGAAACAAACAAATCCTAAATAACCCCCTAATTATTCACATGAAAGTGGTGGAACAATGTGAGTATAGGAAAGTGGGAAATAGAGGAAGAAAAAAGAAAAAGAAAAGAGACATGTTATCTCAGGATGTGTCCAAAGTATGAAAGCCTGATTAGTCATTTTGGCTTCTAGGTTACTCCCACTATTGCCTCAGCCTTATTACATGATGTTGTCGCTCTCCAGGGATTGCTGTATGGCTGGGTCATTGAAAATGTCTCTTTTTACCATTTAGAATAATATGTTATTAAATCCCTTTCCTGCAACAATTCAATAACCAGTTGGGGTGTAAATGTCTCACAGCACTTTCTCCTGTGGTCAAGGTGTGGGTATGGCCAGGTTGTTTTCCCCACAAGAATTCCCAAAGTAAACTCTGTCAGGGAAGCCCCAAACTACTTCTGGTGCTCAGATGGGGATGATGGCTTTTCTAGCACATTTAAACCCCTCTTAACCAATTCTTCTAATTTTTATTGTTCCTTTTGTTTGCCATTATAGCGTTATTCCATGATAACCAGCTCCATTGCAAAGCAGCAGTCGCTTCTCTCTCTGCAATATAAAGGACTACAAGGGATAGTATGTCCACTTTATTTTCCTGTGTCATCCTTCTGGTTAAAAAAAATCTTCTGATAAAAAATATCAGCAGTCACAAAGGGCTTTGTGATGTCACCATACAATCATACTGTCATGACACTGTCATGGCATATATATATCACTTTATTTATATTCTGCCCTATCTCTCCAAGGGGACTCAGGGCAGATCATAGTACACATACAAAGCAAGCATACAATGCCGTTTTGGATAGACAGAACCAAGACAGACAGAACAGAAATGATATATGTTGTTCAGCTTTTTTTTGGCACCTTGGAGGTTGTGCTCGGATCCAGCCATGGGGGGTGCTTGTTGCTCCATCCCCTATAATGAAGAGCCATCAGGACTTCCTCTTTCCTTTTGGTTGCCAGGCATTTTATGATCTTTTTCTTTATGGTGCCATAAAATACCTCCCCCACTTGTTTTTAGTGGTACCTAATTTCTCTACATACAGCTCAAGCTGTTTTTGAACTGCTTAGGTAAACAGTAAGCTGGGCTGACAGTCGGGAGCTCACGCTGACCCAAGGCATCGAACTGGCAACCTTTTGGTTGGTAGATCTTATCATTGCTGGTGATTTACCAGCTATGCTAAAACCCAGCCCAGGGATTACCCTATCTTGAAGTAAGATGCAGAATATAGTAATTGATAAAGAATGTGGATAAAAAACCAATAATGTGGATAAAAAACATGCAAATGATGCTATTAAAGGATGGATGGAGCAAGGGTGTGATAGAGCGCACCAACAATCTGCTACACTTACATAAGAATGGCTGGAGCAGACTTCACACAGACCAACTTGTCATAAAGGTGTGATGTGGTAAGAGCAACTTGGTGGGAGGGGTGATAAACTCCGAGTAGAAAATGCAGCAGAAAAATCTGACAGAAAAGCACCTAATAATCCACTTCCAAATCAGTCTTCTGATTCAAATAACACCTTCAGCAGATGGATTCTTTTTCTTATAAACCTTTAAAAAAACATACCATTGTGCTTCCTTCCCTAGCAGGGGATCCTGAATAGGAAGCTCCCCCATTCCTGCTTGCCTTGGAGAGATTAAGAAATATTTTCCAAGTACACAATTACCCCTTCATTCTCACTTTATGGAGAGGTATATTTGAGTGTCTGTGATCCCAAATTTTAGACTCAAGGTGAAAGAATTTGCTTCCTTTACCACTGTGCTTCTTTACTACGAATGTATAAATGAGGGAGTGGTTGAGTGTTCAGTACTGCATTTTTCTCCGGCCTAAACTGATTCCTAGCTACAAAAAAAGAAAGAAATCTGAAATAAATTTGGTTTTTTATAAATATTCTAACCTGCCATCTTTTAGCTTTAATAGCCTTCTGGCAATGTGTCCCAATGTCGTGAGCACATCTAAGACCAAAGAAAGGAACAGAGCTTGGTAAACTCCTTCACAAATTCTTCCTTTCAATAGCGGCCGGGGTATAAATGGTCCCCTGAAATACTGAGGCAAGCTGCAGATGAGGCACGCAAAGATGCCACTTATTCATCAGCATTCTGCAGCTCTCTCCCCATTACCCCTGCAATGAATCAGAGCCAGATGAGGCGGCAGGAGCCAGGCGGAGAAGCTTCATGCATAATCTGAACTCTGATGCCAGAGGACACAATGGCATCCCAAAGGGACCACTAGCCTCTACATTTTGGGCCAGTGGAAAGTTACTGCTCCTTTCACTGGTGGGGCAGTGACAGGCTTGTAAGATGGGGGAGGTTGAGACTGGGGGGGTGGAGCTGCGCTCATTGGATTGTTACATTTGCAGGCTGCCATTTCTCAGCAGCAAGATAATTGCCTTTCAGTGACATCCGAGGTCAGCCGTGACTGGTGACTTAGGGAACATCTCCCTGCTCTCCGCCTGTCATTGCTGTATTTTACAACTACAAGAATTCAAGGGTTTGGGGGTGGGGGGGAGTAGGGGGTCAGAGAAGAGAAATCCCAGAAAGCTATTCTTTGTTGCCTGGTTGGAGGGAAACCAAACCAGACTTATGCAATCTCTTTAAATAGAGCTCTACAAGGATTATGATGTTCACTTCTGATGTAGGGCAGAAACCTTGCTGGGGAGAGCGACAAGATACTGGGTTCATCTCTTTCCCATGTCCGTTATGTATGTAATCTTTTGCTTACTCTTATCCTTTTTTAAAAAAATACATACCCATCCCAGGTAAAGGCAATGCCCTGCCGCATGCACAGACGAAGGCTGTTTAAAGCTACAGACAATGCAGGTGCTGTTGCCCGTTTTTGGTCTAAAATTGTTCAGCTGCAGAGCCGGATTAAGGGCTTCTGC
Organism: Anolis apletophallus; assembly: GCA_030556195.1. Classification (NCBI taxonomy): domain Eukaryota; kingdom Metazoa; phylum Chordata; class Lepidosauria; order Squamata; family Anolidae; genus Anolis; species Anolis apletophallus. The sequence continues at coordinate 54,171,454 of JARBWK010000001.1, forward strand.
CGCCCTAGGCCACTCTCTAAATCCTGCCCCCCAGGGGGCGGGGCTGAGGCCGTTTGAGGGGGTATGGCCTCTTGCGGGGGGTGGAGCTGGCATGAGGGAAAAGGAGCTGGGAGAAGCCACGCTGCCGCCCTTCTCCCTAGGGCGGCGTACATGCCTTCCCCTGCTGCCTCCTGTGCAAGCGAGGAGGTGGCGGGAGAAGGCACGTCCGTCACCCTAGGGGCGGCGCGGTGGCGGCGAGGCTTCTCCCGGGTCCTTTTCTCTCATGCCGGGCTAGTCTGCCCCTCCTCCCTTCACTGAAGGGAGGAGGGTGGAGCTTAGCCGGCATGAGGAAAAGGACCCGGGAGAAGCCTCGCCCCCGCGCCGCCCTAGGGCGACGGACGTGCCTTCCCCCGGCCCGCCGCCTCCTGTGCAAGCGAGGAGGTGGCGGGAGAAGGCACGTCTGTCGCCCTAGGGGCGGCGCAGCAGTGGCGCCTTCTCCCTCTCGCCGGTTCTGCCCCCCTCCCTTCACTGAAGGGAGGAGGGGCGGAGCCGCTGCCGGCGTGAGGGGAGAAGGCGCTGCCGGAAGTCCCGCCCTAGGGAGACTCATGGGGCTTCCCCCGCCGCCGCGGCGCTCGCACCGGCGCCCCTCCTCCCTTCCCTGAAGGAAGGAGTGGTGCCCGCCCGCGTGAGCGGGGCGGCGGCGGGGGAGCCGCATGAGTCTCCCTAGGGGCAGCGGGACTTCCCTTCACCCCTTCCTTCAGGCCCGGAAATGCCGCCCCCCAAAATCTGCCGCCTGAGGCAATGGCCTCGGGTGGCCTTATGGGTAATCCGGGCCTGTTTAGCTGCTTGTGCTCCCTTTATTTTATCAGTTTTATACTTATTTATTTATGCAATGGTTTTGATACAAAAAAGGTAGAGCTTGATTTGAGCTTGCATTAGACTTGTAGTACAAAGCAAATTATAACAAAGCAAGAGTGCTTCTGTGCAGATTGCGTGTCTATGATATGGGAACAATTGGAAGCCAACTTCTACTCAATCAGGTCTTTGGCCATGTAGCTCAATACTCGGCCCCTCCAAAAGAGAAAAAAATCAGGAAATCTGAGGTTTTGTTCCTGTAAAAACTAATTTTATTTTGGAGATTTAGAATTTAATTTTAGAATGGGGGTGAGACAACAGGAAGTGAGAGAAATCTATCCCTCAGAAAGAATTATCATGGGGGAAAGTGTCTCAACTGGAAATGAACATGATGTTTTTGTGATCTCAAACTATTCAATCTCTCCTGATGTTTCACCTGCTGAGAGGTCTCACAACTTCTGAGGATGCTTGTCATAGATGCAGGTGAAACATCAGGAGAGAATGCTTACAGTACATGGCCATATAGCCCAAAAAACCTACAACAACCAAATTAAGGAGGGCTGGCCTACACTGCCGGGGTTTTTAGTGTTACTCAGAGAATGGACAGCAAAAGAGATTTAAATATGGTCTTAAAGCTAACCTTAAAAACTGTGGCATACACACCAAAAAGTGGGAAGCCCTGGTCCTTGAGAGTGCTAACTGGAGGTCAGCTGTTATCAAAAATGCTGCAGAATTTGAAGAGGCACAAATGAAGGGCAAAAGGGAAAATGTGCAAAGAAGAAGGTGTGTCAAGCCAACCCTGGCCAGGACCACCTTCCACCTGGAAACTGATGCCCTCACTGGAAGAAGATGTGGATCAAGAATAGGGCTCCACAGTTACCTATCTACCCACTGCCAAGACACTACACTTGGAAGGCTATCATACTCTGAGAACGAGGGATCACGTAAGTAAGTAAGTAAATTACTTGGAGACCCCAGAGATTGAACTTGGGGACTCCTCGATGAGCAGCTGCTTTGCCACAGAGCTGTAGTCCTTTTTCATCCTGCCGTTGTGTATCAATGGTTTTAGAGAACAGCTTTCACAGCAGAGGGTGTGATACCTAGGGCTTCACAAGTCCACGTGCTTCTTTTTAAAACAGAAAAACACAAATTCTATGTTAATATCTGTTTTTCTCATTCCTCCCCCAGTATGGATAACATAGGTTTCCAACCTGTCCCTGTTTATGAGAGAACAGAGTCTGTGTTATAATACCCCATGAAACACTGTGCACCCTATAACTATTTTTGATTTCAGAAAGATGTTGACGATGTCTGTATAAATGTTAGTATGCACATCTATATTCTACAGCTCCTCAAGTTTGTATTTGGTCTCTAGTTGAATAGCTGACTGGGAGATGGATAACTCTTGGCTTTAGTTTACATACATGTCACAGCATATCTGTATAGCTGCATACCCACCCACCCCACCCCAGTTTAACACATAGCAAGTGGAAAAGAGCTTTCAGCAATGTGTGAACTGGTGCATCTCTGACAATGACTCTTGGGGTGAAAACAGGGATGTTCCATAAACACAGAAGTGTCCCAGTTTTCATTGAAAAAGTGTTGGAAAGAAGTGCTAAAAAATTGTTGCTGGGATTCATCTCGCAGCTGTGCTGCCTGGCATCAAATGAGATACAACTGGAATTTATTGTTTGCTTCATCCCTGTGCCCTGGAAACCAGTTCACTTCCAGCTTAGAGTTCAGCCTGAGAAACTTTGGCCATTCTTCTATAGTAGTAATAATAGTTTTGTTCTGAAATGTGACACACTCATCCCCAGAAATATTAGTTCGCTTCTGCCGCCACCAACGCCTCCTCCTCTTTTGGGTCATTCTCATAGCTGCACTGCAATCAATATACCCCTGACAGCATCTTGACTGTAGCAATGCTTCTATCATCATTAAAAGATAGCTGTGCATCCTGGCTGGATCATCCATACTTGCCCTATCACTATTTCTGACCTCAGAAGACCACCTCTTTCTCTCCTCAGGGTACAGCTAGTTCATAGCTCAGTTGGAATCGATACTCTCTCTTGTTTGCGATCACTGCAAAGCCTCCCAGGGGCAGTGGTGGAGGCGGGCATGTGTGTGTGCGCGCGTGCGTGTGCTCTGGAAGAAAGCATATTACTTCTTAATGGTCAGGAAAAGTTTCCCCCCTCTTTCAACTATTTCTTTAATTTTAAACATCGAGGCACCTGAACTTTAACAAATCTTGATCAACATGCACACACTGCTCCCTTCCCACATTCAGTTGCTGCTGCTGCCAATGTGGATGTTCTTACTGTTCCTTTTCATTTTTCTTGGTTGTGATTAGGAATAGGAATTTATTAATACAATCATACTCACTTCACTGGAAGAGATTCAACCCCTAAACATGCTGTCTGAATGTTAAAAAGCATTAAAGACCTATCTCCTCTGACAGATCTACCCAGCTGATTCTATGAGCTTCATATTGACATTTCAGAGTTTATATTTAGATGATTTTACTGTGTAACGGTTTGTGTTTTAAGCTTATGTTTATGAGTTTTTAATCGAAGGGGACATCTACACCATAGAACTAATGCAGTGTGAGCCCATTTTAACTGCCATGGCTCAATGCTATGGAATTTTGGAATCTGTTGTTTGGTGAAGCACCAACACTCTTGGGCAGAGAAGGCTAAAGACCACATGAAGTTACAGCTTCCACAGTTCCACAGCACAGAGCCAGACCTGTAAAACTACTCCTATGATTCTATAGTATTGAGCAGTGGCAGCTAAAGTGGTGTCAAACTGCATTTATTCTACAGTGTAGATGCACCCAAGGTAAGGGTGGCTGTCTGGCAGGGCTAAACTAGGTTTGGTCCCACTGGTCAGTGAGGAATCTGCTCCCATAGCTGATGCAGTTCAAGAACAGAGTTGTGAACACCAAGGAAAAATCTGGGGAAGAGCTTCACACCATCCCTGTTACACCATCCCTGCTGTCCATGTTGTAGACGAACTCTTAGCTATAACTTGGAAGTAAGACTCACTAAGTATAATTTATGTCTGAATAAGAACTTGTAACAGTAAAAGTCCAAATCTCTCACCTAGAGAAGTAAAAATTCCTGGAAGTATTGAGGCAATGTGAGATGGAAAGTAGCTTTTTTCCAAAAAGGAAGAAAATTACCACCCTTTTCAGACTGAATGTCACTTTGTTACTTTAGGAACATTAAATGTCTTATACAAAATTTGGTGTAGCGTAAAATTATTGTCTCTGGTATCTTGAAAATGCAATTTATTCAGAAAATAATTATAAGTCGAACTTGCTTTCTTCATTTTATGGTTTCTTGTAAATGGAGCTAAAGTCCCAAGCTATAATAAACACCTCAACTGTATAAACACTCTTAAGCAAAAAAAAGTAATTTAAAACTACTCTGACCTCTCCAGTAGGAACATAAGCAACCATCAACATCCATGTAAGGTGAACCCCTTTTTGAAGCTACACTTTTTTTTAAAAAACCCTTTTAATATTCCTTTAGCATTTGTGCTGCATGCACAATACCTTGTTTACCCATCACAAATCATCACTTTGAGTAGGAATGCTGTACATGATATTTCATGAAAGTGTACTTGCTACCTAGTTTTTAGAAACTGTTGTATCCCTGAGCGTGAACACCTCTGTCCTTAAATACCACACCACTATAGTAAAATCAGAAAATAGTTTATTGAAGGATATATGTAAGCAAAACAATAAAAATGATAGAAACAGTATAGTCCAAACAGTATCTTCCAAAAGTAATGAATAGTCCATGAACTTCAAGGTACAAAGGTATAACAAACACAGGTATAATAAATACAAGAGCCAAGGATGCAAAATCCAAAAGAACAAGACAGCATGGAGATCCAATACCCGGAACAGGAGCCTAGCAAAACTTGAAACAGGAAGCTAGACATCTACTTGGAAACAAGACATTCATGAAAATTGAACGTTGACCAGACTGAATTAAAATCCCTTTTCTGTCTCATATAAAGCTTTCCCTGTCTCATGAAATGAAAGGAAAACATTCTGTTTGCCTTTACAATCAGATAAGGATTTCTTCTCTCTCTTTTCTAGCAGATGGGCTGACCTTCAGCGATCTTGGGAACTTTGTCTTAGTTTACAAACGTATTGGCTTCTAGCTTCAGTCTCATTAACTTCTGCACCTGACAAATCATCCTCAGAAGACAGTTTCTCAGAGATAGACTGCCGTGGGCTTCATTCAGGAATTTGACCTTGAGAATCTACAGGAGAAGCACTCAATTCCCGACAAGCCTTGGGCCTCTCAGCAAGACCAGAACCAGGCCTTTCAACAAGGCCTGGAGTTGACTTAGGTCTAGGAAAACCATCATCCCTATTGACATCAGATACAATCACAGACTGAACTACAACAGAAAAAGTGTAGGAACACAATCTCTTAAACATTTATTTATCATTTAAAAAATCATCACATATTCCATTTGCTTCTATTTTTCTAGAAAAATAAGTGTTTTTAGAAAATTTTGAGACCACTAGCTCTGTTTCTACCCCACTGATAACTAGTCAGATAAAGAGAAAAACTAGCGAGCCCTGTATGGCTCTTTTGCATTTCATAGTCATTTCCTATGCCAAAAACAGTGGAGAAAACATTTCAGGATAAAAAGAGTCTTGTTGCAGCTTTCATGGAGTCCATACCATTTCCTCAGATGGCATGCAAGCTGAAGTCCATGAAAGGTTATGTAAAAGAAAACATGCCAGCTTTTATCATGCCACAATGGTGCCCTCTTCTTGTTATTGCTGCAACAACCCTCCTTCAAACAAGAATGTTCAGAACAAGAACCTAATCAGCCTTACTTATTAATTTCAACCCATCCAGCTGTCCTTAAAGTGAGTAAAAAGTAGCAATCCTAATTATTCTTGGTGTACAAAATCTGTGTTTGTGAGGCTCTGGGGGTCCAGAATGAGCCCTCTGTATTTCAGGTGCCCAGTAATGCCAATCCATGATGGAAGTCTAGCATGGGATGAACTGGCGATATTTTAGAATGTTAAATCTTTGAATGTTTATAATTGTTTTAATTGTTGTTTTAATTATGTTTGTTAATTCAATGTCTGGCATCTAATAGTTGCCTATCGTAAGCTGCACTGAGTCCCCCTCTCAGGGGTGAGAAGGATGGGGGTATAAATGCTTGAAATAATAATAATAATGAGATGGGATGGAATTAAAGAGAAAGAAAGAAACAGGCACCTCAAAGATATATCTAATGGGTACCAAGGCTTTAAAAAGTCATGTGGACTTTTATTATGATCTCATCAGATGGCAAGCAGCCAGTAGCCACTGGCAGCAGCACTCCGGGTCATAGAGAGGAGTGGGGAATGTGACACTTCATGGCTCACATCGCCCAGACCCAAGTGAGGGTGATCAGATGGGGCGAATGGTGAGCATGTGTGGTGAGCACAGCTTCCTCCCATAGATTGTATCACAACACAGGAGCTCTCTTGTGTTGCTCTGCTGGCGGCATGCAACAGGTCCACCCACCCTCCTTCACCCATGGAGCCGGCATGGAATCATATGATGGGAGCCAAAGAGCTCAATGGGTGACCTGGGCTAAAATCAGAGCATGCTGCCAATTTTAGCTCTTTATGATGATGTGGTTATTAGTATGGTGAGATTCTGCAGGGTTGGTTTTAAATTTTGTTGGGGAATCTGAGCTGTTGGGCTCAAAAATAACCCTGTGTTGGGGTGATTCAACCATAAATATAGCAGAGTTACAGAAGTAAACTTCATAACCAGCAGAAACTTACATGTGGTGAGCTGGCATAAGCTTCTATTTCTTAGGATGGCACAAGACTGCAGAGTCAGAACTTTAGGTTCAAACATATTTATTGAAATAAAAGAAATACATTCTAGATAGAAAACGTCTTGGAGCCTACTAGCTTACTAAATCACATCTTCTAGGAAAGTAAAAGGTAAAAAGTACAAAAAAATCCATGCAGCTACATTTTGCCTAGAGAGAGGGGGGGGGCAAAATATGCATCCTCACTGGAAGAAGGGGGGGAAGGCAGAAGTGACGAAGGCGGAGAAAGGCCACATGGCCAGCCCAGGGCAATAAATAACCTTTTAAAAAGGAAATTCCCTCACAGAGGAGGAGGAAAGACAAAGCCCTTTTTGGTAAACATGCATAGGAATGTGGGGAATGACTCCTCCAGCCTAATCTCTAGTCATTGAGGATTGAAAACTTGATGACACAAGAGACTTGTGCAATCCAAGAATGAAACCCAACAGTTTGTTGTGGGTTGGGGTTTTTTTTTTTTGAGAAACAGTTCCTGTTGACCTTCCTTTCCCCCTCACAGTCTTTACAGAAGGCACTCACTGTACATGATGAATTGCAAAAGAAAAAAAAGGAGAGAACAAAGAAGTGTTCTCAGATTTCCATGAGTTTTTACCCCTGAATGGCTCTGTTACTCCTAATTCTTCCATCACCTTGATTCACAATCCAGTCCTTGTTTTAGTTACAGGATTCCACTGGGAAATAATACCCCTCTGCAAGCTGGCTGATGCAGCAGCTAAATGACCTTCTCCTTTCACTGAAGTAACAGAATTCAGAAGCTTGTCCCTCTATGAACAGATGGTCTTACCTTGCACATCTCTCCTTCCATGCTAATAACATTAGGCACTTTTAGCAGGTATTAAAAGTAAATATGAACTGAGCAACATAAAAGTCCTTGTGCAAACCAGATTACACAGCAAATTAACACAGTTTTTGAGTGGTTTTTGGCATGAGAACCAATTTCATCTGTGCTCTGACCCATGTTGAAACCACATCTTACTGTATCGTTTTCCTGGATCCATTCCATTTCAAAAAATTATTCAAGTTCTGGCATGAAGTGCAGTTCTGACACATGTCCGAACACTGACAAAGCCAACTGCCAAGATTGATAACATTAGAAAAGTCAGGGAAAACACGGAAAAGTGATTTTATGTACAGGTCCTGCATGCCATATGCGAGCACTGTTTAATCTAATCCGGGGTGGCACATTTATGCCCAGAGATCAAGATTGGATGCTTCCTCACTAGAGTCCTTTAGCACAGCTAAGGCACATGGAAGGTAAATTAAAATGGAGGTTCCCCATCACCAGTAAGAATTTCACACAATTTTCAAGTAATTCAAACTTTTCTACTCAGGAATCATTTATATATAGTGCCTACTCAACCATAAAATCATATACCCTATATATTCATCTAGAAATTTTAGTCCAAAAGTAAATCCAAAAACCCTAGACCAACTTACCCACAAGTCAAGATGAGTACTGTACACTAACTCCAATCAAAACCAGAAACATTTCTTCTCTGAGTTGACTGACAAAAGGCTAGAGCAGGGTGGGCAAACTGCGGCCCGGGGGCCGGATGCGGCCCTTGGCTGATTCTGTCCGGCCCGCCTAAGGGCCCCTGGCTTGCCTCCCTGCCTGGCCTCTGCATAAAGATCTCCAGAGAAGGGGACTATAAGGAAGCATTATTTTATTTTAGTGGTTTTTATTATTATTGTATAATAATTTTATAACAATAATAAAATAATATAATAAATAATATAATATAATGTTATATGATATATTATAATTTCAATATATTATGCTTATATATATACTATAATATAATAATTATGATATTAATACTAATAATATATGAATATTTCTTGATATATTAATATGTTAATATTAATGATGTGTAATATATAGTAAATATAGTAAGTGAATAAATAAATAAATTATGTAGATTAGCATGTAGTTCCGCCTTTAGGTGCGGCCCTCCATAATATTTTTTGGCTCTCGTGTGGCCCCTTGGAAAAAATAGTTGCCCACCCCTGGGCTAGAGCTTAGTCCTGGGAGAACCTACAAGAAGCACCAACCTCCTGTAAGTCTGCTGTAGTGCCACTTCAAACCATTTTGAATGCATGGGCAGGATGGCTTGTTCCCATTAGGGGGTATTGGTGTTTTCTCCTCTCTCTGGATTATCACTGAATTTATCAGCAGACCAGATCAACATTCATGTTGTTTTTGGCCCACAAACCTGCCCTCAACTTATATATGAGGTCTACTTATGCACGAATATATACAATAATTGAAAGGGATTCCAGATCTCAGCTAACAACCAGGCAAAACAAGTTTCCACTACTAAAACATCCCAAGAAGTTACAATCTAAAACCTTTCAATGAAGGAGATTCCACAACTTTCTTGGAATCTATTACGCTGCTGAACAGCTCTCACCATCAGGGAGTTCTTCCAAATGTTTAATCAGAATCTCCTTGGAATTTAAAAGAATCCATTGGTTCAGATCCTGATCTTTAGAGGACAAATTCACTCTTTGCATGGTAGCCCTCCACCTTTCTTTTTAAAATAAGAATTGTTTCTACAAGCAGTTTAAAGCAGTGGTTCCCAGCCATTTTTTGACCAGGGACCACGCTCCAACATAACCAAAAGGGTTATGAATCTGTTTTTGGTCAACTTCAAATTTGGTTTGGTTATTTGGGGTGCTGATTCAGAAAATTGCATTTGATAGACCACATCTGCTCTAGTTTCTGATACAGAACATATACCATCCAGTAGTCACAATCTGCTTGCCCAGAGAAAACCATATTTAATAAGCCTCTGTGCTATAAGAGGGTTTCATGGGACCAGTCACTCTTGTTGCAACGGTGTAGTAATGATGATGCCGTGGACCATATTTTAGTTCTTGCAGACCACTGTTGGTCCACCTATCCCAGTTTGGGAACCATTGGTTTAAAGGCTTTTTTGGATAGTTCAGCTCATTTTATTGCTTCTTGTTGACCCAGGGTAATGGAGAGAGAGTATTCTATGACAGGAGCAAATCCAGCATATTCATTCCTAATTCTCTGTCAGGATCAGCAAGCCAGTATTTTTAAAAGGCTGAATATGTGAAAAGAAAATATTCAGCAGTGCCTTGAAAGTCCACACTGGACAAGCTAGTGCTAGATTTAAATACCTGGAGTTAATCTGACCTGAAAAGCACAAGAAGATTTCTAAGAAAATACAGGAATGTAATGTCTGCTGTGGTGCCACTTCTGGTCTTTTTGAATGCCTGGGCACTGCCACCAACAGGTTATGGATGTGCTATGTTAACTTTATTAACTGAGTTATTAGAAACAGGTGATGGTTATTTCCCCAGAAAAGGAATTGTATTTATTTATTTTCTTCATTTATATTCCGCCCTTCTCAGGCATGTAGCCAGGGGCAGGGGACTCAGGGTGGGATCACAATGAACATATTCAGGCAAGCATTCAATGCCTTTAGACACACAAACACAAGACAGACAGAGGCAAACCAAAATAACATCTGGCCACCAGGGGACCTGTCACACTCCTTCATTCCTCAGTGTGTTTCCTGGAGATCTTTATGGCTTCACAAATCAGTTAAATTTAGCCTCCGCACTAAGTGATACCTTGATTTCCTACTTGACAGATTTCCTACTTGACAGTCTTTCGGGTTGCTGGGAAAGATCGGTTCTGTCTCCAACAGGCTAGAAAGACAGGCCCATCAGCTCATGTTGTGCAAATAAACACTATGTATGCTTGTGCTTCACCTGACACCACCACAGGTGAGTGTTCAGATTGAAGGCCCTCAACTGGTCCAGAAGGTGATCTTAAGATACTGAAGGTGAGACGACTGAAACAATCAATTTGTAGTCAACTTCAGGGATACAGATTTTGAAGTTCCATTAAAATGTCCATCATTCTTGACCACGGCCAATGCTGCCATACAAACTTTGTTCCTGATCTATTTGGAAAATATACCCCTTTAATACATTATGTTGGTGCTTATCCCCAGCAATCCTGATTTGACAATAACAGTCTCAGTTAATACTTTCTCACCTCCTGTATTTCCCCTTTGTCCTCAACCTACTTTAATTACTGGAATCTGAGTTCAAGATGCACAAGTAAAATTGCATTCAACTGCAAGTTTCTTTACTAACAGAGATGGCTTTTACTGCCAACTCCTCCCTCCCCATACACCCATCACCATTTTAGCCAACTGCCATTTAGAACCAATAAGACTCTGGCCTGTATGACAGATTGCCTAGATATTTAATATAAGGTTTCTCTGAGGATTGACAGGGCTTTTTTTACCAATAGACAATCTACTGTAGGATTACCACATCAGGAATATACTTGGCCCTGAGATTTTAAAGGAGTATGTCTTACAGATATGGAAAAAAAATCTACATTAAAAAAATGAGGAAAAATGTTTACTCACACTTTTTAAGCCAGTGTTCTCACCTTAAGGCTATTTCCTCTGACCAGGAGGATTGGTGAAAAGGGAGCAGGGCCTGATATCTGGGAACCCTACTTGTAAGGCTTTGTAAGAAAAAGCTTTGTAAGGGGGTGGGAGAAATAAGCTATGTACACAAAGGCAGCCAAGCCAATTCTCCTTAACAAACAATAATAAAATTGAGGGGAAGCTTTTGCCGATGCATAGCTTTTCCAGAACATTGGAAGTTCAACAACTTATATCTGCCTTGCAATGGAACAAACACCCAACACAGAATCTGATATAGCACTCTGCTGTGTTCAGTTGTAGAAAAGTAGAATAACTGGAGGACTCAATTTGGAAAACAGTTCTGGAACTTTATTGCATGGAGGTGGCAAACCAGGGATGGTCCCTATAATACGACACAATATCCATTAATAGTCTGGCACCTTCCTGCTATGAAGCTGTTCCTGGCTATTGATGGGGAATCTGAGCTGTTAGGCTCAAAAATGATCTCAAGAACTAAGTGAATCCATGTGGATTGGACTGGGAGATCAACTGTCACCTTTACACTTACAACTTTTTAAAAATATATATATATTATTGACACCAGTACAGTAACATCACATCAAACTTCATTCTTGAATATTAGGTTACATTAAATATACATATCATTTGTTACTTCTTAATAATCCTATACTACATCCCTTTACCTTGCCCTTATGTCAAATACGATTTTTCTCCCTCCCCTCCCTCCCCCCCCCTCCTCAGGGAACAACAATTATCTTATTTCAACTGTTAATTTAATTGAGCAATCGTACAAAGAGAATGGTTCAGCACTTTATATTTCTCTTTTCCTTCTACCTTTTCGATCAGTCTTTTCCATTTCTGAATCCAGGTCTTCTTAAATGGGCCTGCTGTAAATTTGATTCTTCTTTCGTAAATATAATCCTGAAGCATAGATTCTGCTATATACCCATACCATTTTTCAACCTTCCACTTCCCATGGTCCTTCCAGCTCAAAGCCACCGTTGCTTGGGCAGCTACTACCATATATTTTATAATTTCTCTCCAGGCTGTGATATTTTCTTTTTTATCTAATTTCTGTGTGAAAAATTCTATTTTATTCAAAAATAATTTAGTTCCTATTATTTCTTCCATTTCCCTTACTGTAAAACTCTTGCACTCTATCACATTCCCACCACATATGAAAATAGGAACCCATTTTCCCACATCTATGCCAACAGAGTTTTGTGGTAGTTTTGGTCATCTGTGCTATTTTAATTGGTGTTCTGTACCATCTAGTTAATATTTTCCTTTGTGTTTCTCTAATCTTTATATGTTTATTTACATCTATATTCTCCTTTATCTAATTTTATATCTTATTCCCTCTTCTATTTTTCTATCGACTATTCATTTCTTCTACTTTTATATAACTAATTTCACCCCCACTTTTTTTCTTTACTCATCTTTCAACCTATTATATCTTTATCTTTTATTTTATGATTGTAAAAAGCAACTCAATAAAAATGATTTAACCAAAAACAAAGATCCTCATTTATGGCAATTCCACCAAAGTATAGCAGAGTACCAGGAGTAAATCTGCAGATGAGAAGGGATAGCCTTCTATTCTTTAGGATGGCTAAGGATTGCAGAGTCAGAATTTTGGTTCAAAATATTTATTGAAATAAAAAAAGAAATACATTATTAATAGAAAAGACTTGGAGCTAACTAGCTTACTAAACCTTATCTTCTAAAGAAGGTAAAAGGTAAAAGTAAAAGTCCATGCAGCTACATTTTGCCTAGAGAGAGGCAAATGCATCTTCACAGGGAGAAAGGAGAGCAGGACTAACATAGTGGAGACCGCATGGTCAACCCAGGGCACTTTAACTTTAAAGGAAGTTCCCTCACAGAAATTCCATTATTTTGTCATCAAAGGGGGGGGGAGATAATGGCTAGCTGGAAGAGGAAAGACAAAGCCCTTTTGGGAAACATGCATAGGAATGTGGGAAAAGGAATCCCTCAGCTTAGCCCTGTCTCTAGCCTAGCCACTCACTGAGGACTAGAAGCCTGATGACACAAAAACTTGTGCAGTCCAGGGATGAAACCCAAGAGGCAAAGCCCATCAAGACCTCCTGATTGCACCATGGTCCCAGGACTTACCTGGTGAGATTAGGACCAGGCACTTCTGTAGTGGCATGCTGGGTGTGGAACTGCTCTCTTCTTTCACACACAAAAAGAATTGAAAACTGTATAATTGTGTGGGGTTTGTTTTTTTAAGGTGGGGAAGCAGCACAGTGAAAGGGAGCAGTTCTGCAACCCTCCCGGAAGTGCAGCTCTGTACTGCTAAGGCATCGTAGTCACATTATACTAGCAGTGGTGTGAAGAAGAGGGTGACAATCCCAGTAAGTAGCCGCTATCTCAGGTCATGGGGATGCCTTGGGATAGCGGCTTCATGTGGTAAAATTCCTAGAGACCCAGCTACTGAGTTGGGTCTGAGGAAAGAACTAGTCTGAAATCAGGATCTAAGGAATAGTACAAAACAATAAATATTGGAGTATACAGAAGAGCCAGGAAATCAGAAGAGTTTACTTCTTGGGAGGAGAGCAATGACCAATCTCGATAAGTAGAGACATCACACTGGCAACAAAGGTCTGCATAGTTAAAGCAATGGTATTCCCCATAGTAACCTATGGGATGCAAGAGCTGGACCATAAGGAAGGCTAAGCGAAGGAAGATAGACACTTTTGAAATGTGGTGTTGAAGGAGGATTCAGAGAGTGCCTTGGATTGCAAGATGATCAAACCAATCCATACTCCAGGAAATAATGTCTGGCTGCTCACTGGAGGGAAGGATATTACAGGCAAAGATGAAGTACTTTGGCCACGTAAAGAGAAGACAGGAAAACTTGGAGAAGACAATGATGCCAGGGAAAATGGAAGGAAAGAGGAAGAAGGGCCAACCATGAAATGCCTGGCTTGACCTTGAAGGAGCTGGGGGTGGTGACAGGAAGCTCTGGTGTGGACTGGTCCATAAGGTCACAAAGAGGCAGAAGCAACTGAATGAATAAACAACAACAGAAGAGCATGTGTCATTCTTTTAGATGGCATTGTCTTGCTTTGGAAGCAAGTTGGCATTCTGGACATCTTTTTCAATACTGCACCGTCAAAAGAGAAGCACAGAAAGTGACCTGTTGAGATTTGCCCTAAATATCCCCCAGACTTGGCTTTCCGCCACTGCCTTAACATTATGATGATCTCTTTCCCTAGCAGAGGTATGCAAGAAAGAGCCATAAGGAAGGCTCTGTGGGGTGGATTTACAGAGAGCCCACCATTAAATAGCACTCAGCTGATTAATTACTTCAGACCAGCGGGAGAGCTCAGCGACTGATCGTACCGCTATTATCCACCATCATTCCTCACTGATCAAAGACAGGCCTTTCTTTTCTTCATTCTTCTGTTAGACCCAAGTAATGAGATTTAGCCAGAGTGAAAGGGCCCAAGCCGCATTCCTGAGCTTTCTGAAATGATATAATGCTAAGGAGGAGTGAAGCTGTCTTGAACCGAGTGCCAGCTGGTACCAAGGAAACACCTGTCAGTGGTAATACCCAGCCTTTTGTTGCATCTGGATTTACCACTCTGCAGAATCAGCACAGTATGCACACTAAATCAGAAGCTACTGGGAGCAACTGAGTTGTGAGTGAAGGACAGAGTAAATGGCAACTGTAATTGCACTGGGTTGGACTGGGATGAAGTTTTCCCTTCCTTTCATTGCATTCACTGAAGACGTGCAAGTTTCTGAAAAGCCCCACAAATATGCTGAGCCAGCATGTTTCCCAGCACAGCTGGCGGTTGATATCTGCAGAAGGCTACAGGAAATGATGGATGAATGCTAAGAAAGGATATGCCACTGGGAACCAGTTGAAACACAGGAGTGCAATGTTCCACCATCATAAAGGAGGAACAGCTACCAAAGGGTTTTCTCTGTCTCTGGCATCTCTGCAGCATCTGGATAGGGATAAGCGGGTTTTCTTGGTTGAACTGCTGTTGGACAGGACTCGGCAGTCAGCACATGCAGATGTTTAAATTCCCATTTTCTTTTTAAAAAGTTACCTAACCCTATGTAAAACAGTTTCTTTAATTTGTAATGGAATTGCCCTGCATGCTCCCATAATAACCCTGTGCAGTGCACCTCTCCGGTGAAATGCCTACAGTTAATTTTTCCTGGCTCTTATAAACTGCAGTAGAAGGCTTGGCTCTTGAAAATGGGGAAAGTATTCTGAGCTAAATGTGTAGAAAAAATTGGTGAGAGATTTCAAAGAAGGCATCCTAGCGGGTTCGGAGGGAAGAAAAGAAAAGATGAGGTTCTGGGGGAGCTGGCAGGGTCCCTTTCACACCACACAACTATAGTACTTAGTTGTTGTATTCCCTTAAGTCATTTCTGAGCTGTGTACTTTAACTGCCATGATTTTACACTGTAGAAATCAGATTTGCACTTTAGGCAAGAATATTCTCAGCCACTTTGCTCTAGTGCCTCAGATGAAACTGAAACAAAAGCAGGATTCCATAGGATGCAACCATGGCAGCTAAAGAGAAATATAGTGTGTGTATATATATATTAGATAAACAGCATCCTGTAGTGGTCTGACCATTGTTCAGGAAACATGGGGCTGATGCAGGGCACTTCCAGAGAGTGCCAAAATCCACATATTAGTACTGAGTTTTTTAAAAAAATCCTGGGACCTGACAGTGTGTCCACACATAGACTTGTCAGTCCCGGGATATGGTCCCCCAGCATCCTCACAGCCTTCCTCTGTTGTGGATCAAGATGGAGGGCGGATAGGGAATATCCGGCAGAAGTTTAAAAAAATTATTATTCCCTCCATTATGTTCTAGGCCATGTGCTGGACCATGTAAATATCTTACTTGTGTGCATATTAGGTTCACCGTTCAGCACATAATGGAGGGATTTTTTTTAAAAAAAAACATCTGTTGGATCTTTCTCTTCCCCAATTCTTAATTCAACCTCTGTTTAAGATTATGAAGTGTAGATGCCAAAAGATAATGTGTGGTAGATTGTATTGAATATTATGTGTCTGCTGTAAAACAAACAACATATGACAAATGTATTGAATTCTGATAAAATAAATAAAAATATTTTTTAAAGATTATAAAGTGTAAACTAAAGAGTTTCAGAGAATTCTAATTGTTCTCCATTTGCACTTCCTTTAAACCACCTGTGTGTCCATTTGACAGTCCAGTCAGCTAAAAGCTGTTTTGGGCTTTTAAAAAGCACATGTGCACTGGAGCAGTGTACAAAGGGGGAGGGGAGGAAAACAAGCATTTTACATGAGTGCACGGATATAGAGTCATGCAAAAGTGCCTCTTTTCAGGCTGAATCAGATTATAAACAAACCTCTTAACATGTGCTTTTAGCTTTTAACCCTCCTGCACTTTGGCTAAATGTGGTTTAGCCATCCCCACCTCTTTAAACCTGGCTATTTCCAGGATTTACAGTATGTGTAGAAAGGCCCTCACATTGCAAAATGTTAGTAGTATATTCAGCTTAAATGCCATGACAACATCCTCTGGGATGCGGAGTTTTGTACTTTGGTGAAACACCAGAGCACTCTAGCTGAGAATTCTAATTTATTGTTGTAATTGTGTGCCTTCAAGTAATTTCCAATTTATTGTGACCCTGAATTGGAAATCTACCACAGGGCTTTCTTGGCAAGAGTAGTTCGGGGGGGGGGGGGGTTGTTGCCTGTGTCTTCCTTTGAGGCTGAGAGAGTATGACTTGCCCAACGTCACCCTGTGCATGATCGAGGATTCAAACCTTGGTCTTAAATCATAGTCTAGCACTGCAATCTCTACAGCACTCTGCATCTCAAGTACTTCTTCCAAAATTGCATATCCCAGCATTCCATGGGATGTTGGCATGGCAGTTAAAGTGGATTATAGCACTATAGTTATAGTATGAATGGGCTCCAGATTTTGAATCCTGGCATAGAAGTCTTCTGGGTAACATTGGACAAATCACACTTTCTCAGTAAAAGGAAGGCACCAACAGACCCTTTCTGAACAAATCTCACCAATAAACACAATGAAATTGTTGCTATAACTTGGAGTTGACTTGAAGGCACATAACAACAAAGAAATAAGAAAGGGCCCCAGGAAGGAGAGAAGCAATATTCGGTAGTTGGATTTACCAGGCAGCAACTGCTCTGCAATGAAAGGTTTCTCTCTGAGGCTCATAATTACCCCAAAGTTCCAGAACTACACAGCTAGAGGCAGCATTTATATAGTATCATTACTGGAATTTAGTCCTTCCATTTTATTGTTTAGAGACATACTCAATATTCTTCATCTATTTGAATGCTTGATTTTTAGTCCTTTCTCTCTTTCTTTTACGTACATTCCTAATTCTTGTTTCTCATATCTTGGTTAAGTTTCTGACTGTACCTTCCCATACTCTTCTTCCAAGGAAGAGAGGTCCTAATAGCCTGTAAGTACTCCACATTACTCTGTTGTCCAATGCCACAGTGATGGCAAATCCACTCTGGGTTATAGTCTGAATTTAGAAGGAGGCATCTAAGGTGCTGAATCTATAGAAGGAGTAGGTTTCAAAACCTTAAAAGTTATTTAATGTTTGAACTAGAACCACAGGAGAAGACTAAAACTTGAAACAGATCCAACTGACTACTGTTGCAGAGAACCAATGTGATGTAAAGGTCTGAATGTTTGACTATGACAAAAGACCAGGATTTGAAACCCCACTCAGCCATGGAAACCCACTGGGTGACCTTGGGCAGGTCAAACTCTTTGGGCAGGTCAAATACAATCCACTCTAAACAAATCTTGTCAAGAAAATCCTGCCGCAAGGTTACTCTAAGCCCTAGGGTCTCCATAAGTTGGAAGCAACTTGAAGGCACTCAGCAACCACAACTGATATGGAAGCCAACACTGAAATGTCTTTGGGACAGTAAGAGATGGCTCAATAAAGATTAAAAGGCTAGTTAAGTAGTTAAGCCATCCCATAATAGTCTTTATTTATATTCCACCTTTCTCCCCTAGGGGACTTATATACAGTAGGCACAGGCAAACATTAACCGCCTTGATTACAACCACATACAATGAGACACACAAACACAGGCAAAGGCCAAGGCTTCTTTCATTTCCGGCTTCTGGAGATGATGCTCATCTCTGGCTCTACGAGAGGTACTGGGGGATGCGGGGGATGCGGAACGTACTTCATCCGTGTCGCAGACGGACGGTGAAACGACAGCTCCCCTGGTGGCCAGAAGTTGGAATGTTAAATAGCCTCTGTCTGTCTATATGTGTTGTGTGTCTATGGCATTGAATGTTTGCCATGTATGTGTACATTGTAATCCGCCCTGAGTCCCTTGCGGGGTGAGAAGGGTGAGAAGGGCAGAATATACTGTAAATACTGTAAGTAAATAAATAAAAAATAAATAAATACTTTTTCTCCATATCCAAGCTGAGGAGCCTGTATTACCACCTCCTGGTTGTGTGGCTGGTAAGACTGCTTGGAGCATCTTTTTGCCCTTTCCCTCTGAAGCAGTACCTATTTATCTATTCACATTTGCATGTTTTCGAACTTCTAGGTTGGCAGGAGCTAGACCTAACAGCGGGAGCTCACCCCGTCTTGCAGATTTGAACTGCCAATCTTCAGGTCAGCAGTTCAGCAGCACAAGGGTTTAACCCATTGCACCATAGTGGCACCTATCCCATAATAACTGCCAGAGTCTTGCTAATTCAATTGATGTACAAAGATTCTGGACTGGAACCATCTGATAGCATTAAGGTGCCTTTCTGCAAAAGGATGTGTTGTTAGCTATAAGGATCTCACTAAGATATGTGTGATATTTGCGGTGTTAATGGAGTCACTGCAGTGTTAATGCAAACCAGGAAAATGTGGTGCCAAACGGCTTGTTTTGACAATAGACAATCCTGTGACGATGGTCTCTCAATACTGATTTTTAATTAAATCCTTATTTTAAGTGTGCTTGGGTTTCTTATTATTACTATTCACAAATCTCAGTCAGGCTACTAAACATTAACAAATAAATTGGAATGGGATTAAGGGCCCTTCCACATAGCCATATAGCCCAGAATATCAAGGCGGAAAATCCCACAGTATCTGCTTTGAATCGGGTTATCTGAGTCCACACTGCTATGTATTCCAGTTCAAACCAGATAATGTGGTATTTTATTCAGCTGTGTGGAAGGGGCCATAGTTGCACAGGAATTCAGATAGAACTCTTTCCTAGCCCCGGTATTCTTTAGTGATTTTCTATCCAAAGAAACTAACTCTTGAGTCTGTTACATTCCCAAAATCAAACAAGACAGAGTGTGTTCAGGGTGGAAAAGTAGTGTTATAGGAAATTCAAGCCATTTTCATGGATGCTGTTACCTTTTTAGACCCTTGAGTCTGGCAGTTGACACTTTTCATCTTAAAGGTGGCTCAAGGTATGCATTATCCATGTCCGTGACATGAAAGCAATCCTTCTGGGTGATGTTGAAGGGAAGAAAGGAATGTGTCATGGCACAGGCACAGAGCAGGTGGCTCAAGAAGATATCTCACCTCCTCCCCATCCCAATCCATGCCTCCCTAAATATTAGATCACCTTACAGTCAACTCTCCCCGGAGCGTGGATGCTGACAGGATCGTTACAGTCTCGAGCTGGGGTCCTTCTCCTCAACCCCCCCCCTTCCCCTCTTTCTTCTGCTTTTGCATAATGGATCAGCTGTGAGTAATGGGAAATGGCAGGGCAGCTGAGCTGGCTGGCAGGCTCTTAATGAAGAATATGGAAATCTCATCAGTCCAATCAGGCCAGCAAATGAAACTGCTTCCCCCTCACCCCACCACCACCACCGATGTGAGCAGAAGGCTAAAGACATGTGCATCCCTGTTCAGTATCTCTCCCTGGGGTGATTTCTGCCTTTCGTGTTGACAATTGAGCTGTGAACTTCATTTCTGGAGCAAGCACAGCCTTGCCCCCACTTTTTGAACTTTCTCACAGTGATTCTTTGGCAATTAGGACAGACTGGCGGGCCGTTTGGGTGATTGCTGCCCACATTCCCTCCTGGGTTTCTGTGTTTATACTATCCCAGAGTGGTTTGTTACCACATTCCCTCCACACCACCCCTTTTCTTTGACATAATGCCTTGACACATGGACCAGGAAGGGAGCCAAGATATCTTTACAGTGGTTTTCGTTGTATGTTTTGGTTTGATTTGTGTTTTTTGGCCCTAAATGTTTTCGGCCCAGATTACCTATCCGAATGTATCTTCCCTTACGAACCATCTAGGATGTTAAGATCTTCTGAGTAGGCCCTGCTCTCAGTCCCACCTTCCTCACAGATGCGTTTGGCGGGAACGAGAGACAGGGCCTTCTCAGTGGTGGCCCCTCAACTGTGGAACGCCCTGCCTAGGGATATAAGATCAGCCCTCTCCCTTCTGAGTTTTCGAAGAAAGGTTAAAACCTGGCTTTTTGAGCAGACCTTTGCTAATCCAGCATAATTATATGAAATATTGGAATGACCTGACAATGCAACGGAATAATGATTTTGACAAGGAGATGCTCACGACAATGTTTTTATGGTTTTGTACATTTTGAAAAATATATTTTTATATTGTATGCTAAAGTTTTAACAGTATTTTATTATTGTTTTTACTTGTTTATAATTGTTGAGGCATCACATTGTTGCCAACTGTGAACCGCCCTGACTTACCTTCAGGCTGAGAAGGGCAATATACAAATACGGTAAATAAATAAATAAATAAATTCTACATATCCACCAATTGTCCAGATTTGGCAGGGAAAATCTCAGATAATCCTGTTATTCCACTTTTTCAGATGATTTTTTTTAAAGTCCCAGTTTCTTTTCCCACCTCCCACTTTCCTCCTTATCGCTTCAATTTGTGCAAACTGCATTCAAAGTGCACTCACTTAACTCAATGAGAAGAGAGGAGAATCTTGCCTTTTCCAACAGGCTTAGGCAAAAGCAAACTGCTGCAGCCTCTCCTGGCTTGTGTGTCCTTCCTCACTAAAACTTTAACTGTCTTGACCACACTCTGATGTTCCTTAGCCATATGTGTACCATTTTTTAAAATAAAAAAGTCTATGGCATGTTGATAGGCAGGCATTTGCCACTAAGTCTGTTTTCTGCGGAGAGACTTTGAAAGTCCCAAGGGCCACATTTGGCCCACAAGGAGTTTAAGGAGATAGCTATATGGAAGTGGCTAAGCACACCAATGGAGAATGGGGTTGCTAGAGTGAAAAGTGGGCAAGGCTCCTGTTCCTTTAACAACTGTGTAGAACTGGAGATTTCTGCAGGTGCTGCTCTTCATGCAACCCTGTGACAAGCTACACCTGATGAAACTCCCTCTTCTGCACTACTATTAAAGATACAAGAACCCATATCCGTTTTTTTAGTTTGGCAACCTTAGTAGAGAGACAGAGCTAGAGGGAGATGGACTGTTAGGAATTAATTGCAAACTTGTTTAAATAAAGTTATTTAAACAAGTTTGCAATTAATTAAAGTTATCCTGCAGTATTCTTAGTAGCATCTAAAACCACATGAAACAGTTTGGATGCCATTTTCCTTTTGGTTGTTTCTCAGTTTTTAATTATTCCATTTTACTGAGATTAATAGGAGGGAACATCTGCATTTCAGAGTAGTGCTGGCATGGCTAAAGGTTCAGCCCTGAAGCTTAGAAGGTAGGGCCTGACTTTTCCAGTTCTATATCCACAAGATCCAAGAGCAGCCAACCTTTTCCCCACTATGGCTAAC
Organism: Anolis apletophallus; assembly: GCA_030556195.1. Lineage (NCBI taxonomy): Eukaryota > Metazoa > Chordata > Lepidosauria > Squamata > Anolidae > Anolis > Anolis apletophallus. The sequence continues at coordinate 54,193,375 of JARBWK010000001.1, forward strand.
ACTCACAATAATGTTTTCAGGCTGCATGGGGTTTTTTTAATCTTCTGTAATATTTTAAATTTTAATTTTATACTGTATATTAATTGTTTAATGCTTTTTTGGTTATTTTTAAGTGTTATTGTGTTGTGGCATTGAATTATTGCCAATTGTAAACTGCCCTGAGTTGCCCTCGGGCTGAGAAGGGCGGTACAAAAATGTTGTAAATAAATACCAGTAAACCTTGTTGAGCCCTACTGTGTATGTGTGTGTATCCTGTCTCTTTAAGAGGCAAGACCAAGAGGCCTGTGTGCTTTGGTTCTGTTTGAAGCAGAAGCTAAGAGGAACAGCTGGGATGTGCATTATCTCCTCAGAAAAGCCAGGACAATCTTGGGACTATTGACATATGTTGATCAATGCTTGGATCCCTAATAGGTTGGATGAGAGCCAATGAAACACAGCAAGATGGAGACTTTCAGAGACCATGTGTCTCATTTCAGCAAGTGCTCTGCCCTGGATGGGATTACACTCACCTTGGAAGGAGAAGGATGTAGCTTGAGCTCGCCTCCAGCTGTGTTCATGCTAACCCAGGTTGACTCTATGGCTGGTGTCAACTAATCAACTAGCCATTGCTTTTGTGGGGGTGAGAGCACATAGCTAGTACAGTTGCTCATACAGTGATGACTTCTCAGTTAGACTACTGTAATAATTCACTGTTTTATTTATTTACTTACTGGGTTGCTGTGAGTTTTCTGGACTGTATGGCCATGTTCCCGAAGCATTCCCTTCTGACGTTTCACCCACATCTATGGCATCCTATGCCTGCCATAGATGTGGGCAAAATGTCAAGAGAGAATGCTTCTGGAACATGGGCATACAGCCCAGAAAACTCACTACAACTCAGTAATTCCAGCCTTGAAAGCCTTCAACAATATATTTACTAGGCTTGTTTGAAACATCGTTTCGGATGTAGGGGGCGCTGGCGATTCGATTCTGAAGTGATTTCTGAAATCTCCCCCATCAGAATTTTCTGTAATTTCAGAAATTTCCAAATCACTTCGTTAATGGTGGGCGCGATTGCAGAATGAGTGAAAAACTTCAAACAGGACAGGCAAAACTTGGGGGATTCCCTTTCCCTCATTTTTAGATCGCTTCTGACAAAACTTGCCACAGTGGTTGAAATTATTAGCAGATTATAGGAGATTTCTTCTTTCGAATAGTACAACATGTAACCCCAAGCAGAGAAAGGGGCCCCCAAAGTTGTATGGTGTGGTTCCCCAAGGAAATTGTTGGATTAGGAGATTTCTAGTTTCCAAAAGTACAACGTGTAACCCAAAGCAGCCAAAGGGGCCTTCAAACTTTTATTGTGTGTTTTCCCAAGGAAATTATTAGCAGATTATAGGAGATTTCTAGTTTCCAAAATTACAAAGTGAAATCCAAAGCAGACAAAGGGAGCTCCAAAGTGGTATGGTGTGGTTCCCCAAGGAAATTAATAGCAGAAAATGTGCTTTCCAAAGTCCAAAGGGACTTTCTGGGATCCCAAAATCCAAAGTGTAACCCAAAGGGGATATAGGTCTGTTGAAAATTAAAATCGCTGCTTCAAAAAGGAAAATTGGCAGTGGCAGGCAAGAGAAGAACACTTCTCCCAGCTGCCCTGCCCTTCTTCCCTCCCCACACACAAGGAAGCCTCGCAGGCAAGGGGCCTGCTTCCAGCCAGTTTCCCCAATTTGTTGCCAACCCTGTTGTTCACTTGCCAAGCGGTGGCATGGCACCTTCCCCACCTAAGCTGCCTAGTCCCTTTCTGTTCATGTCCCTGGCTCGCAATGAGCCCACGAGGCAAGCAAGCCTTTTTAAAGGGCAATGGCTGATGTGCCGAAACCCCGCCCCTCCCCACATGGTTTCCCCTCATTGGCTGGAGGCAAGCATCCCAACATGCAAGCTGCTGCTTGCCTCCAAATGCTGGATCTTTTCTGAATCACTTCTTGAATCGGAACAAAGATGGTGACAGTGGCTTCAAAATGGCAAGGATACTTCCGGGTTCCCAAATTGCTTCGAAATCGCTTCAAAAAGGAATTTGATCCAAATTTAATCTGAATTATGAAGATTCCGACTGGACCTACCATGCCTAATATTTACTTACTAACTTCATTTCTATTCCATGTTTCTCCTCACAGGGACATAACGTGGCTAACAACAACATGACGACCCATTATGATTTTAAAAGAAGGCAAATACAAAAATTAAAACAATTTATTTGTGTCATAGAAACAAAAGTTAAAATACAATCAAATACAATTAAATTACATTTAAAAGTTAAACACCCTGTGGCATGCTAGCTGTTGAGTAAACTCCAGCACTAGCTTGTTTTTGATGTGAAACAAAAGCATGGCTTTTTAAAAAAAAGCCTTGGGGAACTAATTGATTTTATCTGGTTCTACAATGTACATGGTTTTAAATTGTTTAAACTGGTTTTGAATTGACTCGTGTTAACCTGTCAAATTGTTTAACATGCTTTTTAGCCTCTTTAAATCATTTTTTACTGTTTTTAAGTTGTTTTATATTGATTGAATTGATTTTATTCTACATTACCCTGAGGCACCACGCTATGGATGGAATAGGAATACTATAAGCGTTATTAATAAAATAATCTTTGGTTACATTTTTTATTTCACATCATGCTTCATGTTAAAGGTGTTTTGAAAGAATGTGTACAGAGCAGTTTCCTCATATTTGGCGCTATTGTTGATGGTAATATCAGTGGATGGTAGATTTACAGCCAGTACACCTGATTGTATTGTTTGCACAATTGAGACTGCTATCCTATGCATACTTACTTGGCAGTAAGTAACACTCTGTTTAGTACTACACATTCAAGTAAACATACATAGGATTATATATGCATCTGATGAAGTAGATTCAGGATGCATTTATAGGCAGCCCCTGAGTTGCAACCATCCTACTTGTAAACAACTCATATTTAAGAATGGAGGTGAGACAACAGGAAGAGACTGAAATCTTCACCTCTGTAGAGAAATTCACTCTGGAAAGAGTTATCATGGGAAAGGGTATTTTCACTGAAGTTTCTCACCCATCTTTGTTTCCACAACATACCACATATTCCAAAATCCAATTATAACAGGGATAGAAAGTGGGGTGAAATTTTTGAGCAGGGGTACAGACAGCAAAACAAACACCACAAGGGTGTTAACCCTTCCTTGTGCTATCCAAAGCTTAAAAATATTTTTGACTGGAGTTAGACTTGAAAAAGTACGTGTTCCAACTTACATACAAATTCAATTTAAGAACAAACCTACAGAACCTATCTTGTTTGTAACTTTTTTCCCTACTATGGAATGCTCTTCCAACTGAATTAAGATCGGTCCCCTCCCTCCTAACTTTTCGTAAGAAATTAAAGGCATGGTTTTGGGACCAGGCTTTTGAGCAATAGATATAGCAGCACTTTAAGGGACAAATTGCAATGGTGATATGACTGTCCAGACTGGTTTTTATTGTTCAATTTTGTATGGTTTTTAATTATATATTGTTTTTATGATGTGATGTTTTAATATGTGATTTTATTATTGTAATTTTGTAAATAGCCTCTAATTAGGCTTAGTTGTAATGCCGTCCTGAATTCCCCTTCGGGGGTTGAGAAGTGACGGCATATAAATGCGATAAATAAATAACTTGGAGGCTGCCCATACACTTAGAATTAATGCAGTTTGACACTACTTCAATTGCTATGTCTCAGTGCCATGGAACCCTGGGACGTATAGTTTTACAGTGTCTTTAACCTTCCTTGCAAAAGAGCGTTGTTGCTGCACTTCAGACAAGGAGTACCCCCACTAGTCACACACACAAACAGACAGTCTCTGCATAAATAGGCTTTTATTGAAACGAATATAGTGTCCAGCAAAAGGGTTAAAAGAAGATCAATAGTAGAATATATCCAAGGTAAAACACACAGTTCAAATAGTCCCAAAATCCAAAGGCAAAGATATAGTCCCAAAATCCAAAGGCAAAGATAAAATTCTTGATGAAAATCCCATGAATAATACAAGGCAGCTATAGGAGCAAAACATGCACAAAGGCCTAGGAAAAATCAGGAGCTTGAAGATTTGGCATGGTATTCTAAACAAAGCCTGGAAACTGAAGACAATTTCTCTAGCCATCTAAGACAAATCAGTTTCGGTTTGCAAACCGACTGCTACTTCGCAGGCTGGCAGCCTGCCTAGATTGCCGAATGCTATCTCGGTGGCTAAATGTAAGCTCGTTAAAATTCCCAGGTGTCCCGTTATCAACATCAAGACCTTCAGAATCCTGAACACAAGAATTCTCATGTAATGAAGCCCTGGGAAGAGAACTGTTCCCAGGAAAGCAAGCCTCATCTGAAAGGTCATTTTGCATCTCAGAATTCTCACTAGGCATCCCATCATCAGCATTTGCAGGAACATTCCCATCATCCCTAGCATGTTCATGAGCACCAGGCTGAAACACCACAGTTGTTCACTCACCAAACTACAACTGTCAGGAATCCACAGCACAGTAAAAGTGGAGCTAAACTGCATTAATTTTACAGCATAGATGTGTTCTCCATCTATGAAAGCTTATGCTACCCACTTCGTTCTCTTAGTCTCTAAGGTGCTACAGTATCCCTTTGCATGCTGATATTCCAGACTTACACGGTTGTGTCTTTGAACAGGATTGTGCTGTAATTTATGACAAAGGTTTTCAGTTGTTGTGAACATGCCACTTTATCAGAAGCAATCCCAAAACAAATAGCAGAATGGAGTAAGCCAGCCAAAGTCAACAGTCCAGAATCAGAAGCATGAAATCTAAGCAACAAACCAATAAGGATGAACCAATGCCGAAGTCCAGTCCAATTAGCAAAGTCAAGCCGGAGAAGTACAGTCAAGTCAGGAACAAACAATAGCTAAGGTCAGAGTCCAGAAGTCAAATGCCAGATGTTATCGAAAACAAAGCCAAAGACAAAGTCCAGAAGTGAAATGCCAGGAGTTCATTTGTCAGGGTCCAGAAGTCAAAAGCCAGGAATTTACCAAGGGCAACAGAGCTGGAGCAAGACTGCATTGTTTGTTACCCAGAGCCACTCCACAGAAAGCTCTTCATTTTGAGGTCTCAGCTGGTGCTCATTTCATCAAGCCTTCACCACTAATTTCCATGCTATGCCAAGTTTGGGTTGGTAGGGGGATCAAATTGCTGGACACATTTCTATCAATTCTTACGTGTATAGCTGGCCTACAGATTCAACCATGCATGGAATTAACTGTTTATGGTTGAAAATACACTCAAAAGCAGACCTTACTTTTGCCAGTTTATATAAGGGACACCATTTTACTATACCATTGTATGTAATGGGACTTGAACATACATGGATTTTGGTATCAATGGAGGGGGTGTCCAGGGACTAAATCCCAGTAGATACCAACAGCCACTGTATTGCATGTATCACCCTTTCTGACAATCCTCTGTAAATACAGAAGCAAGCATCTTTCTTTGCGTGAGCGGTATGAAAAAGCATAAGAGACAGAAAAGATCCTCTGTTAGTTCAGAATCAGAATCCTTCTCCCTGGAAAGAGCTTAGAGACTGGAAAGGATTTCTTTTTTTTTTTAACCTATAGCCATTGATACCAATGAAGGATTTCCATGCCCTCCTCTCCAAAACAAATACTATTTTCAGAATACAGAATTTCCTAAGGCCCACAACATGAGACCAAAGCATTAAAATCCTATCCACAGCTCCTCTGATCCCATCAGTTTCCATACACACATTCCGCACATTTCATGCAGTGTATATTTTTAGAAATCTGAACCAAGTCAAAAGCAAAAACAGAGTTAAAAGTATGAGTTATTTGGCCTTAAGTCTTATAATCTAATTAAAAATGAGAGCCACCATCCTAAAACATTGTGTTGCCCATTCTAGATAAGATGACAGCAGCTGGCAACTGTGATGTTGGGATGGGGATCCACTCTGAATTTTAGCTGAAATGTAAAGGATCTATCCAGGGTGCTGATCCTGATCTCCTGCATCCCAGATAACTTCTTTAAACCCATTACCCAGATTGGATTCACCCTCCTTGTAGACTTTAGGCCAGAGGTGCTCATTAGGTAGATCGCAATCTACTGATAGATCGTGTAGGGTGTCCTGGTAGATCGCAGGCAGGGTGGGAGGAAGGCTCAGTCTCGCCCCACAGGCTCCCTATGCCCCGCAGGTACTGCCGGCCAGTCAGCATGGCGGTGGCATGACTGGCGTTGCTATGGCCCATATGGGAGCCATTCCTTCCTTCCTTCCTCATCTCCTTTCTTCCTTTCCTTCCTTTCTCCCCTCCTTCTTGCCTTGCCTTCTTTCCTTCCTGTTTCCTCCCTCCCTCCCCCATTCCTTCCTTCCTTTCCTTCCTCTCTGCCTTGAACATTCGCTGTTGGTTGTGGGGGTTCTGTGTGGGAAGTTTGCCCCAATTCTGTTGTTGATGGGGTTCAGAATGCTCTTTGATGGTGTCTTGTGGCCAAATTTGGCAGCAATTTGTCCTGTAGTAAGAAATCAGTTTGTGTGTATCAAATGTGTGGAAGGGTTATCTGAGGTCCTTTCCACACAGTTGAATAAAATCCCATGTTATCTGCTTTGAATCAGATTATATGGCAGTGTGGACTCAGAAAACCCAGTTCAAAGCAGATATTGTGTTATATGTTTCACATTTTTTAGTGGGTAGGTAGATCATTTTGACTTGGTTGTTTTATAAGTAGCTCAAATTCTGAAAAAATGTGAGCACCCTGCTCTAGGCACTACGGATGACACCTATCCCGTGTGCAGAGCCAATTGAACTAACCATTGGATTTTGCTAGTGAAAGGACAGTATTCTCTTGCAAAGTTGTTTTAAAGGCAGCAGGTTGGATGAGGAGGCAGGACACATTGATTCAAATAGCCCCTTCCACCCAACATATTTCCTGTGATCCCTGTTCAAGTATTAGATGCTTTGTTTGGCTGTCTCATCCACCCTAATGATGAGCAAGGCTCTGGCAGGATAGAAGAGTTCCTTTTTGTTTTGATTGATGATCTACAGAACAAAAAAAATCTCCCTTTCTTTTGGAAGGTCTAAGAAAAATAGCTAACATCTTAGATGCTGTCCCATGAATCTATGACTTAAGTCCATGTACAGATAACAACAAACAATGCTGTTAAAACTGTCACCAGATTCAATTGTAAGACATCAGTGGGTTCACACTAGAAACTGTTTCCTCTTTCCCTCTCCCAGACACACATATACACAAACACACACACATCTGTAATCAGCCACCTTTGACTGCTGTGCAAAACTACCTCAATCAGGAAATAAATTGAAAATGGGAAAGGGAAAAATGAAACGAAAACATCTTGGCTTTCCTTTTTCAACATCTGTAGCTTGAGACACATAATCCTGAATACATGGTAAGGGGATCAAATCAAAGTTGCATGTGTCCCACACTGATTTAACTGTTTGCTTCAAGGAGAAGAAACTTAGATACCAGGCTTGCTCAAAACCAGAGGAGAAGAATGTCCCTCTCTCCAGACTGCAGGCCTTGTGAACCTTAATTGGTTCAGCCAATGTTGAGGGGTGATTGGAGAAAGTGGATCGGACTGAAAGCATGTCTAAACCACTAGTATGTTCACACAGCAGCCAACCAATTGAGTATGGAAAGCACATAAGCAAAACAGGGAGGTAATTCCTCCTCCTCTTTGCATTTCTTCATAAATTGCATAGAAATGGCACACTGCGTCTGATACTTGAAATGGTCCCCTCAACTGATAGTACATAACCTTGCAAAGTCTGTCAGAAAAACATTGCAGTCTCATTCCAAAGAACTCCACACCTCTTTAAATGAGCTTGTTTTAAAATCAGCTCACACAGCCCCATAGTATCTAAAATACATTTTATAACTATTTGCTGCAGGCTTGGAGAATGTCCAATTTGCATGTCTTTTCTAGAATGATTTCAGCAATAATCAAGGAGTTCCCAATCACAACTTGGATCTTGAGGATTCACAATGATCATTATAAAATACCAACAGGATTGCTTAAGGGTCTGGATATAAACTGTTTTCCAGCAGTGGGTGATTTCAAGTGTTTTCTGCCAGATATGAAAGAAATCTACATCTTCTCAATTTCATCTCCACAACCTATGTACCACAGAATGATTGCATATTTTCTGCAATGTGTCTGGTGTGTATTGCCACTTACATTCACATAAATTGAAAATTCCCATAGATTGAAACAAGAGAGAAGTACATAGGCATGTTCCCTTTACCTAGATTTACCTAGATTTCTCTAAAGGATCACTCCAGATCAACCCTCATTTGTACTTAAGAAACTATGTCTTTTTCCTTGAGAACTCTGAGGGCCTCTTTTAGATAACAGCTGCTGAGAATGGCACCTCCTTTCTGCTACCTGCCCTTGTTGAGTGTTGACAAATCCCTCTCCTTCTATCTAGCTCAGGGGAGTCAGAAGGATCTACATATACAATTAACATATTCTGATCAAATTCTAACCTTGGTTCTCCTGTGAAAGCTAACTTGGGCCTGTCAGCCTCTGAATCTGTACTCCACATTCTGACTTGGAACATTGCAGGGTGGAAGTCTTCTATAAAAGACCCCTCTTTCCTAGAATTTCTATCCCAACATCATATTATTCTGCTTCAGGAATCATGGATGGTAGGAGGCATAACAAGTAATGGGTTTCAATCCCACTCAATCAATGCAGACTCCCAACCAGATACGGGAGGCCCAAAGGAGGTCTAGCAATCCTAATCTCCAACGAGCTACGGGATAAGACAACACCCCTTCCCCCCTTAAAGTCAAGTACTATGGCTGTTCTAATTCAATTCAACAACCACAAAATGTTGGCAATAAATGTCTACATACCTCCTATGAGAAGAAAAGCCCAAGTCAAAGCCACATGGTCTGAGCTGGAGCCCTATATCAAGGATCTTATACTGCAGAATCCAGATGCATTTATACTCTTGGGAGGCGATTTCAATGCAAGGATGGGCCCAGATGACCCCTCTCTTTTTAAGCAACAGAACTGTCCATCTCAATCAGTGAGGATGAGGGACCTTTCCCTTACCGTGTGTCCAAAGACCCAAAATCGAATTTCGCGGGCTTATGTCTTGCCAAAACAGCTTATAGGCTAAATCTCTGCATTTTAAATGTGGTATTGGAGGGTGACCATCCAGCCGAATTCACCTTTCTTTCAGGCGCTATTGACTACATAGCCATTTCAAGGGATTTCCTTCCTTATGCTAAATCCCTAAAAGTTATGCCCAAACTTGAGACGACCATCTCCCAGCTCCAACTGAACATCTACTGTTGGCCCAACAATCCCAAAATCCTCAGCCCCATCAGGAGCTGCACCAGACTCCTGTGGGTCTGCAAAGGCTTGCTCAATGTCCTCTGAAGCCTCAGGCAATGAAACAATCACAGGCTGAACCACAACATCCAGTATGATTCTATGGTCATAGTTAAAGCTTGTGCGCCAGCTGCACCCGTACCTTGGGAAGTCTGACTTGGCCACGGTGGTCCACGCTCTGGTTACATCCTGAATAGACTACTGCAATGCTCTCTAGGTGGGGTTGCCTCTGAAGACTGCTCAGAAGCTGCAATTATTCCAACGTTCAGCAGCCAAGTTACTAACAGGAGGTCCACGCGGGGTACAGGGAGCGCACAACTCCCTTGCTGCACCAGCTCCACTGGCTACCAATTAGCTTCCGGGCAAAATTCAAAGTGCTGGTCTTAACCTACAAAACCCTATACAGTTCTGGCCCAGTTTACCTGTCAGAACGGATTCTCCCCTACGAACCATCAAGAACATTAAGATCCTCTGGAGAGGCCCTGCTCTCGGTCCCGCTGGCTTCGCAAGCACGGCTGGTGGGGACGAGAGACAGGGCCTTCTCTGTGGTCGCCCCTCGACTGTGGAACTCTCTCCCAAGTAATGCTAGGTCTGCCCCCTCTCTGTTGTCCTTCAGCAGGCTGGTGAAGACCTGGATGTGGAACCAAGCCTTCCCAGAATAGGCTGAGATTGGCTATTGTCTGAATGTATGACCACGTTTACAGATAGAGTGGAATTGTTTTAATGGCGATGTGTTTTATGCTGGGTTTTAATGTATTTTAATATGTTGTTGTAGTTGTTTTTAATCTGTATAGCATTGAATTTTTGCTGTTATGCCAGTCTGAGTCCCTCGATAGAGGTGAGAAGGCCGGGGTACAAAAGTTTTAAATAAATAAATAAATGGTCAACTTTTGCTAGATCATATGGGATGACCTAGAGGTTCCTAGAAAGGTGGTCTAAGAATCTCTGGGTTCTCCCGCATAGCTTTATAATGAACTGTCTGAAGTTGACCATAAAGACACACTGGGAAGACCTAGAGTGTCCAGAGAGAATGTTTTAATCAAATCTGTGGAAAGACAAATTCATAAATGTGGGAGGGGAGCAACTGTGATATGTTTTTGAACTGTAATTTCTAGGATCCCTTAACCACTATGGGATTCCAGAAATTGTAGCCCGGAACAATGTCTTTCCCATGCTCTCATGCATCATAGCTCTAATGCATACAGGGACTCACTGAACAGAAGATGGCAATCGCAACTGTACAGCACAATAAGCAACAATTGAAACCATTTGTCTTGGGCAGCATAGGTTTGGCACTGTTTGTCTTGAGTCCATTTTGGCTGGTTCCATTTTAGGACAGCTACATTAATAATAATTAAGCCCTACTGTTTGAGTATAATCTGGCTTTAAGGAGAAGCTGCCGGGTTCATGTACATATTTGGGTCTTTTCCTGGTAGGAGGTGAGAGCCAAAAAAATAATAATAAAAGAGAGATTGTGAATGTATGCTGGGATAGTGCCTAATTGCTTATCCTGCCACAAATCTGTTATGTTCATGATGTGTTAGTGCGGGTTTATGGGTTTTTAAAATTTTAATTTGGTTGTTTGAGTTTTGAGCTTGCCTGCAGCTGAATCAAAAATGCATACTTCCATGTCTGCCTTGTTTTTCTGTAGGGTGTAATGCTGGTTATGGCTTGGAGAGAAAGTCCATTTATCTTCATGAGTTACAACAGCACATCATAAACCACCTTTAACAAGCAAGGACCGATGCTCTCCTGGCTCAAGGTTCATCTGCTCCTCTGCACATGTTGTTTATGCTCAACCATAATGGAAAAATTAGGCTGCCACTCAGCCCACTGACCAAAATAAAACAACTGGAATGAAAAGGTTGAGGGAAACACAGAGGATATCAATACATGTTTATGGCAACACTTGGTGTTACAATCAGCTGATAATTCTGATGCAAAGGAAATAAAGAGTTACAATTATGGGATTTATTGGAAGCAGCTATGAAACTTTCTTGATAAATGAGGACACACATGCTGGGTCACAGACAGCCTAAATACAAACCACCTTAATTTAAACGGAAGCGAATCTGGTGACATTATAAAACACCAGAGCAAAACAAATGGGGACCAATAAAACCCACCAAATACAGAGAAAGTCAGCCTTCCTTGTACATAAGTTTCTGCATTTATGCTAAAAGAAAATCCCTACAGGGTTGCAGAGAGAAGACATTACCGCTACGAAATGCAAAGTATGCCATTTGTTGGAAATGTGATGTTGTTTATGTGTCTGGATTTTTCATCTGTTTGATGTGTTTGTTACATTTTTATCTGCTTGTCGTCAGGCTGAAGAGCAAATCGAGAAACTGATGAGGCTGGTTTGCTGCAGTATGGCAATTAACTTCATTAATAACGATAATGATCTTACATTTATAGAGCAGAAAGATTTATAAATCATTCTTGCCATCCCTGAAGTGCCGGCACCTTTCGAGGGAGGAGGGTGGCGGGAGCAACACAGCAGTTATTTTGCAACTATTGCCAATCTTGAACAACGGCTCAGAGCAAAATATAAAGACCCTTATAATATCCAGCTGAAAGCCTAATCTGGTTGTCTGCGGTAATTTTCATGTTTTCAGCACAAATTCTCTACTAATTGGAAAGAAGAATGAGACAAACCGCAAGTAAATCCCAAGTTAAAATCTTTGCAGTGTTTGCGTTTGAGCATTGCTAAAACCAAAAATATATCAGATTGAATCAGCACCTTTCCTTATGTATACTCAATATATTCCTATTAAATTTCAGCCTCTCTGTGACAGTGCTAGGAACGGTGTGCCTTTTGAACACAGAACACAGCTCAAAGCCCTTATGAATAAACAAAAATGTAATCATTATCCTGTAAATCATCCGCTGCTCAGTATTCAACATATTGCTTTTGCAGTTTTTCACCCTGCTCAGCCTCAACCTTTCCAATATTTTATGCAAAACCTATACCTCACACAGCAAGTGCATTCCTTGTAATGTTTGCTGATAACTCTGAAAGTGTTGCTGCTATTCTGGTTTTATAATCATATTTCTAAAAATGAAACTGAGATGTCTTTAAAGAATCATGGTGAGGCGGTCTAGGGAGATACTCCAGTCCTAAACTGCACCTGCATTCAAGCTAGTACAACTAGCAAAATGCACAATGGGGGGTAGAATTGTGGTTACAAAACATTTTAAATGTTTAAATAGAGCACATTGCAAGGAATGGAAAAGATAGTCTTATAAAGTTCATATTTACACGTAACTTTAATGAAGCCACTTATTCTGATGTAATCCCTTCAGACGTGATATCTGCTTAGGTTCCGATTTGTGGGGTTCAGGCAACATTTTGGAAAGTCCATTACAAACTTGGAACACAGAGCCTCTCCCATACATATCCCACAACCCTATTCTACCCTCCCAAAAGAGATTAGGTTAGCCCTCATAACTCCTTCTGCTCCAGCAGAAGGAGTTATGAGGTTTTTATGGATTTTTAAGCAGGGTTTTGGCCTCGAGTATGCTGAAATGGGCCCATATGAGGTTGACACTTTGGTACTTTCGTTGTGATTTGAAGGCATCTAGTTCTAACTACAAATGGTCTGTGTTTTAAACTGTGCTTTTATTTTATTTGATGTGTTAATAGTGGTTGTTTTTTTATAACTTTTATGTGATATTGTTTTTATACTCATGTACCTTTTATGCTATATACTATACTTGTGGTGCCATGTAAGCTGCTCCAAGTCCCTTTCCTTTTGGGAGATGGTGGTGGGATATAAATAAAGTTTATTATTATCCTATGCATGTAATCTCGTGAATGATGAAAGAGAAGTATTTATTTCTGAAATTAGTTTGTCTACATTTTTAAATTGCACCATGGACCACACAGTGGCTTTTCCACCATGCAACTGAACAGTTAACCCCTTTCCTATTGATACTGAAGGTAATATTCAGCCTGAATGACTATTTCATAACATTGAGGTTGGTGCATACTTATCCTGTTCCTCTTTTGATTTCATTCTTTTTTCTAATACACCAATGCCACTGTAAACATTTTATAAAATACACCAATTCAATTTATATTTCAACCATTTTTCATTGCAAACTGATAAATTACAGTATGTCTACAATTGTCATGCGAGTTCGCAGTACAGGCAAAATAGCTGAATGGCTTAAACAGCCTCAACCCAAAATAAAATACTTTCAGTTTTTTGATGTGTGCTAACAAGCTTAAATACTCCAAGACATGGAGGCGAAGTAGAGTCACACCTGGTTAGTACTTGACTGAGAGACTACCAACAGATGCTAGGTGCTGTAGCCTAATTTCAGATGAAGGACCTGGCAAAGTTACCTATGTGTATCTCCTGTTTCTGTATACTCTGTAGAATGAATGCAGTTCAATACCACTTTGATTGCAGTGGCTCAATGCTATAGATTTCCTGGAGTTGTAGTTTTACAAGGTATTTTACCTTCTCTGCCAAATAGGGCTAAGAGTATTCCATAGCATTGAGTCTTGGCAGTTAACATGGTTTCAAGTTGCATTAAATCAACAGTGTAGATATACCCTCTGAAAATCCTATGAAAATCCTTGGGATTGCCAAGTTGACAAACTACTGGCCACTTCTCTGGAATAGTTCCTACCAACAGAGGCGTTAGGCAGGGATGTATTCTGGCCCCCACCTTATTTAACTTATATATAAATTCTATGGTAAAAGCCCTGAAGGGGGATCATTTCCACCCCCCGCGTTTAGCCTACAGACCAATCTCTATGCTACTGTACGCAGATGACGTGGCTATAGTATCTTATTCACAAATTGGTTTTAAAAGGCTATTACTAGAACTCCAAAGATACTGTGAAAAAGATTCCCTAACTATAAACTACAGTAAAACCAAAATAATGATTTTTACCAGACGAAAAATCAGACCAAAATGGACTATCAACGGATTACCCATCGAACAAGTAGACAAATACAAATACTTGGGAATCACGTTCCATTCCTCGGGTCGGTGGAACGAACAGATAAAATCAGCAACAGATAACGTGCAAAGAGCTTGTAGAGCCATTAAGAATTTTTATTTCACCAAGGGAGGCCAATATATCCCGGCTGTCACAAAAGTGTTTGCAGCTAAAATTATTGCCCAACTTCTGTACGGTGCACAAGTATGTGCCTTCAAAAAACTGGACACATTCGAAAAAGTCCAAACCAAATTCCTGAGAAGTATCCTAGCAACTCCATGTTGCATCCCTAATAACACCCTGCGTCTAGAAGCGGGCTTGCCCTCCATGGAGGCACGAGTCCAGACTCTTACACTAAACTTCTGGCTAAAGTTAAAACACTTACCTAAAGGATTGGCCCCTTTAACCCTGACAGACTCTTTTAGGTCTACATGGAAAAATATGATTCTCAGAAATCTCAAACTATCAGGGTTACAGGAAGATGAACTGGACCACCTGGGATATATGAATGCTAGAGTAGCAGTAAGGTGCAGAATAATGGATATAGATTACCAAAAACATCTAGCCTGTGCCAGATACCATCCACTACTAAAATGCAGTACTAACGTACCCTTTGCTACACAAAATTATTTAACCATTCTAATAAATCTGAAACATAGGAAAGTGTTTACTCTGGCCCGAGTTAATGCTCTGCCAACAGCTGTGCTACTGGGAAGGTACACAAAAACACCCTATCATGAACGTATATGCCCCTGCGACGCAGGGGTGGTTGAATCTATAGAGCATGTGTTCTTTCACTGCCCTTTGTATTTGGATGCCTGTCTCTCCTTAATCTCACCAATCCTGTCCCGCTTACCTGGTAGATCTGAGGAATTCTACCTATACTGGCTGCTTGATGACAAATACAAGGAGATAACCAACCTGGTGGCCAAATATCTCATGGCCGTTCTGGCTACGAGGAACCAGCATAACAAATTGCACGCGGAAACACAATAGGCCAGATACTTCTGGCGTGAATTTTAGAGTTGAATGGAGTTTTAACATTTATATTGTTTTATTTTCTGTATAATATGATGTTGGTCTTTGACCGTAAATAAATATCTATCTATTAGGCATGAGAAAAAAGTTATGAAAATTAAAAGATTCGTAAGAAATTCGTAAGAAATGCTACTTTTGAGTATTTCCGCATCTGGAACGCCAACCAGGAAGTGGACTTTCTTTATAGAAATTCGGGGGGCAGGATTTTCTTAAGTATCGTTATTAGGTCGTAAGGAGGGGGCACCCTCCTTCTCTCTCACCACCCTCCCACCTCCCTTGCCAATAAGTATTATGGCAAGGCAAGCCCTAAACTCGCTCCTTCTTTCGGATGGAAGCCTGGAAAAATGTAAACAGAGAGGTTTACTCAGAAGTAAATCTGCAAAGGAAGTAAACAGAGAGGTTTACTCATGAGTAAATCCGCAAAGGAGGGCACTTTGGATGAAGTGCCATCCTTTGTGGATTTACTTCTGAGTAAACCTCTCTGTTTACATTTTTCCAGGCTTCCCTGCCCCTCCTGCCTGCCAGGATCTAAAGCATCAAAGAGTATTGGGGTAGTATACCTACATTCCATGCACATGCAATAATACAGCAATAACAATGGGTATATAACAATTCTGGTATCCCTCCTCAAGAAAACTGCAAACAGGAGGCAGCCTCTCCCGGAAAAGCCAAAAGCCGGGCATTCTGACTGTGGAATCCCTCCCCGTTTGCACCGCGAGGAGGATGCAAACTGCAAACAGGAGGCAGCCTGTCCATGGAAAAGACCAGTTGGATTACAAAATTAGCCAGATCTGGGCTGACAAGCGTTTGCCTGCTGCAGAGATCTCTGGGCTCAGTTACTGAAGGACATGCTGAGTCAGTTTGATGTACCCAGGTGCCTGAGGAGGGGTACCAGGACTTGGAATTGGACAATGATCGGCTGACTGGGGGCCGTGAGGTCACATCCCTTGGACTATGGGATTTGCTGAATCACCCATATGGTGCAACCCTGCCTGGACATTGCATGGGCAAGGGATGGGGCTAGGTATAAAAGGTGTGTTTGGGTGGCGGGCCGGTGCTTTAGCTTTACAGCAATAAAATCATTACTTATAATATTTAGGCACTTACTCTATAAGTTAGCATTCATTCTATTATACATTAGGTTGGTTTCTCACAGGATCTAAAGCGTGCCAAGCCTTGATGCGCTTTAGATCCTGGCAGGGCAGGAGGAGTGGACGGACCTCCCTGCCCCTTCTGCCTGCCAGGATCTAAAGCCTTGAAGAGGCTTCATGATGGGCCAACTTCAGCCCTCCAGGTGTTTTGGACTTCAACTCCCACCATTCCTCACAGCCTCAGGCCTCTTCCTTTTCCTCTCAGCCTGGGCAAACTTGGGCCCTCTCTCCCTCAGGATCGGGGTGAGAGAGAGGCAGCGAGGAGCGAGGGGGGGGGCTCCTCCTCCTTTTTTTTGCTGCTTCCAAGAATAGAATACCCCCTCCCTCCTTCCTTCCTTCCCTCCCTCCTTCCTATTTGGAGAGTCCCATCTAGAATTCAGTGTGATTTATTCAAGTTTTGGCCTACAACTCCCAGAAATCCCAGCCAATTTACCAGCTGTTAGGATTTCTGGGAGTTGTAGGCCAAAACCATCTGGAATGCGCATGTGCTGGCATACGAACTACTAACGAATTTCGTTAGTAATTACGTTACATTTTAGAAATTTTTGGAAAATTTTTTGTAAGTCTTTCTATTACTAATAAAAAAATCCCCCCCCCCCCCATTAGATTTTCGATTTCCTTTTTTTGGGTTCTAAACCATGCCTACTATCTATCTATCTACTTGAAGTTACTCACACAAACTGATAGCAAAGTGTCTGGATCTGCAAGGGAGTGGTAGGTGGATGAGTTTCATACTTTTTCTAAAACTGCTTTTGAATGCTGCAGTCCTAATAGTTACACTTCTAATATTACTTGTTTTTGAAAGCATTCGGCTGGAGTCACGTGTCACAACTGGCAGCTTTTCTTTCTCATTAATTGCCACAGTCACTGTATCTATATCGAAACCATTTTTCATCTTTATATTCATCTGCTTCCCCAGTCAGAATATTGCCTAAGCCAAGCTGCAGAAGAGCACTGCCTATTTTGGAAACTTGGAAGGTTGAAGTTATTTAACATTTTTTTACTTCTCTTTTAAGATAGTTTTTAGTTATCTTTTAAATACCTGCTCACACATCATCCCTGATTATTGTTGAGCTTTAAAGCTCCCACCTTGATGTCTTCTCTCTTATATTCCTTTTGCAGAAGGAACTCTGGGACAGATAGTTCTTGAGAGGCCATATAATACAATAGAGCATGGACTCTCTGTCTCTTGAGGCATATGTTCCCCTTTGGATTGGCTCTATTGAGTCTTGCATGATCTGGACAACCGGTACAAAGACATAGGAATTTCGTTTCCATAAATATGCTTAAACGTGACCTACAGCTTATTTAAACTGCTTTTAAAACTTGACATTAATGGAAATCAAGATTTGCCTGAACTTTCCTAGACCCACAAGTGCTGGTCAAGTATGCCATCCTCATTACTCACATCCTTGATCTTTACAAATCATGCTGCCTTAAACCTAGTCAAACAAATGGTTTGTTCAAGCCAGGGTTTTTATACTCTGACTGGTGGCTCTCCCATTCCCAAATCTAACAGAGAGATCTTTTCTACCTTTGCTTCCTGGTGCACTACAGATATTATAACACCAGTTAACATCACAGCCTCACGAGGTCCCTCTTGATCATTTTATCGTCTCCCCTTTCTAATGCTCAACCAACATTCCATTCCAATAGTTCCCTCTACTATCAATAAGGTTAAATACTTATTTTTCCTTGAGCTAACATAATCCCTATCTTCATCCCCCAATTTATCACCTCATCACCGTACCCCCATGTTTTATGTGTCTATGGCTATTTACTAGGCCTGTGTGAGCAATGGAAAAAGGTTTCAATACTCATTACTACATAAATTAGGGGTGGCAAATAATTTCCAAAGTATCATTAGATGTCCATATCATAACTATAATAGTATAACAAATTGTTCATTACTTTTTCATAAAGTAATTGCTCAAGGGGTGAAGCTTCTGGGGTTCCTTTCTTCCTCATGTTTAGAGCTATTGGGATGAAACTTGCTACAATGATAGAACATATTTAAAGTTTCAGAAAGTTTTCACTCATCCACTGTTTTTTGTGAATTTTTAAAAGTTTTTATAAACAACATTTTAAAAAACAACAAGAGCTGTCACTTTGAATTTTGAAGTTGAATGATAGGAGATAACCAAGGCATCATCCCCCCCAAGTTTCAGAAAGATTTGCACATTCACTGATTTTCAGGGAATTTTAACCAACATAAACTTAATAGTACTATTTCACTGGAAGACCCCAGGGGCCATCCAGTCCAACCCCCTGCAGGAAAAACTAAGCAGGAAAAACACAGTCAAAGTATTCCCAACAGATGCCCATCCAGCCTTTGCAAGAAGAAGAAGAAGAAGAAGAAGAAGAAGAAACAACCTAGGTAAACTTAAGAGTTTGGGGATCTGAGATTTGTTAGATAGAAATGGCACTACATTTCTAGTCATAGAAATTGTTTGATGAGCATCTGGTTGATTGATAGCACCTGGGTAATGACTGTGAATGTCATGACGCAATGCCTAATGGGATGTGATAATGGCTGAGTCATAACCATGTGAGATGAAGTTGTAACCACAGGAGTTGTATCAGCCAGTGCCCCTTCCTGATGACCTATCAGCAGGTGGCTGTAAAAGAGGGACGGAAGATTCCATCTTTCTCTCTCCTGTGTGACTCAGTGTGAGTATATGTCTATTTTGTATGTGTCTATTTGATAATCTGACCATTTGTAAGGACAAGCCTGAAAGAGGATTTGGATATCCTAGATGTAGATGTTACAACGGTGAAAATAAAGCCTTCAAATATTTTGGATGAAAACCTGAATCCGTGAGTTTACTAAACTATGTGTAGATAAGGAACCTCTTCACATAGGGCAAAATAGCCCAATTTTGCCACTTTTAGCCATGGCTTGGATGATGCCTACCATGCGCCATGCAGGCCCCATCCACATTACTCCTGAAGTGGACAGGAAGCATCAAAATGCACTTCCCCCTCCACCATGGGGAGGGAAGTTTGGTTTTTTTTGTAACAGAGTTACCCACACTTTCCTTCCCCTTTCACCATATGGTGGGGAAAAGAGTGGCAGGGCAATGTGTGTTGTCGTGCATTGCCATCCTTTCTCCCATCTGATGGGGACAGGGTGCCAATGCGCCCTGTCCCATCCCCCCGCCCCCATGTGATGGAGAAGGAGAGAGGGAAGGTGCACAGGGCACCACGAGGTACCCCATGTGCCTTTCCATTTGCCAGTGACTCTGGTGCAATGGCGCAACCCCCATGGGCCATGCGAAGAGGTCCCAGGTTAGATGCTTGCAGTTGGAATCCACTGAAAGATGGGATGAAGTGTGTTTTTGCTGTAAAAGGACTCTGTTGTATTTTACTTGCTTCTGGGACACTTGCTATCCAGAGTGCAGTGGTTCAGAGAGGTCATGATTTTGAAACTATAAATCATTTCGCGAACCCATTCTGCAACAAGTTTTGCATTCCAGCATGAACAAGGACAGCACAGTGTTGTGTTCAGTCCCACTGCATGAGTTGATGGGACTTGGTCACAAACCCTCTTGCATCAGGAATGTGATTGATTGAGATCTTACATATATAGCATTTTCTGTGGAGTAGCTGTCTTAGGGCTGAATACACATGATGCAACCTGGTTGGACTCGTTGCCATTTGGAGGGATGTTCCTTGGAGAAAGAACCTGATGTAAGTGCAATAAATAAACCAATAGATTACTTTTGGGCCATGTTCACCCAAGCAGATTAAACTGCTGCAGAGCCACTCTTCTGCTATTTATGTTAATATGTGATTGTTCACGTGGGAGAAAAAGGAGAGCAAATGAATTCGTAGTGCAAATGAACATTCGGGCCAATGTTGAGTCTATATCACAATATAAACCTGAATGAAGAAAGAGCTGCTTTCCACATTATGTATAAAAATTATGGGGTTAATAATCCTGAGTTATCTGACTAAGATTGATGATAACTCTTACAGCATTATCATTGCATATGTGTGGAGAACTTTGTAAATTTAACAGACAGATATAAATGTGGTATATTATGAGATAATGTAAGCTCATGTGATCATATGGGGTCACGTTTTCAAAGAAAGTGTAAATTGGAGGATTTGGGCATGAAAAGAGAGAATTCCTTTTATGAACCCCCCATCGTTTATGGACAATTTTTGGATACTCTTTTTCTTCCATTTTTTTCTGAACCCTCTCCTCACCACTATGTCCTTTCTTTCTTTTAGTCTCATCTTACTTCATACTTGAAATCTTTATAGGCTCCAGGAGGGTCAACAGATGACCAAAGTGAAAGGAGACACTTGCTCAGGCAACCTCCTCCTTCTAACATCCCCAACTGTTCACCTCTTCACAATTCCTGTTGTTAGAGCTGTTGTGCTTCATGTTGTTTCTAATGTACAACAATCTGAGGGATTTTTTTAGTTAGAATGGGTTATTATGGTCTTTCTCTGAGGCCAAAAATAAATAAATAAATAAATGACTTGTCCAAGGCTACCTGGTGGGTTTCTGTGTCTGAGTGGGAATTCAAAGCCTGGACTCAAAGCCACACTTTGAGTCCAATACTGAGACTATTGCCCCATTTTGTTACTGGCACTCAATTCCCTTTGCCTGGGATATCTGAAAAGACAGAGAAGTCCTGCTTTAAGCTGTGAGAACTTTAAAAGGGACAGGTAATCTAGCTAAGAGCCTAGATGCCCTAAATCAGTGTTTCTAAACCTAGGGGTTGGGACCCTGGGGGGGGGGGTGCGAGGGGGTTTCGGAGGGGTCACCAAGACCATTGGAAAACATATATTTCTGATGGCCTTAGGAATCCCTTTGGAAGAGAAGTCTGAAGATCTCTAACTAACTAACTAATTTTATTTCTTATGAGTCGCCCTCCACGAAAGGTGCTCTGGGCGACTTACACAATTAAAATAAACAGGTTACATAGTCACCGCTTGTTACTCAATCATAGGCTCTTCTGAAAAGCCATGTCTTAAGTGTCCCTAAAAATGTATGTAGATCAGGAGTGGCTCTTTGGTCTGCCGGTAGAGAGTTCCACAAGAGTTCCACAGATTCATGGATACCAAGGGAATCAGTAGCTACTGAAATGGACATCCAAGTGCCACCTCTGTGTTGATGGAGGCAGGCAGGATTTTCCCCGGGTACTGGTTGTGGGGGGTTGGGAGCAGGTGAGGGTTCTGCCCTCCTTTCTGCTAGAGATCCCTGTGTACAACTAGTGGGCCACTGTGTGACACAGAATGCTGGACTAGATGGGCTGAGGCCCGATTCAGCATGGCTCTTCTTATGTTCTTATTGGGGCTACAATGGAGAAGGATCTCTGTCTTGTGGACTCCAAATGAACCTCTCTAGGGCCAGGGACATAGAGAAGATTCTCATGAGCTGACCGTGGCAGTCTCTGGTGGTGGAGTGGCATTAAAAGGTCTCTTAGATATGGAGGACCCTGACCTCAGAGGGCCTTGAATGTTAGGACCAGGGTCTTGTAGAGGACTCTGTGTTCAACCGGCAGCCAATGTAGGCGCTGCAGAGACGGTGTTATATGGCACCTCATTGATTTTTTTGTGAGGAGTCTAGCAGCTGCATTTTGCACAATTTGGATCTTGCGAATTGCTGCTCGAGGTAAGCCCACATACAAAGCATTGCAGTAATCCAGCCTTGACGTAACCGTGGCATGGATTACCGTAGCCAGAGCCTCTGTTGGTAAGTAAGGCACCAACTGCCTTGCTTGGCGTAGATGAAAGAAGGCCCTCTTCTATGCCTGTCCTTCTCTTCCTTTTTGGAAGCAGATGGCAAATCCTCCCACCAAAAGCCCTCCTCCTCTGTGATTGGCTGTTCTCTCAGCCAAAGAAAGAGCTGTTTCTGAGACTCCAAGCAAGGAGTGGAGAGCAGGCGTGATCGGCATATGGCAGCATGGTGCCCATGTGCAGGTGAGGAAGAGCATGTGAGGCTGGAGGTTTGCACCAGCTAGTCCCTTCAAGGCATGGGGATATTGTGTGGGAAGTTTAACCCAATTCTATCATTGGGTTCAGAATGTTCTTTGATTGTAGGTGAACTATAAAATCCAAGCAACTCCAACTCCCAAATGTATAGGTCTATTTCCCCCAAACTCTACTAGTGTTCATATTGAGCATTTGTGCCAAGTTTGGTCCAGATCTATCATTGTTTGAGTCCACAGTGCTCTCTAGATGTAAGTAAACTACAACTCCAAAACTCAAGATCAGTGCCCACCAAACCCTTCCAGTATTTTCTGTTGGTCATGGGAGTTCTGTGTGCCAAGTTTGGTTCAGTTCCATTGTTGGTATAGTTCAGAATGCTCTTTGATTGTAAGTTAACTATAAATTCCAGCAAATACAACTCCCAAATGACAAAATCAACCCCCCCCCCCCCCCCACCCCCGAAACCCACCAGTATTCAAATTTGGGCGTATCGAGTATTTCTGCCAAATTTGGTCCAGTGAATGAAAATATATCCTGCATATCATATATTTACATTGCAATTCATAACAGTAGCAAAATGACAGTTATGAAGTAGCAACAAAAATAATTTTATGGTTGTGGGTAACAAAAACATGAGGAACTGTATTAAGGGGTCGTGACATTAGGAAGGTTGAGAAACACTACCCTCAATGCAATGGATTCTGTTTGATACTGGGAGCTAAACAGGGACAGCCCTGGTTAGTACTTAGATTGGAATCTACCAACAAAAAACAGGTGCTTTAAGCTCTATTTTAGAGGAAGGAAATGGCAAGACTGTCTCTGAGTTTGACCTCACAACCTCTGAGGATGCTTGCCACAGATGCAGGCAAAACGTAAGGAGGGAATTCTTCGAAAACATGGCCATATAGCCCAAAAAACCTACAAGAACCCAGTGTCTCTGAGTATTCCTTGCCTCAGATGATCCTAAAAAATTCATGGGGTAGCCATAAGTTCTTAAGTGACTTGAAGGCACACAAGCATACACCGGAGTCCAGCTGCTTCCATGCAGTCTGAAGAATCTATTATCAAGACAAGCATTTTAAGTATTTGCAGAGTATACAGAGCCAGATGTTGTACATCCCCTAAGGGGCACAGACACATTTTTAAAGTGTTTGTAGGAAAGATGGCACATAATTTCACACATTGCATGAAATTTCACTTGGCACTGCCCAAATAAAATCATATTATGGATACCATAAAGAAAACACTAAGAAATGCAATCACTAAATAACGATTTACAGAATGATCCATCCTCAGAATCTGAAATGAAGAAATTTGGGTCTTTAAAGACAATTTATACACAGTCTCCTTGTTACTACTTATTTTTCCAAAATTCAGAAAAGAAAGCAGATAAGGACTGGCATTGACAAATATTTAAATACCTTACAGTAAGAGTGCATACTGGGAAGGTAAGATCTTTGATTTGCACTGCGAAACTATCCCCCAAATATGCAATTAAATTTTTAAAGAGGGAATTTGAGAGAAAAATCATCTTTTCTGAATACCAAATTCACTTATACTTTTGCCCACAGATGAATGAAGAACAATCTTGTTCAGGCACAAAATTACAGAATGCTTGCTTTTCTGGATGTAAAACAAATCTGGGAAAGTGAACAAACCCCCTCTTAGGCTCTTGTGCTACCAGCTCTAAAATAACATCCAGATGTGCTCCAAGGCACCCATGAATACCAGAACCCATGGATAATAGCTAGTCCTATATTTTAAATATACTAGGGATAAAAGCAAAACATCAAATTGCATTGGAGGATCTGGAGATGCAATTCTATGACCAAATCCTTTGGAAGGGAAATGGGATATCTTTCGGAGAGTGGGTTAGTGAAACTGTGAGTGCTGAATTTGTGGACAAGGTGGTTCTGTATTACTACACCTGTATAATCATCTCTTCAACATAATCCTCACAACCTGGGGATCACAACCAGACACAATGAAGACATCTTCCCTTGCACTTTGCTACTCTGCTGCTGAGTACGCATGCCCAGTGTCGAACACATCTCACCATGCTAAAACAGTGGATGTGGCTCTTAATAAGACACGTTGCATTATCACAGGATGTCTACACCATACACTGTTTAGCTGGTATTGTGTCAGGAACTTCAATGCTTTCCAGTAAAGACGCTACAGAACTGCTGCTTCTTCCAGTGGTAGTTTATTGAAGACACAAAACCTATAAAGCTGAAGCACCCGCTTCCCATCACCACAATCCTTATATACTAATCCCTCCCCCATGCAATGCCTGGAGAGGGTTGCACCCTGACTCAGCAATCCCAGTGAGTCTTTGCATTACCCAGAGTTCCCTGGGTATTACATCATACCCCAGAGTCTTATCTAGACCAAAGGTCATAGTCCCAGTATATTCAACTGCAAAGAAATAGAGCAAAGTTCATGGTTGAGTCATCTCTCTCTGACTCAGCAACTCAGGTGAAAGTAGTAGACTCATGGCAGGCTGGGATCTGTCTCTGGCCCCAGGCATAGAGATTCTAGCCCTGACAGTATTGTAACACCTGACAATCAGCAGGGAAGTAGCAGCCAATAATGAAAGGACCAAGGCAATGACATCTCCAGCCCACCCCCTGTTCGGATAGCAGCCAGCATGCCAATGCCTTAAACCAAGAAATAGTTTTCTAAGATCTACAGAGATACTTGTAGGAACACCTCAGCAAGTGAGAGTCCAAAAGTGGCAGGCTAAAACCCGGAACCTCAATCAATGGCTGATACCGAATGAGAGACTCCATTATGGCCACACAGAAGATTGATCGACTTGGAAGGCACTGAACAGACGGCAATCTGGCACCACAAGATGCAGAGCCAACCTTAAGAAATGGGGCCACAAATTGGAGTCCACGACATGCGAGCAAAGAGCAATACCAAGGACCACCTATTACAATGCAACCTGAGCCCTGCCACATGCACAATGGAGGAACTCTTTATAGCAACACCAGAGGCACTCCAAGTGTCTAGCTACTGGTTAAAGGACATTTAATATAATGCCAAGTTTCTAAACTTTGTGTTTTTAAAAAATACTTTACAACTGCATCCTTGGTTCGCTTCTGAAATGATAGATAGATAAATAAATAAATAAAATCTCTTCATTTCCAGAATTTAGAAATATATTTAACCTTATTTATTTGTGTATTTATTATTTACATCATTTATATTCCACCCTTTCTCACCTCACAAGGGACTCAGGGCGGATCACAATGCACATATGCAGGCAAACATTCAATGCCATTTGACATACAACATATATGACAGACATAGAGGCAATTTATCATTTCAGTTTCTGGCCACCAGGAGGAGTTGTCACATTACTTCATTTTGTGTATTTCCTGTAAATTTTTAGGGCCTTGCAAATCAGTTAAATTTAGCCTGCCCACACAAAGTGGTCCCTAAACTTCCTATTTGACAGATGCAACTGTCTTTCGAGTTGCAAGGTCAACAATGAGCTCCACAATTGGTCGAGAGCTCACCTCGACCCAGGCAGGCCTCGAACTCATGACCTTCTGGTCAGTAGAGACTTTATGCAGCTGACACCCAGCCAGCTGCGCCACATTCCCTTTGTGTTTTTAAAGAGTAGTTTCCCTTGGTGCCTTGAATTATAAGTGGAGTTGTCCATTAATACAGGCTTTCTCCCTGTTCCTTAAAGATGCTGTAACTGAAAGAAGTCTGTTGGTAAGGTTACAGGTTGCAAAAGATGGGGGAAAGATGCTGACGGGAAATAGACACACACAAGGATATGCTTGAATGATTTGTCTAGTTAAGACAACTTCCTGAACGCCAACAGCAAGAGGTGAGATAAGGAATGCTAGATAAGGAGACAAAAGGTGTTCTTCTCATGCGTGTTATTCGGAAGATAGGCAGCAAAAGATTTACTATTCTTCTTTTTCCTCCTAAAGCCAGAAGAGTGTTCTTCTCCTGCTATCTGCCATCGCTGCATGGGGCCTTCTCGGTCAACAACAAATGCCCTGAAGGAGATGGGCCAAATGACATGCTAGCGCCCTGCATGAAATTACTGTCACCTCAGCCCGAAATATCCCAAGAGTCTGCCTCCATTATGACTGTGCACAATGTCTATGTCCAGAGCCAAACAAAGGGATGAGGAACGAAAGTGCAAGTTGCCATAGCAACACTATCCAGGCCGGCTAGTTTGATCAGCAAGGGGCCTGGCTTTCTGCCTGAGTTACAGGGATCTGAAGCAATTTATTTGCACCACAAGACAGAGGAACTGGAGAAGAGCAAGAGAGAGAGAGCTGGATGGACAATTGCCTATTGCACTGTCTGCTGGCATTTGCACTGATCAACTCCATCCCAGGATCCTGCTGAAAGACGGACCTTGCTAGCAGAGAGGAATTACAGTTGTGGCATCCCCAAAAGCATTGTGGCTTGAGAAAGGTGACCTGAAGGCTCACCAGAACCGGGCACATCTTATAAAACCATTAATGGCACTGTTTATCATATACAGCTAGAATTTATCCCACTTCTCAAACCATGTGTGTCTCCCTGATGCTACCACCTGGTTTCTCTACAGATTACTGAATCAGGTCCCAAGCCACAAAAGTTATCCCCTTTATCATTAGAATGCCGACATTTATTTATGTACTAGCTGAGGACCCGGCGGTGCCCGGGTTATTTGAGGAAGGCATTGTGTGCCAAGGTTGGTTCCTATTAGATGTGTATGTGGCTTGCAGTGGTCTCAGGAAGTTAGTGAAGGTACTGCAAGTCCCATTGGCCATGGTCCATCCCCCTCCCAACAGCACCAGGATGTAGAGTGGGTCATGGGGGCTCTAAGTGCCACGTTTGGTGTTGATCATTCATTGGATGAGGGTCGCAGTAGTCTCAGAAGGTGAGTGAAGGTACTTCAAGTCCCGTCATCCATGGCCCATCCCCCTCCAAACAGCACCAGGATGTAGAGTGGGTCATGAGGGCTTTGTGTGCCAAGTTTGGTCTTGATTAGTCATTGAATGAGGATCGCAGCAGTCTTGGGAAGTGAGTGGAGGTACTTCAAGTCCCATCATTCGTGGTCCATCCTCCTCAATACTGCACCAGAATGTAGAATGAGTCATGGGGGCTCTGTGTGCCAAGTTTGGTCTTGATCAGTGTTTGGATGAGGTTGGCAATGGTCTGGTGAAATGAGTGGAGGTACTTCAAGTTCCATCATCCGTGGTCCGGCCTCCGAACTGCATCAGGACGTCCATTGTGCCAAGTGTGGTCATGATTATGCACTGGATGAGGGTCGCAGTGGGCTTAGGAAGTGAATGGAGGTACTTGAAATCCCATCCTTCATGGTCCATCATCCTCTAAACTGCAGTAGGATGGAGTGTGGGTCATGGGGGTACTGTGTGCCAAGTTTGGTCTTGTGGTTCAGGGCTGCCTTGGTCTGTGGGGAATGAAGAGTTTGAAAGTACTACAAATCTCATAAGCTGTGATGGTACTTCAAGTCCCATCATCCATGGTCCTCCCTACTCCAAACTGCAGTAGAATGAATCATGGGTCATAGGGGCTCAGTGTGCCAAGGTTGGTTACTGTTAATTCAGGCCATACACAATGTCCCATTAACTGAGGCCTAGTCAGGGAAATCAAGTTAATGAAGCCGTACTGTAAATTTTGGGCCTGGTTTGTGATTTGTAGGGCATACAGTGTTTTCTGGGAAGTTAATTGGGTGAAGGTACTGCAAATCCCATCATTCGTGGCCCATCCTGTCCTAAACTCTCTTTTGGGGCCTGTAATGTTCTGGCCTGCTCTGCTGGTAATTGGTAACTTTAAAAGGCCAAATGGCAGGCAGCCGTTTTCTTAAAGCTGAGGGGGAGAAGAAAACAGGAATCCATTTTGTTTTCACAGAGCCAAGTGGGGAGGGAATGTTGATGGTGCATTTTTCCCCTCAGTGGGAAGAAATCCTGTTGTTTGAATGTAGAGGCCTGGATTCTGGGATGCTGGCTAATTAGTGGCAATCAATGCCCTCTGTCTGGTGCCTTAGAATTTTGGAGTGGCAAGACAGGCCAATCAAAGGACTTTATGCAAATAGCTGCCACATTTTTCCCCTCAGTGGGAAGAAATCCTGTTGTTTGAATGTAGAGGCCTGGATTCTGGGATGCTGGCTAATCAGTGGCAATCAATGCCCTCTGTCTGGTGCCTAAGAATTTTGGAGTGGCGAGGCTGGCCAATCAAAGGACTTTATGCAAATAGCTGCCACATTTTTCCCCTCAGTGGGAAGAAATCCTGTTGTTTGAATGTAGAAGCCTGGATTCTGGGATGCTGGCTAATCAGTGGCAATCAATGCCCTCTGTCTGGTACCTTAGAATTTTGGAGTGGCGAGGCTGGCCAATCAAAGGACTTTATGCAAATAGCTGCCACATTTTCCCCTCAGTGGGAAGAAATCCTGTTGTTTGAATGTAGAGGCCTGGATTCTGGGATGCTGGCTAATCAGTGGCAATCAATGCCCTCTGTCTGGTGCCTTAAAATTTTGGAGTGGCGAGGCTGGCCAATCAAAGGACTTTATGCAAATAGCTGCCACATTTTCCCCTCAGTGGGAAGAAATCCTGTTGTTTGAATGTAGAGGCCTGGATTCTGGGATGCTGGCTAATCAGTGGCAATCAATTCCCTCTGTCTGGTGCCTTAGAATTTTGGAGTGGCGAGGCTGGCCAATCAAAGGACTTTATGCAAATAGCTGCCACATTTTTCCCTCAGTGGGAAGAAATCCTGTTGTTTGAATGTAGAGGCCTGGATTCTGGGATGCTGGCTAATCAGTGGCAATCAATGCCCTCTGTCTGGTGCCTTAGAATTTTGGAGTGGCGAGGCTGGCCAATCAAAGGACTTTATGCAAATAGCTGCCACATTTTTCCCCTCAGTGGGAAGAAAACCTGTTGTTTGAATGTAGAGGCCTGGATTCTGGGATGCTGGCTAATAGAATTTTGGAGTGCCAAGGCTGGCCAATCAAAGGACTTTATGCAAATAGCTGCCACATATCCGCCCTCCGCACACATACATACATACAAACATTCCGCTTTATTAAGGTATACCGATTTTACGAGTTTATGCATTGTGAAGACCTAGAGATTCCTAGAGGGGTGTTCCCTTGGATAAAAATAGTGGACTTTCCCCCCACTTTTGCAGAACTCATGTGCCCCTAACCTCAGCAAATGTGGAGGGCTGAATATAGTTGTGTAAAAGGGAAAGGTTCCCCCTTGACATTAGGCCTAGTTGTGCCCAATTCTGGGGTGTGTTCCTCATCTCAATTTCTAAGCCGAAAAGCTAGTGTTGTCCGTAGATACCTCCAAGGTCATGTGACCAGCATGACTGCACAGAGCACTGTTACCTTCCTGCCAGATAGGTACATATTGATCTACCCATACAAACCCCAGAGATCACTACACTCGGAAGATCAGGATCTGTTAGAGATTCCCAGCTGCAAGGCTTTTGGCCTGATGGCAACTAGATGCAGGGCTTTCTCGATTATTGCTCCATCATTGTGGAACGCCCTCCCCCCAGAGACCGATATAGAGTGGTGATATAGAAGCTGAATAAATAAATAAATAAATACTCACACTTGTATGTTTTCGAACTGTTAGGTTGGCAGAAGCTGGGGCTAACAGTGGGAACCCATCCTGCTCCCCATATTTGAACTGTCAACCTTTTGGTCAGCAAGTTCAGCAGCTCAGTGGTTTAACCCTCTGCGATACCAGGGGCAGTGTAGTGTTGGTCATTTTTAGATGTCTAAAATGCTTGTTTGTGTGCTATATTTTGTTTCCTTTCTTGAATAAAAAATTGTTATTATAAAAAGACTGACCCTTCCATTGATAAGGAGTCCACCTGAGATGGCAGAGCACCAGGAATGACCAGTTACCTCACACTGGAAAGATGGCGCTGCTCTTATATAAATCCTGCAGACTTTTTAAAAAGGTGTGGACAGATGTAGAAATTAGTGTGAAACTCTCTTCAGATTGCCAAAGGGCTAAGCTGACAGAAACCAAACCAAGCAGATATATTATCTGTCCTTAACACAGAAGCAAGTGATCTGTTATGATACTGTTAGAATGATAAACTGACACCCATGCTATCTGAACATTCGTGTTTATAGGCTCTTGTAAATTTAGCAGAGCACATTATTTCTGCCAGTCTTACATTCTCTGTTGTTTTCTTGCTTCGGTGTCATTCTGTTAGTGGTTTGGGTCAGAGACTCTGCCTCGATGTTCTTCTGCAGAGCTTCTCATACAATGTCAAGTTTAAACTAATTAGTTGGGGAGCATCAACTCTATGTAAGCAGAGGCTTGACCTGGGAGAATCTGCTTTCCAAAAACACTTCGAGTAGAGATTCATTTCTCTGGTTTAGTGATCCTTAACGGTTTCATAGTCTTGGATAGGCATAGATGGCAGATGAAGTTGGCCTCCAAAGGGCACTGAAGAATTCATTTCTGCAGCAAGAACATTGTCTTTCTTAGTTGGTCTGATTGTGCTGTCAATTACATACAAGAAGTCTAACTTATTTCCAATAGATTTCTTAGTTTTTCTACCAGTTTCTCTATCTAGCTGCCATTATTACTAGTAGCCTTATGGAATATATCCAGGAAGGAAGTGGGGAAGTAGATGGTTTTTGCTTGGTGCAAGAAAGGTATTATGATCTAGTAGGGATTTTGGAATATATATGAGACATCCATGATAAAAGGGAGAAAGGATTAGAATAATTTCAGATTTTTCTTTGTGCCACGACAAAATTGCATTAGTGAAACAAGAAATGTTTCTAAAGGAGGGCACCCAAAATGATAAAAGATTGGGAATCAAAACCTTATTACTTTGGTTCCCAACCTTTTTTTTGACCTGGGACCACTTTGACCAGAAACCACTCTCTAGCATTAGTACCAAAAGGGTTACGAATCCGTTTTTGGTCAACTTTAGATTCAATTTGGTTATTTGAAGTGCTGATTCAGAAAATTGCATTGAATATACCACATCAGCTCTAGTTTCTGATACAGAATATATGCCATCCAGTAGACACCATCTACTCGCCATATAGAGCTGATGTGGCAGTAGTAATCTTTCATGGGTAGTCAGCCTCTCCCCTACCAACATCCCCATTGCCTCGGT
This sequence comes from Anolis apletophallus, assembly GCA_030556195.1. Lineage (NCBI taxonomy): Eukaryota > Metazoa > Chordata > Lepidosauria > Squamata > Anolidae > Anolis > Anolis apletophallus. The sequence goes on from JARBWK010000001.1 coordinate 54,224,972, forward strand.
ACTATATGAGAATTTAGTGAGACCAGTCGCTCTCATTGCCACATGGTTTCAAGATAACACTGTAGTAATGGTGATGCCGCAGACCATAATTTCATTCTTGCGGACCACAGGTTGGGAACCACTGTCTTATTAGAAATGAACCTCTGGTAGGTTCATCTTATTGTTGCACATGTTCACATTGTTTCCATTTATGGTGACCTTAAAGCACTTATCATTGGGTTTTCTTGCTAAAATTTGGAAAGAATTTTCCTTTGTCTTTCTCTGAGGGTGAGAAAGTGTGTTTTCTCAACTCAGTAAGTTTCCATGGCCAAGTGGGGATTCAAATACTGGTCTCCACAGAGTTGTAGTTCAATGGTAAAACCATTATATTGCACAGGCTGTCTAGGTTTTCCTTAAGATTACCATAAATCAGGAAAAAACTTGAAGGCATAAAACAACGACAACTATTACTTCTTCCTTACTGATTGCCGAATTACATGATAAAAGATTCAGCCAGCTCTAATTACTTGGGCTGTTGTTAAAATATGTGTATTTGTGTAGCTAACATATGTTTTGGAAAGACAGAATATAATTATTGAGACAATCCCATAGTGATGCAAAACTTGACAGACACTTAAGGGATTATGGCTGCTCCGATCAATACAGAAGTATATCACACCCATGAATTAATTTTGACAGAACTGCTATGCAACAAATAATTTCTTTGTTTTTACAAACAGGGATGTAGCATGTGCCAACACCAGCCAGCCCAGGCGGCATAGATCGTGATGAGGTATGATGGGAGTTGTAATCCAAAATAACAAGGGTTTTTATCACAGAAATATTTGCAGTGGTTACATTTGAAGCTTTCTCAGTGGATTCTAACAATTCTTTGCTCCCTCAGTCAATAATGGGTATTGCAGACTTAAACCCCTAAGTCCATGGAGTCTGTGCAAGAGTTGTGTTGGCTTCATAACCTCTGCCTGGTTCAGAATCACATTTTGACTTTCATTAGTTCAGTTTTGAACAATGTAATTGAACTAATCAAAGTCAAAGTTTTGCCTACATTAAAATGTAAATGAAGCAAATTATTCCAAGTCAGAGTTCACTGAGGTACTCAAGGGATGTAAATTTGAATTTGAGGGTTTGTCAAAGGAAATTAACACTCACATTTGATTTTAATGGCACTCTCCTTATTGAATCTCCTGGGTATACAATTGTGGGCAGTTGCCTGTTTGTGTGCACCATGATAGCATGCACACTTCAACTTTGCACCTATGTTTCTATGAGTATGTGTAAAGTTGAATGTGCACATATTTATAACTATATGTAAGCACCAGGCACGTATACATCTGTGTGTATATAAATGGATATAGTCTGGCCTCTGACTCTCATTTACTGAGTGAAAATGGAATTAATTTCCAGCTTCCTGACCCTTTTGGTTGCCATGGCATCTGTGCATCCATAATACACTGTGCGGGGCTTCTCTCTCCACTGATCCCCAGAGTTTGGAGACACTGTATAAATTAGAACAATATAGGTCTATTTTCCCTTCAATGTTATGCCAAATAAAGAAGATATCAGTGACAGCAGATTAAAAATTAGTACTATATTCCTTTTTATTGTTGGAAACAAAAAAAACTTTAAAAAACTGGAGAAGCAACTGAAATAGTAACTTCCAAAGGAAATGCTTAGCATGGGATGAAATTTCACATTCTAGACATTTGTCTACAAAGCAACAGACATCTGTGTAGCACTTTTTAGGTGTTCAAACTGTTTTACGTACATTACTACAATTAATTCAGTTATTTATAAAATAATTTATAGACAGTCATCACTAGAGCACCTACTTGATGAAATCCAAAACAATAAAATCACCAAAGCTTGGGGAGTTTCTTTTTAAAATAGGTAATTACTATTGCTAGCAGCAACCTTTTTAAAAAGTAAAGCATTGCTATTGTTAGTGGCTGGGTTTGAAAGGAGAAACTTATTAAGTTACCCATTGCTTTCTCTATTTCATCAACAAAAAATCAATCTAAAACAGTAAGAAAAGTGCCTAAAATTATACCCAGCAAAAGTACGCTTTTAAAAGGAATGTCCTTGCCTTGTCAAAGGTTTTCATGTCTGGAATCACTGGGTTGTTGTAGGTTTTTCGGGCTATATGGCCATGTTCTAGAGCAGTGGTTCTCAACCTTTCTAATGCCGTGACCCCTAAATAAGATTTCTCATGTTGTGGTGACCCCCAACCATATTTTTGTTGCTACTTCATAAATAATTTTGCTACACTTAGGAATTCTAATGCAAATATCTAATATGCAGGATGTATTTTCATACACCGCCCAGTGTCGAATCTTCCATACCTGGGCAAGGTAGTTGAGAGGGCAGTAATGGAGCAGCTGCAGTCCTTCTTAGATGATGCAACATGGCTTGACCCCTTCCAGTCCGGCTTCCGTTCGGGGCATGGGACGGAGACGGTCCTGGTCTCCATCACAGACCAACTCCGCTGCCAGCTCGACCAAGGCGGGTCTGCGCTGCTCGTGTTATTGGACCTCACGGCAGCGTTTGACACGGTCGACCACAATCTTTTGATCCACCGCCTGGCCATGGCCGGAGTGAGGGGGACTGTCCTTAAATGGCTGTCCTCCTTCCTCCGCCAGCGGTCTCAGCGTGTGAGGAGGGGCGGGAGGTCTCCGAGGCTCCCCATTAGTGTGTGGAGTCCCTCAGGGGCCATTCTCTCCCCTCTATTATATAACATCTACATGCAGCCGCTTGCACCGCTGGTGCGGAGTTATGGGCTGGTCTGCCATCAGTACGCCGATGACACCCAGCTCATTCTGAGGATGGAGGGCAGGCCGGAATCCGTCCCGATAATTTCCAACATTGCCTCGAAGCCGTTACTGGATGGCTGCGAGCCAGTAGGTTGATGGTGAATCCGGCGAAGACGGAGATCTTGTGGCTGGGCGGCCCGGGCGGGGTGGGTGCCCGGCTTCCGACCCTGGACGGTGCGGCGCTGCATCCAGCACCGTCTGTGAAGAGCCTGGGTGTCCAGTTGGACTCCCAGCTGACCATGGAGGCCCAGGTCTCCATGGCCAGCAAGGCTGCTTTTTCCACCTCCGCCAGGCAAGGAGGCTGGCCCCCTACCTCTCCCGGAGCGACCTAGCCACGGTGATCCAAGCCACGGTCATCTCAAGGCTAGACTACTGTAACGCGCTTTACGTTGGCCTGCCTATGTCGTCGATCCGGAAGCTCAAGCTGGTGCAGAACACTGCCGCCCGGCTCCTGTCTGGGGCACCAGCAGGATGCCGTATAACACCAATTTTGCAGGATCTGCACTGGCTGCCTATTGAGCACCGGGTCGCCTTCAAAGTGCTGGTTCTTACCTTCAAGGCCATACACGGCCTGGGGCCAGCGTATCTGAGGGACCGTCTCACCCCATATTGCCCAGCGAGATCACTTCGGTCCGAAGAGGCCAACCTGTTGGTAGTACCATCTGTAAAGTCGGCACATCTAACATCGACCCGCCGGAGGGCGTTCTCTATTATAGCTCCCACACTATGGAACGCCCTCCCGGCCGAAGCCAGAGCCCTGAGAGATCTGCTGCCATTTAGACGGGCCTGCAAAACTCATTTGTTTAGGCAGGCCTTCGGCGAGTAGGCCTCGTCTATACTCTCTGGTCTGTGATATCTCCTGCTGCTCAATTGTTATATTGCATTTTGCTGTTTAATTGTTTTAACTGTTTTTAACTGTTTTTATGTTTTAACCTGTGGCGTTGTGCCACTGGCTCTGTGAGCCGCCGCGAGCCCCCGGGAGTCGGCGGCGAAGAAGCCCCAATAAATAAATAAATAAATAAATAATTGTTACAAATTGAACCTAATTAAAGCATAGTGATTAATCACAAAAACAATGTTTGGGGGAGTATGGACAATGGATGATGGGATTTGCAGTATATTCAACCAATTCAGCTCTGACTTCCACAGACCACTGAGATCCCCCACAAATTACAGGCCTGGACCAAACTTGGCACACAGAACTCCCATGACCTACAGAAAATACTGGAATTGAACAAGCTTGACATACAGAAATCCCATAATCAACAGTGGAGAGTTTTGGGGTTATTTTCCTGGCATTTGGGAGTTGTTGGGATTAATAGTTCCCCTGCCATCAAAGAGCATTCTGAACTACAATAGAATTGAAACAAACTTGGCATACAGAACTCCTATGATCAACAGAAAATACTGGAGAGGCTTGGGGAAAACAGACCTTGGTATTTGAAAGTTACTGGGATGTATAGTTCTCCTGCCATTAAAGAGCATTCTGAACTCATGCAGCCATGGAATTGACTCAAACTTGGCATATAGAACTCCCATCATCAACAGAAAATACTGGAGAGACTTGGGAGAAGCTGAGGAAATTGGGGAGGTAAAATAGAGCAGTCGGAAAAGATTGGAATGGGGAAAGGAAGACTGCATAATGAGCAAGAGGGGGGTGCAAAGGAGAGCCTGGAATGGTGAAAAGATTGAAGTGGCAAAGGGGCAAGTGGGATAGATTGAGGTGGTGGGGAAGGGGGGGGGTGGAAAAGTGGGAAAGACTGGGGTGAGAAACAAGATGAGAAAGTGTGAAACTAGTAGGGAAAGGGGCAAGACTGAAATAGAAACTGGGAAAGGCTGGAGTGGAAAGGAAGCTGGAATAGTGGGAGAGAGGGGCTGGGTATAGTAAAGACTGGGGAAGCTAGAAAAATGAAAGACACAAGTGGGAAAGGGGTGTTGGAAAATATGGGGGAAACTGGAGTAGGAAGGGAGGAAGTGAGAAGGACTGGGGAGAGGAAGGTGCGCGAGCGACCCAAAAGAAGGCAACCAAGCCAGGCACCTCCCCCTTCCAACCACTCGCCGTGGCTCCTTTTCTCTCTCCCTCAACCCGGTCAAAAGGGGGGGGGATGCTAGGAGGAGGAGCCCAAGCTCTTTCCTTCTTCACGTGAGTGCCCTCCTTTGCCTCTCTCAACCCTCCTCGGTTCCCCTTCATTATTTTCTCCCTCTTTCCACATCCAAACCTTTCTTTCTTCGCTGCCTGCCTTCCCTCCTTCCTCCCTTCGATTTGTGCCATTTAGTTTGAGGGTTTCAGAGGTGAAACTGACAAAGACATGCCAGCCACGGGTTGGCAGTCCTCTTTTTAGGGTCTGAGGCCAGGCAGCATGTTGGGGATAAACAGCCTCGTGTCCTTTTAATCCCCCCCCTTCCCCCTCTGTGTGTGTGTGTTAAGAGAGAGAGAACGCGAGGCAGTGTGTGTTTCCCTCTCCCTGCCTTTGGGCTCCTCTTTTCCCGGTCCCCTTCCTGGGGAAGAGAAAGGGGGGGAGAGAGATCCACAAGGGAAAAGGAGGCTCTCTTCTAGTTTTTTCTACGAGGGTTCTTCTGCTGTGTTTTTGCAGAGAGAGATCTCTGGCTTAAACGTTGCAGCTCTGGGCTAGCGAGAAAAAGGAGGAGGAGGAGGGTGAAGCGAGAGTTTAGGCAGAGCTCGGAGGCGGTGGAGAGGGAGAAAGGCAGGGAGATGGGGGTCCCAGCAGAGCAAAGAGGAGACGGCACTCAGAGTTGCTGCTGCTGCTGCTTCCCCTCGCTTGGAGAGGCAGCGGAAGGTCAAATGGCGAGGCCGAGGCGGCTGTTTGCACACGAAAGCAACGCAAGGACAGCCTCGGCCCCCGTTTCCACACCTCCTGGGTTCTTTGCTAACTTTTGGAGCAGGGCTCGTTGAAGGATGGAACTGCTCGTGTGTCAAAGCCCTGGTTAGTTACCTGTGGTTCACTGGGGAAGGGGAAGGAGGCTGAGGGAATAGCGCGCGGGACAGGAGGCGAGAACAGAGGGTGCGTCTTCTCCCCCCTGCCTTTTTCCTCCAAAACTACTCCTCCTGACTACCCACAGATCGGTGGGAAAAGCAGCAGAAGGAGCCTACCAGGAATGCCATTTGGCCGGCTGCAGCGGAGTCGGCGGGGGTCGGCAGCCATTTTAGAGGGGGTGGGGCCAGCCAAGGGGGCTTCACGACCCCCCAAAATGACCAAACGACCCCCCTGGGGGTCGCGACCCCCAGGTTGAGAACCACTGTTCTAGAGGCATTCTCTCCCGACGTTTCGCCTGCATCTATGGCAAGCATCCTCAAAGGTTGTGAGACCTCAACCTTTTGTTTTGGAGGGAGGTATGGGTACTTAAACCCACTTTGAAGTGGGTTTCTTTAACCTGCTCTAAAGTGGGTTTAAGCCCTGTGTGGCAGTGCCCTTTGAGACATTGCCAGAGTAGTAAGCTGTTGGAGCATGTAAAAATCAGTTGGTGAGTGTGTTAACAGAAAATGCAGGGCATGAAGCTGATTGGTTGGACCATGCCCAAGAGGCTACCTGAGCCTGGAGGTTTTGGCAACAGTTACATGTTTAGGTTTTCTGTGCAGGAGTTGGCAAGACAAGTTAGTATATTTTTCTGAGCTGCTGGAAGAAGATCTTTCACATGGACACCCAAGGAAAATGTGAATCTCTCTCAAAGGACACTGTGTGAGTCAATGCAATTGTTCACATGACTGTATATATGTTGCTCTGCATAACAAAGAGTAAATACATTATTCTTTATTGAACATCTGCATAGCACATCTTTTCTCTAGCAAGACAGTGTGTGGATTGGTAAAGATGTAAACTACGCTTTATTTTCATTCCACCACACAAGCCTTATAGAAAAATACAACTAGTTCTGATGCTTAAAAAAAAGCAAAGTAGATCATGTTAAAAGCTACTTTTTGCCTCCATGTAAAGTGATTTTAATAATTAAGAGTATCATGCAATATAATGTTCTGTTTAATCTATTATTATTTTCCCCATTGTTATTTTTAAAGGATGAGAGAAAAGAAGGTATGGAATTATTTCAATTTAGATAATTTATGCATTAAAATTAATACAGATTTTATAGCAGATTATCTTAAAGAATAAGATAACTTTGGTAACGCTAACACTCATGTTTAAAGGTGATGAATATACACACTACTTGGAAGTAAAACAGATTAGATTACATTATGATTTATTGACAAACTCTTGCTTTAGAGATTGTACATTTGAGAGTAAGACATACACTAAATTTACCTGTGATTGCGTGTCTTTGTCTATGTGAGAATCAAAAGCAGAAAATACTCCTCAATAAATTTAGTAGTCGTGGGATACAAGGACAGGTATTCTTATAGACTACACATAACAGAATTGGAAGCAGAGAATGAGATTAAATATATATTAACAATACTGCCTTCCTTTTTTCAAAAAGCTCTGTAGTTATGGGTAAAGGAGTGAGATGGCCAGGTTTGCAGGTTACACTAATGACCTCTTCACATGGGCCACAGGAATCGCCACAGATCGTGGTGCATGTGGCACCCACCCCCACATTGCCCAGTTTACCAGTAAACTATTCTAATGAGGGGAAATGCCAACTGCCCAGCTTCCCCCGTCCCAATTGCTTCTTTATGCCTCATGTGTTGCTGCTGCAGCAGATTCTGAACTAGTTTACCCACGAAGCCCCACCTGAAGTTCCTTTGCATTATGAGATGGGAGGCAGTGGGGTCTTGGTTAAGCTAGGGCTGAACTGACATATAATCAAAGTTAGCCCCATCTGATGAGGTTGTCAGTTGGTCTGATTGTGAATGGACATCAGTGCACCTAAGTGTGAACCACATTCCATGGTGAAACTGATTCAAGGATGACTGCTCCAGCACTCTGCACATGTGCATTGTTTCAGGGGGAGGTAAAAATAAAAGCCTGATCCCTCTACAACCTGTGAAGCTACAGATACTGCAGATCTTGGACCCAGTTGGAGGCAAGCCTCTACAGTTCATATAAACCTTTTCCAATCCTTCACATGTAATCACACGGTGAAGTCGCTTCCTTCTCTGCTGATTTCACACCGACCTAATTGGTCAGTGTAGATGTGCCCAGAGTTACAGACCATCTATTCCAACATTAAAGTTCCTGCAACAGCAAACGATTTGTCTATTTATTTATTTATTTATTTATTTATTTATTCGGCTTAATAAATCGCTCTCTATGAGAAACTCACAAGCAAAACAAGAGTGTAAGAGCAATCAACAACTGATACACAGCAGTGTACTGTTAGGAATATATATCTCCATCAGCTATATATACCTTTATTCTCCATTAATCTGTCCAATTTCTTTTTAAACTGAGCCAAATAGTCAGCCACCACTATATCTTGCAGTAGTAATTTTCACCATTTAACTATTCGCTGTCCTTCTTTTCACCTGTCCCAAGTTTCCTGTCATTCAATTTTAATGGTTGACCACAGGCTGTAGTGTTATGAGAGAGGAAGAAAAGGTTTACCAAATCTTCTGCATTCGGTACCACTTTTCATATCTCCTATTAACCACATTTTAAAGCTGTAAACACCAAATGTTTTCTCAAGAGGAAGCAAGTCCATCTCTCCTTGATCCTTTAGATCACCATTTCCTCATTTGATCATGCTTTTTAACTAAGCAATATCCTTTATCAGGTATACAATTTCCTTTTCTTAGTCTTCCAAGTGTGACCACCCCATAGTTTTGAATAAAACCTGCCCCAAGTCCCTGTGTGGGGATATTGATATCTCTTGGCTGAAATGTTTCATTGAGGCAAAATCAAATTTCCCCAGGTTTGCAGCAAGGAAACCGGAATTACAAGTTTGTGTGTGTGCGCCTTCAAGTCACTTTTCAATTTATGCTGACTTTATGAATTACATAGGATTATTTTTAGGCAAGGGATACTCAGAGGTGGTTTTCTTTAGGGTGCATTAAACCATTTACACACTTGTCTCCTCAGCACGCTTTGCTTCAATCGTATAGCTGGGGCCAGGAAGAGAATGCGGTGTGGCAGAATGTAATGCTTCACTCAGTTTTTTCAACATGCCCCGTGGAGGTTTTAAATTGGGTTTCTGCTGACTTTAATTCTCTCCCCAAGCTGAAGGTCTTCCCTGTTGCTGTTTTGTCTTTTTCCACTGCTATAAAGACCAAGGCCTCTGCGGAGTAGCTTGATGTGGGTGTGCTTTATATAGCTGACGGGTTGAGCAGGTGGCCATTACTATGCCATGCAGGTGGCTGCATAAAGGCGAGCGATATAACATTTGGGGACGCATTGTAGCAACTCCCTTGGGGAATCATGTTTCCAGCTACTAGGGCAGGCAAGTGGGGGTTATGGTTGTTAGCCAAGATTTCAGTGTACATTGTTAAGGGTTACTACCATGGCAGTATGCGGTTTTCTTTGTGAGAGAACTTGGGGAGATTGGCTGGGAGGAGAGGAGTATAATGTCAAAGCAGATACAAGAGAAGCAAGATGGGTATCAAAGAGACAAGGCAGGACCATTTGTGGAGCTCACCTGCCCACCTGCAATCACATCTCGGTGGGATTTGGCAGCTCTGTTGGGTATAATTTATAGTGTATAATTAAGTCCTGCTCCAGTTTTCTAACCAGCACGTTTATGACTTTTGTATGGTAAGGATCCCTGGAGAGTATGGTAGTAGGCCTATTCTACCAGAGCATGTGTGTATATGTATGCACACACATACAGAAAATGGAATGGAATAGCCAATCCTCTCTCAATAAATAAATAAAATAAAATAAGCTGTGTAAGACAGGAATTGTAGGTAGGTGAGCAGGTATACAATAAAGAAGTATTTCTGATCTAAGTCCCCATCAGAGAACTACACTAAAAGTAGGCTTAGTGTTGTGTATTGTTTTTCCAACCAAGAATGTGCTCAGGAGAACTAATTAGCAATTTGGCTGGCTGACCGTGGGCCCATAGAGCCACATTTGTTCCTGCATTTATTGTTGCTATTCCTGATTTGTAGTAAGAAGATGGTAGATGCACAAGACAAGAGCATGCAAACTGATGAGGAAATAGTTTATAAGCTGTTTTGAATCTCTTTTAAGAGAGAGAAAGCAGCGTATAAATATCGTCCTCATCCCAGTAGCCTTTTTGGCTGAACAATGATATCAATTCGGAGAAAGGGAAGAAGAAAAAGGAAGAAAGTGAGAGCTGCTTCTTTTTGTTATTTTTTCTTACCCATGCCCCACCCCATCACCTTAATTGACCCAACAAGTCAATATGCAATCATCAACACGTACATACACTTCTGGCCTAGTATTGAATGCTACAGAAAGTTTTGTCATTTGTTTCTGCTAGTTGTGCATACTGGATAGAATATTATTTGAGACAGAGAAAACAGAACACAGGACAGAAAAGTCAGTGTAATTTTGCCTTCATCTACCTGACATCATGGCTTGTTGTGATGATAAAATGAGAGGAGGAGATTAATGTATAGCTTCTTGAGCTAACATTGACTAAAGGCAGAATATACAGTATAACAAAATTAATACAGATGTACAGGTAATTAATATTGTGAAATAAAGGTTTATCACCTGCCTCTATATTCCAGTGACCTTTTCTCCACAGCTGTTGTACTTAATCTTTTGTTTCCTCCTTTTCACAATTTCTGGCTCTAGTGTTTGTTTGCATGCTAAGAAACAAGGTTAAAAGTGGTGAGTTGTCTAAAAATGATGTGTCTACAAGATAAATAGAGATTGAGATCAATGAGCTTTCATGTCAATTTTTTTTGAAGCAGGAGCAGAGTAAAAAGCATAGCAAAAGAAAGAAGATGAAGCACTGATTACAAGTTAATGTGGATGTGTGCAGGGTTGAATGACATGAATGAAAAGAAAGAACACATTGGCTGAGGCCGAAGACACTGCAAGACCAATGGGCAAAGCATAGGGAGTTTACTCAGGTGCTAATTTGCAACATCAAGAGTCATGAGAGTGGTAGGAATGAATTTATTCAGCACCCAGGCAATTGATCTCAGCCACAGACACCCATCTCAAGTGCTATAAGAAGCATGTAATGTAAGTGTATTCAAATCTTAAAGAAATCAGAAATGATGATCTCAAAGGGAACAGCTTGGTATGATGAAATCCCTCCTTTGGGTGGCAACAAAAGGCTGAGGAAGTGACCTGGATTTGGAGAGCATCAGCAAGGCTGCTGATCAGCTACCCAAACTGCTGTCAGTGCTGCTGAGGCATCTCGTAAAAGGGGCTGCAGAGTTTTCTTTGGCACCCTCAGCATCACACCATTAACTACAGTCAAGAATGTCACCCTTGTGTTGGGAGCACTTTTTCGACTCCTGGTCCAACAAAGTTCTCCTGGCTTCCACTGGTAAATCGTATTTCCTACCAGTACATGAATTCTCCGCTGCCACTGCACTGCACAAGGTGGCAAGACCAGTATGGGGAGCTCTGGGATGGCAACATCATGGCTCACAGTACCATCCTTGCTGAGGAAAAAGCACTTATGGGTACCAGAGATCAGAGCTCGGATTACAGTGCCAGGTGTCTCTCGTCGACTGCTCTCTTCAACTAGTCCACCAATGACAAAAATCCCATTGTCCATGGTCACTGCTGTTGATTTGTAACACTGAAAAGCCAGGGGCACTTGGTTCCACATGTCTAAATTTGTATTGTAAATCAGGATGCCACGGTGAGCAAGGCCACTTGCTCTTGTGTGAGAGAATCCTCCAATTAGGTAGAGCTTGTTCTTCAAGGTGGCAGAAGCAAAATGACTGACTGCAAAGGGCAGGCTGGCAATGGGAGACCAGAACTTCTGTACCAAGTCAAAGCTTTCTGCAGAATCAAGCACATTTCTTCCACTCCTTCCCCCCAGTGCATAAAGTTTCTGCTTGCATGCTAGAAAGCCATGTTCTCGGCGGGGTATAGACATGGATGGCAGCTGAATCCATTGACCTGTAAGTGCATCAAACTCATGGAGATTACCTAATACTGATCCATTAAGCCTTTGTCCCCCAGAGACATAGAGCTTGTGCCCCAAAGACAAAAAACCAGAGGAGTCAAGATACATTAAGGGTGGGATCTCCTCCCAACTTTCCATCTGTAGGTTGAACCCTAAGAAGTGAGTTTTCAGACGTTCAACCACTCCTCCTTGCATGTTGCTTACAAAGAGGCCCAAGCTCACAATCCAGTCATCATACATGCCATGCCTGAGACCCCCACACTTTAGAAGTCTCCCGACTCCATCCAGTTGCTCCCACTGCAAGTGTGCATGTCCATACTCTGCAATAATATCTTGCTGAACAGAAGCAACCTCCTCAGAAGTAAGAAGTGGGAGGCGGACTTGTTTCATTAGGTTTTTGATCAGTGTCAGATGCTCAGCTGGTTGGGACCTTACCCAGTGCTGCACGGCATGGTAGACAGTCAGTTCTGAAGAGACCAGAAGTTTGTCTGATGAAATAATGCTCATCACTGTGCTAAGATCCAGGCCTGGGAAGGCCTCATGTGCAGAAAGAGGCTCAAAGTTCAAGAAAATGTGGCGTGCAGCCACACGGAGCAATGCTTGGTGATTGTGAGTATATGCCAACGCATATGTCCCTAGGCTGCTGTCCATAGAAATGCTGTTGGCCAAGAATCTGGGGAAGGAGTGAAAAGAAATGGGAGTCAACAAGGTGCTGCTGAAAAATCTTACATCACAGAAGTTGAAGGTTTGAGCACACCCACTAGCATGCTGATTTATCTTCCTTTGCATAGAATACCACATTGTGACCATGGCAATGAAGTTGCCAAGGTTTCTGAAAATCATGCAGGTGAATCTTTTGTTAAAACCTGAAAACCAAGATAGTTTTCATGAGATTACGAATACTTGCATCTTTCCAATTACACCTCATAAACTTAGCAGGATAGTCCTCATCCCCCCTGACACCCACACACCATTTTAGGGTGAAGAGTTGTTTGGACTATGTGTGTTTGAACAGCAGAGAGTTGTGGTCCTCCGAGGTTTCTTGTAGAGATGATGTATCCCTCTAACTCCTAGCAATTGTCTATGTCACCTTAGATCCTAAAAAGGCACTTTCTGAGAGACACACCCTCACCGTCTCCTCTTCACTTGACATCTTAACTGAAAGAGGTCTAGAGAAAGAACTTCACCTTTTATAAGATCACAGATTTCTTTGAAAATCTGGAAAAAGCTTGGGACCCTGCTCCCCAGGAAAAAAATGCGGTTTCAATTTTTTTAAAAAAAATAAGAGGATAAAATCTGGGGTTTTGTTATTTGTTTTTGTTGTTTAAATGCTTGGCTCATTACCCCCAGAAGGTTACCAATAGAACTTCAAGGCATATCATCCACAAGGAGAAAGCACATCCTATAGAGATGGTATTTCTCCTACAAGGCTACTCCATGTATTTTAAGGATCTCTCATGCCTCTACCAAAAATATACCCCTTCTTTGTGTTACAAACCACAATCCTGTCTTACCTGCCAATAATCTCCAATAATGGGAGGATGACAAGTCTGCTAGCTGCAGTGAAGAGATCTTGAGCAGTCTCTGGTGTGAGCAATAATTCCCCAGTGTAGATATAATTTAGAATTCCCTGAAGGATGGAAGCATTCATTTCTTCAAACACAACATGCCTTTCCCAGTATTCTCTAAAGGGCCTGGTGAACATGGCATAGAAGTAAGGGCTGAATGAGGCCAACAGTGCCCTATAAAGAGAGTCAGGAAAGAAACTACATCAAAACATAACCTGAGCTCATGCTAATTATAAACATCCTAAAAACTCCAAATTCATGTAATCCAGCTAAAGTGGGACAGGGAGAAACTCATTAAGTTTGCATTTGAATATGAAACTATCTAGCATCACTCTTCCTGAATATGCAAACAAAAACATGCATTTAAAGCCCTTAACATTGAAATTTATTTTAATTTTGGAATGCAGTTCTTCAACTACATGGGTCTACATATAGATTCCTCTTGGCAAACCTCACAAACAAATCTGAATTACATCAAAAAATATGGCTTGCATTTTTTTTCTCAGGCAGAAGTATTAATGTAAATACATATATTTGTAGATGATAATGCACAAAAAGTGTGTAAGCATTCATGCCCACCTTAAAAAGTTCATAGATTGATTCAGAAACTGGGCATAAAAATTAAGATAATAAGTAATAGAAAGTGATTAAAATTACCATATTTTTCGCACCATAAGGCGCACCTGCTGATAAGACGCACCCTGTTTTTGGAGGAGGAAAATAGGAAAAAGGGAGCCCTGCGGAGGTGCTGCGGCCTCTTCCTCCTTCCTTCCTTCCCTCCCTCCGGCCTCTCTCCTTCCGTGCGTACTTACAGCCGGCGAGGCCTTCCTCCCCTTCCTCCTTGGAAGAGGCGCATCTTCCTGACGTCAGGAGGGCGGCCTCCACGGAGACCCGAAGACAGAGGTGCTTCTTCCTGATGTCAGGAAGAAGCGCCTCTGTCTTCGGCCTCGGGTGGCCTCACGGAGACCCGAAGACAGAGGCGCTTCTTCCTGACGTCGGGACGAAGCGCCTCTGTCTTCGGGTCTCCGTGGGGGCCGCCCTCGTGGCCTCCCTCCTCCTGCTCCACCTCGGGTTCCTCCGCGCCCCCGGTAAGTACAATATATTGCCCCCCCTCTGCTCCCTCCCTCCCTGCGTCTTCACTCCAATCAACATAGAAACAACGCTTAGTACGCATTATTTTATTGTATTTGAAATATAAAAGCAGACTTTGCTATTCTGATTGCTGGAGCACTTATTTTCTGTAGTTGGAGGGAAACTATGTTAAATCACAGGGAATATGCTGTAGTTTTAATTTATAGTTGGAATAACGTGGAAATGTACCTCACCTCTGATGTACTAGTACTCCTCTGGGTTAGGTAACCTGAACATCTGCTAAGGGGTGAGAAATGTCAAGAATATATAGTAAGGAATACAAGTGTTTGAAACCAGTGGTGGGGCTAATGTACACTTCACTCCAAATGCACATTCCTCTCCAGGTCATATCAGCCATCCTCGAACATCTTTCACTCAATTCACTTGAGGTAGTTTATTTATTCTGCAAGAACTTATGCTACCATGTTCTCTCAGTCTCTAAGGTGCATGTTCATATTCCAGAGTAACATGTCTATGCTTTGAATCCTTGATCAGGGAAAGATCCCATTTTTAATGTGAGATAAGTACTGAGCTTTTACCATGAGGCACAGAATCTAGTAAAAAGTTTTCAAGAGTATTACACATTGAAGTAAAACAATAAAAGGTCATTGTCCTCTTCCCCATTTGGGAACCATCACATGACTATTGTAGATACAATCCTTGAGTTACATGGTTAGATGGGAGAGTACCACTTCTAAGCATATTGTGCATCTGACATGTTGCCACTAGGGGTCCAAACAGATGTATCATTATATTATTATTATTTACAGTATTTATATACCGCCTTTCTCACCCCTGGGGGGACTCAAAGCGGTTCACACATAAAATGGCAAAATTCAATGCCTTACATTGGGCACCGATACAATGCCAATACAAACAATTACAATAGTAAAACCACAATAAAACATACTGTAAATCATAATTAAAACAATACATCAACAAGCATTAAAACAATAAAACAGTCTTGTCAGTCAAATCACCGTTCCAGTCAATGTCCCTCTAAACTGCTACATACATCTACTGTCCAAAGGCCTGGTCCCAGAACCATGATTTTATTTTTTTCTAAAAGCCAGGAGGAAGGGAGCAGATCTTACCTTATTTGGGAGTGTGTTACATAGGCAGGGGGCCACAGCCGAGAAGGCCCTGTCTCTCATCCCCGCCAGACGCATTTGTGCTGTTGACGAGAGTGAGAGCAGGGCTTCCCCGGATGATCTTAGATTATATAGTTGTAAGCCTATGTTCTTGTAATGTTATGCCTGCAAAAGTAAAGCTGACTGGTAAATAGGAATGTTAGTATCCTTTGACTACAATAGCCAGTGGCTATGACATTCATTTTAGGAATGACAGTTCCCAAAATCTCCCTCTCAACAGTGAACATAGCCATGTTCGCTGGAGGATTCACACAGCTATATTCCCAGAATCCTCAAGGAACTTTTCAGAGCTTTAAGCAATTGATAGTCTTACTCTTCATGAATTTTTCTAATCCTTTTTAAATGTCATCTAACACTGTGGTCCTCACCATATTGGATGGCAATTAAATCCATAAATTAATTACGTGTTGTGTGAGGAAGTGCTTTGTTCTGCCAGTCCTTAATCTCCTGCCAATCTGTTTTATTGAATGATCTTGAGTTCTATTATTAAGAGAGGGAGAAAAATCTATCCACTTTCCCCACAATATGCATACTTTTTATAAACTTTTATAAACCTTAATTATAAACCGTAATTTGTATAAACGTCATCTAGAATTACCGAGAGCAGGATTTATGCTAATCTTAGCAAAAAAAAAGTTTGATAAAAAATAAAAATTGAGCTTGTGTCCAAAAGAAAGAATTACAAAGTTTAAGCTTTTTCAGGCTTATGGCTAGTGCAGGAACAGAATCATTGGCTTATTAGGAGAAGTGATCTGGAGGGATCCATTGTGACAAAGATAGTTATGTTACATTTCTGTGATTATGACACTCTCTCAAAACAGTACCATTTTTGTGCTGCTGTGTTAACTCTGCTCCTGGGTAGGAAAATCTTCTTCCTAAGCAAAGGACTTCTTTGGAGAAGTTAGGGGCATGGTATAGCCTATCAGGCCAATATTCACCAAGTAAGCTAGCAAAACAGCAAAAGAGCAACTCACCGGTGACATGGGAAATTCCTTCCTTCAGCCACCAACGTGGCATCACAAAGCTGATGGTTCTCGTAAAGCTTCCTTACGCCTGTATGGATGGAGAGATGAAACTAAATTTGTGTAACAACTTGATTTAGAAACTACTAGGGCAATAGATCTGGGCAACTAGTTGTTCCAGAAAGTCATAAAGATAGCACCGGACCTCCTGTTTTCAGTGCTATTCCTGTTTAGAACACATATTGAGACTTTTTCTATTCAACTGGATCTCTTGGGTTTAGGAAATGTGATGTTCTTGCCAGAAATTTTATGGATTCTATTTATCATTTTAACCTCCTTTTTATTATTTGAAAGTTGGTAGTTGGGAACATTTAGAGATATTTTGGTGTACTGCCCATACTGCTACTCAACAGTCTCTTTTCCTGAGTTGGCCAAGTTGGTCCTTGGGGTAGTATTGAAGTCCCCACAGCCTGTGATGTTGGGTGACTTTAACATAAATGCTGAAGCTTCCCTGCTTAATGTGGCTCAGGAATTCATGTCTGCCATGACAACCATGGATCTGCCCCATATGGTATCTAGATTCACTCATGCAACCAGGCACACTTCAGAACTTGTTTTCTCTACATCGGAGATGAAGGTGGTCTGGAAATAAAGAAACTGTCTACTGTTACATTGTCATAGTTAGATCACCTCTTGATCAGATTTATACTTGCTGGGACTCAGAGCCTTTGTAGGGGTGGAGGCCCATTACAATGGTGTACATAGGAGTTTTACGAGTCTAGATGGATTTCTGCTAGTTCTTGGGGACTTTCTTGCAATCCTTTTGAAGCAGTAGTTGATCTCTAGAATGGAAAAACGATTAGGGTGGTGGATACCCAATTAATCCTAAGCACTCGTTCTCATGAAGTGGGGCTAAATCAGTCTCTTGTTCTTTGCCAGCAATGAAACAAGTGAGACAGAAATTAGAGTGTTAGTGGCAAAAAAATTCAGAGTGATTCCAACTGAAAACTAGTTAAGTTTAACTGAAAGCTGATGGTGGGACAATAAAGGTAACAAAAAGTATTTTCTGGCTAACATTACTGCATCCCCACAGAAACAATCAGGAGACCTCTTTTGAGTGGTCAGGGATTTGTTACAGTCTGGCCAAAGGAGAATGTAAGCTACTCAACAGTCCACTGTAAAGAATTTGCCCAACCTTTTGCAGGTAAAATCATTTGGACACACCAAAATTGATACAGTTCTGGTGGATGAGCTTGGTTCCTGCTTGTCCAGTGTTAATGGATATTGTTCAATTTATTCTGCCTGTGGATAGATTCCTTGGAGAGATACGATCCACCATTCGTATCCTAGACCCTTGCCCTTCCTGGCTTATTAAAGAAACGAGAGAAGGACTGGCTGAGTGGCTAAAGGAAGTGATGAATGCATTTTTATAACAAGACAGAATCTCATCTTGCCTGAAGGAGGCTTTTTAAAATCCTCCTATACCAGGTAACTATGCGCCAGTCTCCAACACCCTATTTTAGAGCAAGATGTTGAAGCGTGTGCTGATTTTACAATTCCAGGAGTGCTTGGATGGAATGGATTATGTAGAGCCATTTCAGTCTGGTTTCAGATCTAGTTATGGGATGGAGACAGCTTTGCTTGCCTACATGAATGATCTAAGCAGAGAACTGGACATAGGATAGCTTTGCTGAAACTCTCAGTGGCATCCTTCTCAATCATCTCTCTGAGATGGTGTTCTACAGTGGCTCTGTTCTTTTCTGAAGGATTCTTGTTCGATTCCTTGGCTGTTGGCCTGTGGAGTTCCTCACAGTTGTGTCCTATGATATTTAATGCCCACATGAAACTACTGGGAGAGGTTGCATGGAATTTGTGGTCAAATGTCACTAGTATGCTAATGATACCCAACCCTATTACTCCTTTCCACCTAATTCCAAAGAGGCTGTTTCTCTGCTAAACCATTCTCTGCCCCTCATAGTGGGATGGATGAATGTGAATGAAGCTTAATCCAAATCAAACAATAATGCTCAAAGGATGGATCTGAAAATACGGAATCAGCCTGTGTAAATGGGGTTACACTATCTTTGTAAATGCACATTCACAGCCTGGGGGAATTCCAAGATACAGCCCAAGCCTGGAGGCCTAGGGTTAGGCATAGTTAACTTTAGCGTACCAACTGTACCCATTCTTGGAGAAGTTGGATCTGATCGTGGTAATACATGTCTTGGTTACATCTCACTTGGATTATTGTGATGCATTCTACCTTTGAGCCTGCCTTTGAAAAGTGCTCCAGAGACCTCAGCTGACCCAAAGAGCTGTAGCCAGAGTGCTAACTGGGGCTGGCTACAAGGGGCACACAACGTCTTTGTTTCAACAGTTCCACTTGCTGCCAGTCCATTTCTAGACACAATTCAAAGCATGACCTATAAAGGTCTTTATGGGTTGGATATGAAGGACTACAAATCACTTTATCAGTCCATTGAGCACTATGATCTTTTAGAGATGATCTCTTATCTGACCCACCACCTTTTCAGGCTCATTTCAGGGCAACAAGGGAGAGGGCCTTCTTGGTAGTTGCTCTCAATCTTTGGAGTTCCCTCCCGGAGGACACTAGGATGGATCTCTCTTTGCTCCTCTTCTATCAGCAAATGTATAGTCTCATTATTGGGAGAAAGACAGGATACAAATGAACAAATTAATCACCTTAACTATTGTGGCTTTATCCTGTGGAATCCTTGCCTCACAACCTCTGAGGAGGCCTGCTATAAATGCAGGTGAAACGTCAGGAGAGCATGCTTCTAGAACATGGCCATACAGCCCGAAAAACCTATAACAATCCTTTTCTTTGTAGTTTGGTAAGGTATTATTTGCTCTAAATGCTTCTTCCATCTACCACAACTCCAAAAATTCCATAGTATGTTGCCATAGCAGTTATAGTGGAATCATATCACTATAACTGTTTCATGTGAAAGAGCCTAATAATAATATTAATAATCTTTATTTATAACCCGCCCCATCTTCCCAATGGGGACTCGGAGCGGCTCACATGAGGCCAAGCCCGAACAACATATAACAATAAAATAAAATAAAAAACATCAGCAATAATCACAACAAAATACATACATATAAATAAAAGCAATATCCAGCAAGATATCTAAAATCACAGAGACAGGGCGGGCCACAAGCAACATATAAAATGTTAAAATCTCAGGGTGAGATAAGCGGAATAGCATCCTTTACAGGGAAAAAACATCATTTATAGGGGAGGGGGATGGAATCTGAGCACAGGGGCATTGAGGAGAAATAGTGATAGAACTTAAATAGCTACTCTCCAAAAGCACAGTGGAAAAGCCAGGTTTTCAGTTGTTTTTTGAAGGTCTCCAGAGTGGGGGCTTTCCTAATCTCTCAGGGCAGGAATTCCAGAGTTTGGGGGGGGGGGGCACAGAAGAGAAGGCCCTTTCCCTTGTGCCCATCAGCCGAGTCTGTGAGACTGGCAGGGGCGACAGGAGGGCCTCCCCCAAGGAGCGGAGGGTTCAAGCTGGTTCATGGAGGGAGATCCGGTCACGAAGGTAGGTGGGTCTCGAACCGTTTAGGGCTTTATAGGTGATCACCTGTACCTTGAATTGTGACCAAAAAATAAATGGCAGCCAGTGAAGCTCTTTAAACAGGGGAGTTGACCGCTCCCTGTAACTTGCCCCAGTTATTACTCCGGCTGCTGATCGCTGGACAAGTTATAATTTCCGGGCCGTCTTCAAGGGTAACCCCATGTAGAGTGCATTGCAGTAATCCAGTCTAGAGGTATCCAAGGCGTGGACCACCGTGGTCAAGTCAGACTTCACGAGTTATGGTCGCAGTTGACGCACGAGCTTTAACTGTGCGAAGGTCCTCCCGGCCACCGCCGATACCTGCACATCAAGCGTCAGCACTGAATCCAGTAAGACCCCCAACTGCGGACCTGTGACTTGAGGGGGAGTGTAACCCCGTCCAGCACAGGTTGTCACTCAATACCCCGGTCAGACGAACGATTGACCTGGAGGACCTCTGTCTTATCAGGATTGATCCTCAACTTGTTCCTCTCACCCAGACCGTCACAGTGCTGGTCCAGTATCTGAGGGACTTCCTTGGAATCTGGTGGAAAAGAGTAGTGGAGTTGGGTGTCATCTGCATAGAGATGGCAACATGCTCCAAAACTCTGGATAACCTCACCCAGCGGTTTTTACATAGATGTTAAATAGCATGGGGGACAGAATATAACCTTGCAGGACCCCACAGGTCAATGGCCAGGGGTCCGAGCAGGAGTCCCCCAGCTTCACCGACTGGGAGCAACCCTCCAGGAAGGACCGGAGCCACAGAAGAACCATGCCCCCAAGTCCCATCCCAACTAGTCTCTCCAGAAGGATACTGTGATCGACGGTATCAAAAGCCACTGAGATGTCCAAGAGAACGACCAAGGTCACACTCCCCCTGTCCAATTCCCTGTGGAGGTCATCCACCAAGGCAACCAAAGCCATCTCGGTACTGTGCCCAGGCCTGAAGCCAGACTGAATGATCCAGAAAATCAGTGTCATTGAGGAATCCCTGAAGCTACGAGGCAACCACCTGCTCCAGTACCTTGTCCAGAAAGGGGAGGTTGGAAATAGGTCTGTAGTTGTTACAATTTGTTGGGTCAAGGGAGGTCTTCTTTAACAAAGGTTTCACCACCGCCTGTTTAAGGCAGGATGGGAATTTCCCCTGGCCCAGTGAAGCATTTATTATCACAACAAATCATTCCAACAACCCCTCTCTGGCCAGTTTGACTAGCCAGAAAGGACAAGGATCCAGAGTGCAATTGGTTGCTCTCACCATCCCAAGGATCCCCTTCACGTCATCAGGAAGAACAAGACGGAAAGAATCCCATAAGGTCAAACAGACTGATGCCTCGAGTACCTCATCTGGTGCTGCGATGGAACTGGAGTCCAGCTCAAGACTTATCTGAGCAATTTTGCCTGCAAAATGGTGTGTGAAATCGCTATACCAAGTTGCTGAGTTGTCAGGGAGCCCCCAACCTCAGGAGGCCGGAGGAGCTCCCCAAAAACTTGGAACAACTCAGATGGCCTATTGGCTGCAGACGCTATGCAGGCAGTCGAGAATGCTTTCTTGGCTGCTCGCAGAGCCGCGAAGTAAGCCTTAATAGCGGCTTTAGCCCATGCTTGGTCAGACACATCACAAGTTTTCCTCCATTTGCACTCCAGCACTTCATCACAGCCAGCTCCTCAGTGAACGAAGGAGTCTGAGTGATTCTACGCAAGGAGTCAGAGTGATTCTACGTTTGGGAGCAATCATGTCAGTCGCCCTGGCCAACTCGCTATTATTGTGCTCAACCAGGGTGTCAACAGGATCATCAGTCTCCAAGACAGGAAGATCCCCAAGAGACCTCAGGAGTCCTTCTGGATCCATAAGCCTCCTGGGGCAAACCATCTTAATGGGTCCACCACCCCTGCGAAGGTTAGAGGGCACGGCTAATCTTAAACAGATCAGATGGTGGTCAGACCATGACAATAAAAGAATAGTTTGCTCTTCCACTCTGACTGTCCCACCATCCACAATGAAAACAAGGTCCAGAGTGTGACCCGCCTGATGGGTGGGGACAGTTATTACTTGAGTCAGCCCCATGGTCGTCATGGCAACCATGAAATTCTGAGCTGCACCTGTCAATGCGGTCTCGGCGTGAATGTTAAAGTCTCCCAAAACCAAGAGCTGTTGGGAGGCTAAGGCCGAATTTGAGACCGCCTCTGCTAGCTCAGACAGGGAGGCTGCTGGGTCGCGGGGTGGATGGTACACCAGTAGGATCCCCAGGCTGTCTCGGACTCCCACCTTCAAATAGACACACTTGATCCTTGGGGATTGCAGAACAGTTCATCTGATCAGGGCCATGGACTGTTGAAAGATAACCGCGACTCCTCTTCCCTGTCCCCCAGACCTAGCCTGCTGGTTCACCCCAAAACCGATGCACAACGCTGGGTAAGATTTACCCCCTCCCAACTCATCCAACCACATTTCAATGATGCAAGCCTACTGTTCTCTGGTAAAGCCAGCCTCTACATATGTACATTAAGATGAATCCCAATTAGCTGGGTTTATGGGTTTTGCACCCCTGAGAGCCGGGAGGAAAAGTCTTGAATAAATAGAATCTGTGTGTGTATTGAAGAGCATCTTCTATTGCTGTGTCCTGCACTGAACTTACCCTGAGTTGTGTAATGTCCCAAAGAGTTAGGCCTCGTATTTGTGTCATTCTCTTCATCATCATTTTGGCCCTTTTTGGTATCCATAATCCACCTGCAGATTCAAGAATCTCCAAAAAAGGATGCCTTCTCTGAGATTCATTAACCAGTCATTTCTGGAGGAGAAGAGAGTGCAAGAGATCCTATAATTTGAAAAAAGGATTGTATTAGCCATCTCAGTTGAGTTAGAATACTGATGATTCAGAGCTGCAATAATATCAGGCCAAATATATGCCTGATAAGCTTTGCTATCCCATTGTTACATAACACATTGGAAACCTGGAGGAGTTTCAGTGAAGTCTCTTGGAAATGACTTGAAGGAACACAAAACCAAGAACAACAAGAACAACAAAACATATCTTACAAGTCTGAACAACATGAACATTGATCATTTTTGCTGACAAAAAACCCCCTTGAGACCTGACCTAATCCTTTCTTGCTTCTTCCAGTTGTCATCTTCTCAGAGTAATAGTCCATGGAACAGGAATGCCTTACTGTCTCTGTCAGCTGTTTTAGATAACCATCTTCTTGTTCTTGTGGCTCAAGTAAGGGTAGGCAACATACTACCAAGGCAAAGCACATGTGTTGTATAAAGACAATACAAAGTTCAAGGTCTGGCATCTCCACTTCAAAGTAATAGGATGGTGAAATTAGTGATAGAAAAGACCCATTCCCAAGACCATGGAAAGCTACTGCTAGTCTAAACAGTACTAACTTAGATGGAGAAATAATCTGACCTGGCAGAATGCAGCTTCTTATGTTCTATGCAGAAAGGTGACAATTCCGTTTCTTCAATTTCTCAGAGATTCACAGAACCTGTCTCTTCTTTCTACCATGTTATTCCTCATTGATGTTCAAATGATTATTCTGTCTGTTTGACTATTCCACTATTAAGATCTGGCTTCAAGATGGCACCTGTACCTGAGACAGGGGTTTGTTGTTTGTTGTTTAGTAATCCCTTTGAGGTATTAAAGGGCTGGTAACAAATCTTGACACAGAAGCAACTCCCCAAACCAGTGGAAGAAAGATCCAGTTCTACACACAACATAATATGAGATGGTTTCACTTAAGGAGATGTGTTGACGTTGAGTGTTTGGTTGCTGGTAGTTGGTGAAACCAAGGGCCATTGTGGCAAAAGTCTGAAATACAGAGCATAAGAACAACCTTAATCCCCCAGGACAGTATGACTTCCCATTATGACTACAAACCTAGAGACAGACAAGCAGCAGCCAATCAGATGTTACTATTGTACAGTCCCTATTTCTTATTTGCATATTGGGAAGGAAGGGTGGCTAAAAAGACATATTTTGAGAGACTGTCAGCTTTGTTGATGACCTGAACATCCCAAAGCAGGTGCTACACTCTCTCCTCTTTCATTCATAACTCTTCTGGATAGTGTTTCCTTTACTATTTGGGGATCATTTTTTAAAAAAATGAAAGATACCACTTAGCAACCAAGTTCTAGAAAAAGGAAGATCCTATTTGTATAATGCTGTGTAAAATTCCAGGACACAGTATTAATACCTATATGACAACGACTCATATCCACTTCATTGGGTTATATAAGTGGTAAGGCTGTGTACTAGTCAGCTCATGATGTATGTTAGAATCAATGGGACAAACTGAGGATATGTTCACATGATGATTAAAATATATAGACTCTAAGGGGTTTTTTTTTTGAAAAAAATGTATACAGGATGACGATAACTCTTGAGCCTGGAAAACTGGGTAGCTTTGTGAGCTGTGTTCCGACTGACTCTGCTGTATGCTAACTGGCTGATGAATATCTGGCTGCTTCCTTAGATTTCCTATCTTTGACTGAATAGCTCTTAAAATACAGGATAAGTTCAAAAAGAAGAGCCTCTTCTGGCAGCCCTTCAGAATAGAGGATGGCCATCTGATCAGAGCTAAAACACAAGTTCTGTTTTGTCACATTCTTTCGGAACATCACCTTAAGTTGAAATCATGTTTTAAAAGCCACCCTAGTGGTGGCCTAAGTTTGCATACACAGATAGTACTATACTGCTTCCACAAAATGGAAATAAGATTAGGATAAATTAACTCAATTATTAAATAAATTTTAATAATGTAGATAAATAAATTTTCAGATCGATATAAGAACAAAACAGATTGAAAATATGGAAAATTAAGTGAAAATTGTCACCCAGAAGAATACTGAAGAGGGGAAAGCAGCACTGCAGAATGTGTGTGTGTGTGTGTTGTATGAAAGGACAACTAAGAACACGGTGGAAAGGATTGGAAGTTTTTTTCTTCTATTTTTCTTTTTCCTACTATTTTTTCTCTTCTTCCTTTCTCTTCTTCCTTTTAGACCAAATTCTTCCCTTCCTCAATTTCTTAGGTAATAGAAATATAATTGTTTAGTAGTTTTTTTTGTCTTTTTTCAAAAATTAATTTAATTTTTCGTAGTATTAATATTATTGTTAATTCACTTAGGTGAGAAACCCTATACTTCTATACCCTATTATTCTTAATTTTTTTCTTGCTTTTAAAGCTATTGTAGCTAGTTTGTAATTAATAAATATTACTTTGAAAAAAAGATGGAAATAGGATTTGCATGCTTTCCAAACAAGACTCAATGAATAGCCAAGTATCTCTTCTACTACTAACTATGTTGGCCATAGTAAAATTTCTTTTAGATTTGTTGTATGTTCATATTGTTAATATTTATGTTTATATTGCACATTATGGGGAACATTTGGCATCCTTCTCTCTGGTTTTTTGTTATATATTTTATGATTGTTAATTGCATACCATCCAGCTGTCCCAATCTGGCAGTTCGGCTTCACTCCACTGTTCCACTTTTTCAGTCATTTTAAAAATGTCCCAGCTTAACATGCATCCCAGTTTCCATTGGCAGAATGTATGTGATTGTCTGTTAATGCTCTGGTTTTTATTCATGCTATTTTAATGCTTGTAAGACACTCTGAGCACTGCAAATGTAATGTCAAGGTAGCATCCAGTATTCTGAATGAATACAGATTTCTCCATCCTCACCTATTGCTGCATCCTGTCCTGAACTTAGCCCCATCCTAAACAGATGCTGGGTTTTTAAAGCACTGTCAGCACCTTCTGTTCTTACCACTATTACCTTTTGTTCCAGTTAAGTTGCTGTTCAGGTAAACATTTCAAAAGTAGACAATGGCAATGGCAGCTAGAATTACCTACACAAAAAATTGGAAAAAAGAAGAACCCCCAGAAGAAGAAGACTGGCTGACAAAAAATCAAGATATAAGAAATATGGACAAAATAACATACCCATTATCTAAAAAGAAGAGACAGATTGGAAACAAGTGACAGCTTGGTACGGAGTTTCGATCTGGAATGCTACCAATATGCAGACGACACCAAGCTTCTTCTATGTTTATTGCCTGGATCAACTTCAGTACTGGACAACTTCATCTTATGTCTCGAGGCCGTGTCAAACTGGCTGCGTGCTAGCAGACTGAAGCTGAACCCGGCCAAGACTGAGATCTTGTGGCCTGTCTGCCTGGTAGGAATGATGCACCCACTACCTACTTTTGATGATGCACCCCTATCTCCATCCTTTACTGTCAAGAGTTTGGGTGTTGTCTTGGACCCACAGCTGACTGTGGAGGTTCAGATCGCTGCTGTCAGCAAACAGGCCTTTATCCATCCTTGTCAAGCAAGGTAATTAGCACCATACCTTTCAAGAGAGGCCTTGGCAACAGTCATCCATGCTACAGTTACATCCAGGCTGGACTATTGCAATGCTCTGTACGTTGGCGTTCTGTTATTAACGACCCGGAAGATTCGTATCGTTCAGAATGCGGCAGCCAGGTTACTTGCAAAAACATCAATTAAATGCCATATTACACCAACTCTGCAACGTCTTCATTGGCTCCCAACTGAGCACCGGGCCCTGTATAAGATACTGGTTTTGATCTTCAAAGCCTTGTATGGCCAGGGGCCGACATACCTTAGAGACCGCCTCTCCCCCTTTCATCATCAGTGGTCGCCACTTTCCTCCCAACAAAACCTACTGTATGTTCCAGGTCCCAGAGAAGTGCATCTTGAAAGTATGAGATGCAGGGCCTTTTCTGTCTCTGCCCCTGTCCTATGGAACTCTTTGCCTCCATACTTGAGAGCCATGCGTGATTTATGACCTTTTACGCAGGCACTTAAGACCTGGCTTTTTAGCAGAGCCTTTGATCTATAATTTCTGATTTTAATATTTCTGTGTTTCAATGTTTTTATTCTTTTATGTAAATTGCCCAGAGCATCTTGGATAGAGGGCGATTAACAAATAATAAACTGATGATGATGTTGACAATGACCACAATCCTTCATTGGGCTTGGTGGAGCACAAAACCTGTCTGAAACTTTTTTCTGTTCTTTAAAGTTGGAAATGTTTTGAGCTTGAAAATGACTATTGCTAATAAACTTGCCTTCACAGTTTGCTAAAATTCTGAAGAATGAATTTAAAATTAATTATTGTAATAATTAAAAAACAATATATATATATATATATTTTTAAATGATTTAACAGTTTACATTATTTTAATCCATTAGTTTGGGGATATAATTTAGAGGTCATGATGACCATGTTAGTAATTCTAAATTAATTTCAAATTTGATGACTTAATGATTAATGGTTTTGCTAGCAATTTGGTGTACACACTGCTCTTTACATTTAATATTAATGAACTGCTGTACTCTCACAATTTAACATTGATGCATTAGTGCAAACATGAACATTTCCCAGATCGGGGGGGGGGGGAGTTTTAATCACCCTGAGAATGACTGGAGAGCTTAAATCCATAAACCGACTTTACAGTCTTTGTCCTCCATTAATAATGGGAAAGAGTCTTTAAATAATACAACCAGGCCTCTATATCTATGGATTTTGTATCCATAGATTTATCCATAAAAATATTTTTTACACAAATTCCAAAAATCAAACCTTGATTTTTCTGTTTTATATCAGTCACCATTTCAACACGCCATTGCATATAATGGAACTTGAGCAACCACTGGTTTTGGTATTCACCACGGACTAGTGGATACCAAGGGACTATAATAAAAATTATAACTAGTTTCCTTATTTCACACTTGATTGGCTAAAGAAGATTGCTGTAAAACATATTAACAGTTTTGTTATCCCATGCTACCCCTTCACTGTCTTGAACTGAGATCTTCACTCAGTCTGAAATTTCATGTCAGTGATAATTTTTTTGAACTTCTGCCATGGAGCCCGCCAGCTCCCATCACACACAGTAAAAGTACTTCTGGGGCGAAAGTGCAAACAACAACAACAACATTGCCGCCACCCCAAAAAAATGCTGGCAGTGCACAACAGGAGGCTTCCTGTCTTTCTATAAGGAAAGATGGGTTGAGGGGCTTAAAGAGGCTTCCACCCATGTGATGAGGGGGAAGCCAAAACAGTGTGTGCCGCCTCTGGCAACATGAAACCCAGGCTGAAGAAAGAAGGGAGAATGAAGGGAGAGATAGTCAGGTCTTCCTTAAAACCTGAACCCAGCTGGCTTGAAGCTTGAAGCAGCTTAGGAAAGATGGGAGTAAAGGGAGAAATAGCCTGGTCTGCCTTTTTAAAGCCTGAACCAAACCAGCTTACTGAGGCTTAGGCTTCCATCCGTGTGATGAGGGAGATGAGGGGGAAGCCTAGACTTTGTGAGGCATAGTACAACAGATCCGCACACGCCCTGGTGGGTGCTGCCAGAATTGCCTCAATTTGCAGCAATACTCTATGACTCCGATGGTGCATGTGAAGAGGTCCTTGCCTGATAAGCAGAGCAAAGATTTTTAATTAAATTTCTGAGTCTCAAGAACACTTCTGCAAGCCAGTTATGTGGCCCAGCTGATCTTGACTTGGCTCTTACATGAGCTTCATAGTTTCAGAGTCCATCACAATTGACTTTAACATACCCGGCACTCTGGTCGAGTATCTACTTTGTTCAAGGAATGTATTTGCACATTGTGTAGTCATTTAGGGTTTTAGAGTCCTGGGGAAGAGGAATTATGTGCAATCAATTGTATGGGAAGCACAAAAACTGACTACATGGACTCAAAGTAGTTGGATACTCCAAAGCTTTTTGGAAAGTTCCAGAGTATTCCGTGATTTCAGGAGACACATATCAAGTGTTAGACTGAATCAGCTTTGTGCATCATGTAATGGCCAGTGAGTTGATCCAGTGCCCCTATGCCTTAAATGGCAAGTGAAGATGCATTCCTAGAGTAAGAACTTGAAAGTGGGGCATTTCATAAGTTTTGCTATGCAACAACAATGGGAAAACTTTTGATCCGTCAATATGTTGTGGTCTACAGCTTCCTAACAGCTCCAGCTCTCAGCCAGCGTAAGACATGTCTGAAATATTTGTGAGGTCAAAGGATCTCTCCCTTCTACTGAACAATGTGTAATCTTGAATGTTCAGCAATTGACGGCTCCTTAGCTCAGAAACTAAAGTCAGCTTAGTTTAACTTAAGTCACTGTGATGCTCCATACCAATATTTCAGCCCAAATTTCTGTTCTCTCCATTCCTTCTCTTGTGTTCCCCTCATAGAGTTGTGTAGGGATAGGACCTTTCTCTGAGTTTCTCTGAGCCAAGTATCATATTTCACATTCAATGTTTGTGTTCTTCGGATGCCAAACCATTTGCAAGCATACTGAAAGCAAACCAGAAGTGCCACTCCAGGGAGAGATAAACATATGGACCTAAAGAGATAATTTCTATCTTTTTTTAAATGGCATTGGCCCACAAGTGACTAATTCAGAATGCTCACATTTACTAAGCTGTTGTAATCAAAGCTGTTAAAACAATGTTACTGTTGTTAACTGAATTTCTCCTCATTTTATTGTTCCAAAATTTGTGACATGGTATTTAGAGCTTTTAAGCAACTGTTTTAGGTCTTTATGCCACTCTTGATTGTGTTTCCATATGTATTTATGAGTTCCATAAATGTTTATTATTCACCCTCACTCGTTATGTCTTTGCCCTGGACTTTTCTGAAGGTGCTTAACTCTGCTAGATAAGAGTGAGTCATTCTCCCTTTTGCAAAGTTAATTGAAATTTCTTATCATGTAAGCAATCTTTAAAACAGCATTGGGAAGCCTGTCAGTATCCGGATGTTGTTGGATGACAACTTATAGTTGCTGGCTAAGGTGGATGAGGCTTAAGGTCCAGCAATATTCTTTGGAGAGCCACAGGTTTCCCAAACCAACTTTAAACAGCTTTAAATCAGCCAAAGGTACACATTATCCAGGAGCATCTGTACTCACTAGAAACATCTTCAGGAAGAAGACTAACCTCCACCAGTATTGGCCACTTTTATTGTCATAGATGTGAGTGACTGAAGCTGGCACCATATGTGTGCAAAGTGCCCGATCTACTACTGAGTCATGCTAATTCCAGTGGTATCCAGAAGGTTGGGATCAATCCTATCCTGGAGGAGGTCATGAAAAAAAAATTGTACACACAAGCCTTATGCAAAGACTATAATACATCCCACGGTGGTGGGGCTCATGTGTCCCCTTGTGGTTGTTTTGTGTCCCCTTGTAGAATCCCTTCTCTCCCAGTTTTGGGTGGGGAAGAACATTTACAATTCCACAAGACTCTAAGGAGGATTTTTCTTTTATCCAAGATTCAGGAAACCCCACACTTTAAAAAGGACAAATATCTTCCTACCAACCCGCTTCTGGGATTTTTTTTTTTTAATGTGATGTGATGTTCAGAAATTGGCTGCAGGGGACCGGGAGCTTGGCCTCCATCAATTTACTATATGGAGATCCTCAAATTATATGAGGCATCTCCATACCAGAACCAATAAGTATTGGTGTGAAGGTCTTCACAGAGTCATGGCCATCCCTGTGGTAAGAGAATAGGAAAGAGTTTATTTTTAGGTACAAGACGAGAGGAGGATGCAACATTAGAGAAGGTAGAGGAAGAAGGCAAAGGAACGGGGACTTGCAATGAAGGGGAGAGAAAAAGAAAAGTAAAAAAGAAAATGGATAGTGAAAGTTTTTGAAATGAGGAATGTGGATAAATTGGCTATGATGAATAGAGAGAAAATACAGAATAACTTTATTAAGGAATGGGAATGATCTTTGAATTTTCTGGGAAGAAGGGGAAACATTTTAGAATAGACTCCATATTTGGACTCTGTTAGAATTTTTTGCTTCTAATTTTTAGATAAGATTTTTGTACTAGACGGAAGATTGGGTGAATGTTTTACAGGGAAGGAAGG
The DNA here is from genome assembly GCA_030556195.1 of Anolis apletophallus. Lineage (NCBI taxonomy): Eukaryota > Metazoa > Chordata > Lepidosauria > Squamata > Anolidae > Anolis > Anolis apletophallus. The sequence goes on from JARBWK010000001.1 coordinate 54,256,059, forward strand.
GCATGGTTGGGCGTGAGTGTTCAACCCAAAAGATGGAAGGTCACTGCAACGAGAGTGAGAAAGTGAGGAATAGTATAATGGGGAACAATTATTGTAGGGACTGTTCAAAAGTGTTTGTGTTTATGTATACATTTCATCTTAATTAAAAATGTGATTTCTGCAATATAATTGTAAAAATAAGAACTTTTGAGATCAAAAAAAAGAGAGAGTTCATTTCTTCTTTGGAGTATTCCTAAATGCACTAGGTTTTCAGGGCTGGCACTGTTGTCTTTGCATTTTGCTTGCAGGTGATGGCATATAATTATTGCACCATTACCGTCATGTTGTAACAAGAGGAATTTCGGGTTTAAGCACATTAGCTTGGTGTGTATCTCATGTACTGCACTTTTTTGCCAAATGCTGCAGCCAAAAGCACTTAGTTTTCACCTGGAATAAGCTATGCGGTGGATTTAGAAATTCAGTTTTTAATTGCTTTGCTGATCTTCCTGCTAGTGGTTGGCCTGTCATTAAAAATGCCACCCAGCAGTGTTCAGGCTTGGTGTCAATGACTATATGTGTAGCCCCATCTGGCTCTATAATTACTACCTCCGCATCAGCAGAAGAATGTTAATGGGTAATGTGTAAACACAACATCTTTTATGTTTACCTAGCAAACATCTGGATGGAAGGCTTTAGATAATCTCTTTGACTGGGCTGAAAAAGAGACAGTGGAATTGTTGAATGTTAAATTGGGAAGATACTGGTATAGTACTCTAGGAAGGCAGAACTAGAACGGAAAGAGAAATTACTGTGGACACTCAAACAACAGTGGAGGGAAACAGGACTAGAATAAACAGGTTGAACATTCCTTGCCTGGAATTCCAAAATTCGAAATACTCTTAAATGGGTAGGTAAGAAAATGACATCTTTGTTTTATGATGGTTCTATGTAGCTAAAATTTGATTCATGCACAAAAATAGTGTCAGGTGCTAGTCTAGTGAGGCTGATGTGGTCTTGGCCAAGGTGAACATCAATGCAGTGCTGCAGTGGGTTCAGTCAAGTGCATCTGGCCACATTCAATTTAGACTTTCCCATAGAGATATAGCAGAACATAGTGGAAATTAGTATCAGTGGAACTGCTTCATCGGGGAAGTTACATGCTCCCTACAACCAGCCCAGATCAGCAGCCTGGCTGAAGTGTTTTGGACCTTCTGCAGTTTCCAAACTGTTTGCATAGGAATATACTGTATTGAGAACATGCACATGGGACATACAAACCCTCTTTTCTTGTTCCTGAAGCCCCAAATGCACCTACTTTTATAAAAGAACCAAAATGACACAAACAGGTTGAGACAATCACAGTCGATGTCTCCTAACCACGCAGCCCCAAACTTCCCATATTCAGCCAAAGTAACCAAATTTTTGGGTGGAAGGGGCACCAGGTCATTTCCTGTACACTTAAGATAGTATTGTATTGCAGCCCATGGTTGTGGCTGATACAAATGTAAATGGGGAAGTGGATTATGGGAACTCTGGGCTTGCGAGCCAACATGAAATTTTAAGTCCTGAAAATGATCAGTCTGTGTCTCCAGCCGTTAGTGAAGGTCACATTCCAGAGAGGTGCCGAGATGGTGCAGAGGAGTTGCTGTCTAGGGAAACAAGTTCAGAAGATGAAATGCCGGGTAGAGAAAATAATGAATTGCAAGATAATGAGCTGGTTGATAGGAAATTCAGTTTTTGTAAACTTTGTGCTGCTCAACAGAATCTCCAAAGGTCACAGTGCTTGTTACTGAAGAGACCCATATCAGGAAGTCATGGGAAAAGGCATGATTTCATGTGTATATTAGAGAGGCAGGGTGGAAGGGGGGGGGGGGGAGGTTTTTCAGCCAATCTGGTCAATGTTGGTAATTGAGACAACAGCTTACCAAGTCTTCGTCAAGCTTGCTGAGGGACTTCTAGTTCATTGTCTTTGTTCTTGTTCCATGCTTCAAAGTTTGAAGGATTGTTCCTGGATTATTTTATTGAATTTTATGCTGCCTTGTACTTCCTGTTTGTCTTATATTCATGTGCTGGATGTCCTGTTGCTTTAGGATTTTGGATTACTCTTGTACCTTGAACCTCATGAACTATTTTATATGTATAGTCATTGAAGTTTTTACTCATTTGCTGACATGCTTTTTATATAATTTTCAATAAACTGCTTTGCTGATTTAACTTGAACTGGAGTGTGGTAGTTAAGTATAGAGGTGTTTCATGGCCTGGAGTGCAACAGATAATACAACTTGTGAGGAGGGGTGTGCAAGTATGTAATCAGCCCGTTCTCCACATTCATTCACCATTGCCTTAGTATCCATAAGTACCCTTAATGCTGCCAATTTAAGTCCTAACCTCACAATACAGTTTTTCCTTCACAGCCACCATGGTGAATAGTTTGAATGCTGAATCATGGAAACCACTGGATGACCTTAGTTTTGTTTTTTTTGGGGGGGAGGACAACGAGACTTAAACCTGCACTAAAGAGGTCTTTTTACACCCCTTCAACACACATTTGTCATGTGTGGAAGCGCTTTATGTCACACCAGCAACGCCTCTTTCCTCTCCATGAAATCTCAAACCTGAGTCCTCCAGTGAAATGATCTGTCGAAATTGGACCACCAAGTCTCATGCAATTTACCTACCTCAAGAGTTATCAATCAGATATCTACCACACAGGGCCGCAGCCAGGATTTTGATTCGGGGGGGCGGGGGTGAGTTTGGTTTGGGGGAGGCTGAGACTGGGTGGAAGAGGGTCTACCCTAGCAAACCTTTTGCATTGTTATCCCAATAACCCCATTAATGTGGGATATAATGAGCATGGTGATCAGATCATGATATGAATAAACATAACAGTTTAAATAATGTACCAGTAAGGCCTTTTCGCGGACCACCCTGAGAATTTCCGGGGGGGGGGCTGAAGCCCCCTTAGCCCCCCTGGCTACATGCCTGATACCACATGATGAAGCACATTTTTAAAATAAAGTTATTGGAGTTGAGCCTCCAGCTACAACTCAAGCTGCATTCAGTCTGGCCTCTGTTAGCCTGGACATATGGAGATGAATTCTAGGTACTTGTTCTATTTACCAGAGTGCTCATACTCAAACTGAATGATAGTGGAATGAGAGAAGCATATCTATACAATACACTGTACCCTTGAGCATTGTGAAAGTTGTTGTGAGGCTATGACTACATATCAGAGCTGGAAGAAGTTCCAAGCACTTAAAGGTTTTGGTACTCCCATATATGTTTAATTCAAAATATACAGAACAACAAGCTGTGAAATAAAAGTACATTTTTTTTGAAATGAAACAAAACTTAGAGTAAGGTGGGAAACAATTTTGCACACTTGCACTTTATTTATATTTGAACAGTTTTCCCTTTTTCGAATTGCAAAGTCTTTTATCGTGAGAACCCTTTTTTGTGGAACCTGGTTCAGCTGCATCATTTGCAGGTTTGCATTATGCAGTCTATGGTAAATCTGGCAATGGACACTCCTGTGGCACCCCCACTTCCCTTGGTGCCCTAAGCACATACTTATTGTGCTTAATAGTTAATCCAGCTCTGTCTAGAGCTAGTTTCTATCCATGATCTACAACTTTGAGATATAGATAAGTCAGATTTGAGATACCTTGTTTTCTATGATACAGGCAGAGTAAGGCCATTGTTACAAAGCAATACATTACCCCCAAAATAAAAAGACAATGAAAACAATAGACTATGGAATTTTATGAAAGAGTAGAAACAATGAAAGATTCATTTAAGGAAAGACCATCACACCAATTGGGAGAAATAAACTGCCAGATGCAGATTGTATAACAATAGAGCTATTTAAATCTACTGATGCAGTATCCATTCCAATGGTAATAAAAATCTGCCATCAAATATGGAACACCAAACAAAGGCCTGCAGACCTGAAATGTCAATATACATTCTAATCCCTCTCCCAAAAAGGGACACCGGGGACTGAAGTAATCATTGGACTATTGTACTGTTCTATGTAAGCAAAGTGATTCACAAGATTTTTCAAAAATACTTTTAACAAGAAGAAGACACTTGAGATCACATCACAAACATAAATCGAATGATAGAACACACCAGAGTATTTCAGCAGAAAATCAACCTGTGCTTTATAAATTACTAGCTTGGGGACCCGGCCCTGCCCGGGTTATTTGTGAAGCGCAGCAGGATGTAGAGTGGGTCATGGGGGCTCTGTGTGCCAAGTTTGGTCTTGATCCATCATTATTGGGAGTTGCAGTGGTATCATGAAATTACTGAAGGTAGTGCAAGTCCCATCATCTCTGCCCCCCCCAAAGTGTAGTAGGATGTAGATTGGGTCATGGGGGCTCTGTGTGCTAAGTTTGGTCTGTATTGGTGAATGGATGAGGATGCATTCTTTTTCGGAAGTGAGTGAAGGTACTTCAAGTCCCATCATCCGTGGTCCGTCTCACAGTAAACTGCACCAGGCTGTAGAGTGGGTCATGAGGGCTCTGTGTGCCAGATTTGGTGTTGATCAGTCATTGGATTAGGTTTGTAGCAGGATTGGGAAGTGAGGGAAGGTACTGCAAGTCCCATCATCCATGTTCTCTCCCCCTCCAAACTTCAGTAGGATGTAGAGTGGGTCACTGGGGCTCTGTGTGCCAAGTGTGGACTTTCTCGGTGTTTGTTGGGGGCCACAGAGGTCTGTGGGAACAGAGGGGTGTGAAAATACTACAAATTCCATCATCCATTGTCAGTCCTCCCCCGAACCTCACCAGGACGTGAAGGCAGTCATGGGGGTTATGCGTGCCAAGTTTGGTCTCAATCGGTAATTGGATGAGGGTCGCAGCAGACTTGGGAAGTGAGTAGAGGTACTTCAAGTCCCATCATCCATGGTCCACCCTCCTCCAAACTGCACCAGAATGTAGAGTGGGTCATGAGGGCTCTGTGTGGCACGTTTGGTGTTGATCAATCATAGGATTAGGTTTGTAGCAGTCTTGGAAAGTGAGGGAAGGTACTGCAAGACCCATCATCCATGTTCTGTCCCCCTCCAAACTTCAGTAGGATGTGGACTGGGTCACTGGGGCTCTGTGTGCCAAGTGTGGTCTTTATCAGTGTTTGTTGGGGGCCACAGTGGTCTGTGGGAACAGAGGGGTGTAAAAGTACTACAAATCCCATCATCCATTGTCAGTCCTCCCCCAAACCTCACCAGGACATGAAGGCAGTCATGGGGGTTATGTGTGCCAAGTTTGGTCTCGATCAGTGATTGGATGAGGGTTGCAGCGGACTTGGGAAGTGAGTAGAGGCACTTCAAGTCCCATCATCCATGGTCCACCCTCCTCCGAACTGCACCAGGACGTAGAGTGTGTCATGGGGGCTGTGTGTGCTGAGTGTGGTCTGTATTGGTCCTTTTTGGTGGCCTCAGTGGTCTGTGGGAACCAAAGTGTTGGAAAGTACTACAAATCCCATAATCCGTGGGTCATGTCCCCCGACCCACGCCAGGACGTAAAGGGGTTAGGGGGTTATGTGTACCAAGTTTGGTGCAGGTCCATCACCCGCGCTGGTCGCTGTGGCCTGTGAAAGTGGCTGCCACATATCCGCCCTGGCCTGTGAAAGTGTCTGCCACATATTTATTATTTATTTATTTATTTATTGGGGCTTCTTCGCCGCCGACTCCCGGGGGCTCGCGGCGGCTCACAGAGCCAGTGGCATATCGCCAAAGGTTAAAACATAAAAACAGTTAAAAAACAATTTAAAACAGCAGAATACAATGTAACAATTGAGCAGCAGCAAATATCACAACCCAGAGGATATAAATGAGGCCTATAAGTGAGGCCTACTCGCCCTGGCCTGTGAAAGTGGCTGCCACATATCCGCCCTGGCCTGTGAAAGTGGCTGCCACATATCCGCCCTGGCCTGTGAAAGTGGCTGCCACATATCCGCCCTGGCCTGTGAAAGTGTCTCCCACATATCCGCCCTGGCCTGTGAAAGTGGCTGCCACATATCCGCCCTGGCCTGTGAAAGTGGCTGCCACATATCCACCCTGGCCTGTGAAAGTGGCTGCCACAATAGCAAAGTCTTTGACTGGATAGAATCATGAGAAAATATGGGGCATTCAAACAGAAATGAAAGTACTACCACTTTGGATTGTCTTGATGCATCATCTCTACTCTCAACGAGGAGTCACGGGCAGGACATAATACTAGGAAACAGTGCTTTCCCATTGGTGGGGGGTGGGGTGGTCAATGCTGCATTTTATCATCTAATCAGTTTAATTTCTTTGCAGAATATATGTAGAAAGCAAGATAAGACTCAAGGTATATTAGCATTGTAGAAATAATATAGTTTCGCACCACTTTAGCTGGCATAGCTCAATGGAATCCTGGGAATTTTTTTATTGTGAGGCACCAAAACTCTTTGGCCAGAGAAGGCAAATGTTGTAAAACTACATCTTCCAGGATTCCACAGCATTGAGTATTGAGCTATGGCACATAAAGTGTCCTAATTTTACAATGCAACTGCACCCTCAAAGTAAGGAGGCATGAAAATTCAGGGAAAGAACAGAAACAATTAGATGTCCATAAAAACATCATCACCATCATCACTTGTTATATTATTCAGTTTGTTAATAAAATGATGCTATGTTTTAATCAGTTTTGTAGTATTTCATTTATTTATTTATTTTTCATTTCCTTCCTGGTGGTCACATTGCTAACTGCTTCCAAGGATGATGCTAGCAAGGATTTTAAAATATATTTTGTAAGAATGCAGATAATGACCTGCCTGACAGTTTTGAGACCCCCACCTTGAAAAATAATTCCAGCATGCTTCCCCCTCTCACTCTCATAATCAGTCAGCAGACATATGCAAACTTCCTCTCCTCCAAACCCTCTACACTTGACTTTGTGTCTTCACACACACACACACACACACACACACTCCTCAGACCTGGCTGACCCTTAATATAACACAGAAACACATACAGTTTTGTTTTCCCACAAATTCTGAAGCCATCACAGATGAGCCCTTGGTAGTTCACACTAAAACAAAGTGATGACACTAACTTTCAAAGCTCTAAATGGTTTGGGGCTAGAATTTCCAAAAGGCTACTTTGTTCCAGATATACCTTTCCAAGCATTCTGAGGTCCTCTGGCATGATCCTCAATTTCAAAAGTGAGACAAGTGGACATGACAGGCAGGACCTTCCAGTTATGATCCCCCTATTAAAAATACTCCTTGCGGGCACCTGTTTCATTTGATTTTGTGGCTGGAGTCTGCATTTTAACAGAAAGGTGTTGTGTGCCAAGGTGATTAAATGCAGTGTGCAAATATGTAGTAAGCAAGCAGATGATAGGTAGGTAGGTGGGCAGATGATAGAGTCCTTCTTTGTTTGACATTTCCCATGGAATCCTAAACTCAAAGGTTAAGGAAAGAGGAAATTGCATTTCATGTAGATTTTTTTGCCACACACCTGCAGGTGAAACTATGCTGCAATACCTGCAGTATTTGATATATCCTTGTCATGACTGTCTCTGCAGTTTGTGTTGAGAGAGGTCTGAATTACAGAAAATGTCAGAATAATAAATGTCTTTTCAAAATACCAAATGGCTTCAGTAATTCCAATTATGTGCCCAAGTCAGGTCAATTTTGGCGTCATCACTACGAAGAGATGCTCAGCTTGGCAAACTTTAAAGACTAAACCTGACAGACCAAAATAAATCAATCAATAAATAAATCAGCCATCGCTTCTCCTAGTTCCTACAGTTATTTCCTTGGAGCTGATAATAAAAAGAGAGAGGCGGCAGGTCGGAAAGAGCTGAATGCTCAATAGCTTCATGAGACTAATTATGATAAACAGCCCCATTGCTGTTAATATCCGGCCATTAATTCCCAGATGGAGCTGTGGAAAATGTCAGGATTGCAAATGTCAACTTTTTAAGAGGACCTGGCAGGTACTGAAGTGGGGACTGAAGCCTCGCTTTCTATTAGGAGAATAAGGACAGAGGCACAACCCAACACCATGTTGTTTAGCATGGTAATTGCAGTTGGGAGAAGGAAAAGAACCTTTATATTTGGCAACTATATACCCTAAAAAAATCAGGTCCTGTCTGATCTTGGAAACTAAAAAGGTCATTCCTGGTTAGTCCTGGGATAGGAAACAAAAAATCAGTGGTTCTCAACCTGTGGGTCCCCAGATATTTTAGCCTACAAGTTCCAGAAATCCAGCCAGTTTACCACGTGTTAGAATTCCTGGGAGTTGAAGGCCAAAACATATGGGGACCCACAGGTTGAGAACCACTGTCATAAATGAATAGCAGATGGTGAAGGCTGTATTTCAGGGGAAAGAACTGGGAAAACTACTTTGGGAAGATGGGTGCAGGGAACAAATAAAGTTTATTATTATTATTACTATTATTATTGGATGTTCTTTGTCTATAAAAACCCTATGAAATCATGGTGTTGCTATAAGTCAACAAGTGGTGGGAAAAGCTCCAGTCCTATACAGTCATTCTAATACTTTGCACACTTTTTTTTTCTTGTGGATTCATAGCAACCATTTCTGGCAAGTGGTTAGAGCAGGACACATTTCTGGCAATGCCAGTGAGATTCTGGGCATTACATCAAATGGCCAGACAAGGTAGCAGACATTCTTTTGGGAGCTTGACGTCTACTTGAACATCTAAAAAGCAGTGGGAATGGAGATATTTTTGAGTGAAGAAATGGCAGCCAGCAGGGTGGTTGCTTAACCCTCTCTCCATTCGCCAGTCCTTCCTTAAATACCCTGGCCACTGTTGGTTTTCTCCAGATGAAAAATAAGAATGTTTGCCATGGCTTTGAAAGAGGAAAATGATTCTTTCTCCCATCTCTTGGGAGACAAAGTGATGGATTGGAGAAAGTGTCTCTCTTCTTGCCAGCTTCCTTTTTGTGTCAAAGGATCCTTTCTCCCACTTGCCTGGAGATTATTCTGAATTTTCACAGAATGGGCTTGCTTGCAAAAAATTAAAAATCAAATAGACCTCAGAACAAGGGGTCTGGGAGGGAAGGCTTGTGCTCCCGTTAAGGCTAGGTTGGGGAGAACGAAGCACCCCTACCCCTTAACGGTATGTATACCTAGGACCAGGACCCTGAAGACTCCTGCATGGTTGGGCTCCCTGATCAGCTATCCATCAGAGGGATTCTAGTTTATAGCCATCTCTGTATCAGTTTAAGGGAACCAAGATTATCAAAGCAGATAATGTTGGAAATTAAAACCTTCTTCAAGCCTCCTCTAGTAATTTTTTTATCTTGTTGCTTACTTATTGTATTCATATTCTGATATGCAGCTTTATTTCCTTGCTCTATTTTTTCCTGAGAAGTTGTGGGAGGGACTGCAGACCACATGATCCACTCTGGGACGAGCACAGAGTGCAGAGTCTTTAGACTTTGGGATTGCTCAGGTTTCATACTTGCAAACACTTGCTTACTGTTTAATGTAAGAGAGATGTTCTGACCAGATGGCACGGAAAGTATCTCAAACATATCTGTACCTGACTGATAAGTTGTGTACCTGTGTATGCTGAATACATGAAGGTTGTGAGGCAACCAAATATGTTATTTTCTTTTACAAAATACTACTTTATTTTGTCTCTAGAGTGTATAATATAAAACAAGTTGTTTTATGGGAAAGTAGATATATATTTTGGGCACTGAAAAACACTTCTGAAGAACTGCTATTTTTATGCAATGGCATATTCTCTGTTTCCCAACGGATCAGAGACAATAAGTTATTCAGTCTAAGAACGGAAGCCAATTGCCTTGCGTAATTACATTTGGTTATATACCACTTAAGAAGATTTTACTCAAACAGGTTTTTAGCTCTTCTCTAAAAAAATTATAAATACCATTTCCTGAAAGGTGATTGATTATCTCTAAAAGGTCATGCTTTTCTAAAAGATAATCTACATTATCTGCTTTGAACTGGATTAGATGAGTTTACACTGCCATATAATCCAGTTCAAAGCAGATAATCTGCATTTTATATGCCAGCCATATACAATTCAGATTATCTCCTTTGAACTGGATTATATGGCAGTGTAGACTCATATAATCAATTCAAAGCAGATAATGTGGGTTATATGCTTTCATAATCTGGATTATATGACAGTGTAGAAGGGGCCTGAGAAGCATTTTAGGCTCCATCTCCACTGCCATATAAAATCCAGATTATGTGTTTTGAACTGGATTGTATGACAGTGTAGACCCATTTAATCAAATTCAAAGCAGATAATATAGATCATCTTCTTTGATAATTTGGATTATATGGCAATGTAGAACCAGCCTCAGTGAAAATGCAGATTAAAGAGGTGGAGGGGGAAGTACTAGGTTTTCAAAGCATTAATTTTTTAACCTCTAGTTTAACTAGTGATAATCTTTTTTCACTAGTTATTTGCTTGGATCTTGATGCCCGACACAGACATTCCTACCCTCAAATCACCTGGCAACAAAACCTTTAACTGGAATGGGTAAACTCTTGTTCTGCTATTTTGGTTTGATAGCTTGGCAACTGACGAAATGGGTTTCTTTATTCTGTCTTTAAATCACCAGTCTTAAAGTCTGCAGAGCCCAGCTGGGGGACAAATGTCACAATTATGCATACTTTAACGTTAGAGGTGCATCACAGAAATGCTTGACATGATTAGGCTGGGTTGTGATCTGTTTCCTCCAAGTTAGTGTAACATAATGACTATGCTATCACCTTAACATGGTGTGTGGAAGCAGTTATGGTTCTCTTGTTGCATACCCTCTCTTATATCTTTATTTAGCTATGCCTTAGGGGGAGCAAAATCTGCGAAGAAAACTCTAACAGTATACCCTCTAACACTTGTCAAATAAAATACGTAGGCCTATGCTTGTTTTATTTATGTGGGAGTGTAGCTCCTCATAGTGGGAGAGGAAGCAAGTGGCATGGACAGGCAGATTTCATGTTGGCTGGTATGCAAAATCAAGGTCTTTTGTGAAAATGTACTTTACTGTGTTGTACTGTAGTAAAGTACATTTTCACATTTTCGTAGGACAGATTTCTGTCCCTTTCAGGGTGTCATAAAATACAGTTTCCAAGTGCTATAATTTTGAGGTTATTGGATCCAAAAGGGACATGCGGTAAAAGCACAAGCCCCACACTTATTAGTTAGATTATTTCTGGGCACAGTTGGAGAATATGTTGCCTTCCAATTGTTGCTGGACTGTGATTCCCAACATCCTTTAGATTTGTTTATTTTGGTTAGGGCTGATGAGAATTGTTGTCCAACACAATCTGGAAAGCCATGCTCTCTGTGTCTGATTCTGGAGGACTAGTTCCAATACTAGTCATACAAGGATACATCAGTTCACTAATGGCTAATTCATAATATGCAGGAACTACATAAAAACAAGTAGAGACTTACCATATTCATTAAATGAATGCTTCACAGTGTGCCTGAGCCAAATCTTTGTATCCCTGCTCAATTTTTTAGAAAATCGCAAATAACCATGGCAGAGTTAACACAGGGTGTTAACTCATCCACATGAAATTGCACTATTGATATTAGCCTATCCTATGAGCATCATACTTGCTTTCTGAGATCACTTTTAAACTTTATAATTTGCCTTTAATATGCCATCCCAGGTGCTGGAAAGACTACCAACACAGACTCAGAGGGCGTTATCACACAAGACTGGAAAACCACAATTACAGCAGGATAATACAGTCTTTGCCATATGATGTTGGGTCTCCCTGGTGCTGCTTTGCTTTTCAGTCATTCGTAGAGTACATCTTTTCATTGACAGAAAAACCAGTCAATGACTCCCAATATTACTGCTGTTTCAATACTGCCTCCTGCTACAGTTACAATATTCTAGCAGTCATGCAGCATGAGTGGGTATGACTCTCCTCCTCCCCCCCCACCACCAGTTTATTATACATAACCAGGATAAGGTTCTAGTTTTCTTTCATTTTATATTTCTTTTATTTTTATTTCATCATTTTGCTATAATTTTACTATTGCAGCATCTGTAGGGATACCAAGATGCTTGTTTATAAAACTATTGTTCGCACACCCCTGTTATATGCCTGCAAAACATGGACTGTCTACACACATCATACTCAATTCCTGGAATGATTCCATCAGCGTTGCCTTTTTAAAACTCCTGGAAATCTTTTGCGAAGACAGGCAGACAAATGTCAGCATGCTGGAAGAAGCAAAGACCACCAGCATTAAAGTGTTGCCTCTCTGCCATCAACTCTGCTGTACTGGCCATGTTGTCCAAATGCCTGATCATCATCTCCCAAAGCAGTTACTATATTCCCAACTCAAGAATGGAAAACAGAATGTTGGTGGACAGGAAAAGAGATTTAAAGCTGGACTTAAAGCTAACCTTAAAAACTGTGGCTCAAGAGGGAGAAAATAAACAGAAGATGGAATGCCCTGGTTGATGCTTCCCTAAATAACAACTCTAAGCAATTCTGGGCCCTGGTCACGGGAATGCTGGGATCTGGGAAAATATCTGCCAAATGCCATATACCAGCACAGGTGTGGGAAACATACTATAAAAACTGTGGCATAGACATCGAGAACTGGCAAGTCCTGGCCCTTTAGCACTCTAACTGGAGGTCAACTGTGACCAGCAGTGCTGTGGAATTTGAAGAGGCATGAAAGGAGGGTGAAAGGGAGAAACGTGCGAAGAGGAAGGCACTTCTAGCCAACCCCGACCGGGACTGCCTTCCACCTAGAAACCAGTGCCCTCACAGTGGAAGAATACGCCGGTCAAGAATAGGGCTCCACAGTCTCCTCCGTATCCACTGCCAGGACACTGCACTTGGAAGGCAACATACTCAGACAATGAGGAATCGCCTAAGTAAGTACAATTGCAGCAAAAGTTAATTTTTTAAAAATCAAAACATTGCATAGGACATACATAGGTAGGAAGGCAGGCTCAGCAAGGCAATGCAGAAGAGTGACCCTGGGTCCATGCATTGCCAAAATAACACCACAAAACCACTGGAGAGAAATGTGGTAGTGCTTGTTTCTATACCAGTATGTTTCCATTTGCTTGAAGAACACAACTGCTCTGAGACAACAGGATGATCCTGTATCTCTTCTACAGATTTAGAATGGTGGTGGTAGTGTTAATGATGGTGGGAGAATTTAGCCTGAAAGGCTCCAAACCTGTATTTCTGATCTACACAGAGGGCAGTAAGGTGTATCGTCATCAGCATGGATAATACACCTCCGCCCTGCTTGAAGTCACTTAAAATAAGTAAATATCTAAAAGTCTAAGCAAAAAGCATGTCGAATAGGTTTATACTCTAAAAGAAAAGTGACATATTCCAGTGGTTCTTGAAAGATTAACAATGTATGCACAAAATTTCATGTACTGTGAAGAAAGATGGCACACAAGGAAGGGGGCGTGAGGAATGGAAGGAGAAAGGTTGGTGCTAATTAACTTTGGAAGCACTGTCATTATATTGGCCTGTTGTCATTTCAAAAATAAATTAATCAGAAGGAACAAAACCGAACGGCTCTATAAATAGCCTTCTCTTCACCTCACAACACTGGGTTATTTTTGATCTAATGATTACGCAAAAGTCAGAAGTATTTTTAAGGCTATTGCCATAATGTGTGAGGTTGACTCCAGATTAACACCACACCTTGTGGGTGAGAATATAAGGGTAGTGATAAAAATGGAAGCCTTGCTACTCCACACAGCCCAGCAATCACACCCACCTCTGCAGGGCAAATTATATGGTGGACATAAAATGTCAGCATTCAAATTTGGCACAGTAGTACTCCTACTACACAAAATACAAATGATGACAGAAGGCAATAAAAATGTAACCCATAGTGCTGGATTTGTTATTTAAAAGCATATAAAATAAGGGCAGGCAAACAGCTAATTTCTTTTTCACCTCCTGTACTTTTACAGAGTCCTTGAAACCCCTCCTGAACCTTCTGTGAGTATTTGCATTGATTAAATAAGTACATCAGTGATGACATTTACTAATCATTTAACTTCTAGGCCTATGGAACATAGACACACAGTCTAGATTATTTATTATATATCCACATATGATATTACTTCCAGTGATGAAAATGAATCTGTTAGAAACAATAAAACGGAACAGGTTAAACGCGAACACTCTGGCTTATACTATTTTTTTTTGTTTACTAGCCATTCCCTGCCACGCATTGCTGTGGCCCAGTCTTTGTATATGTCTTTTGTATGTGTGTGTGTGTGTGTGTACAGTATATATTTGTGTATATGTGTATAATATGTGTGTTTGTGTATATATGTGTAATTTTGTGCATGCGTTGTAATGGGGGTTTTTTTGGCTTTTAAAGTCTCTTCCGCTGTGTTTTTCAGTGTTTTTATGAGTGACGGTCACTTGTTGCCCTGATAGGTGCATTGTGTCCAAATGTGGTGTCAATTCGTCCAGTGGTTTTTGAGTTACATTAATCCCACAAACAAACATTACATTTTTATTTATATAGATTTGAAACAGTTTTAAATAGTTTTTAGATTTATGAGTGAAATAATTGAACAAAAGTAAATAAATTGGATAGATAAACTGTATCAAATGTGGGAAACAATATACATACACATTTTGACTTTTATGGATGTGATTATTCATGTTTTTTAATGTTCTCTCTGGGTATAATAGTTAGCATTCAATAAAAATTGACCACAGAGTCATGTTTAAATACCTCAAAATTCCCAGAGAGGTTTCCATTCAGGTAAAAAAGGAATCAATAATATATATTTAGATATTTTTATAATACCAATAAAGATAATAGCCAATAGGCCAATGGTTCTCAACCTTCCTCCTGTCGCAACGCCTTAATAGTTTTTCATGTTGTGGTGGCCCCAACCATAAAATTATTCTCATTGCTACTTCATAACTGTAATTTTGCTGCTGTTATGAATCGTAATGTAAATATTTGATATGCAGGATGTATTTTCATTCACTGGACCAAATTTGGTACAATTACCTGATTCGCCCATATTGGAATGCTGGTGGGATTGGGGTGGGATGGGGGTTAATTTTGTCATTTGGGAGTTGTGGTTGCTAGGATTTATAGTCAGCCTTCAATGAGAGAGCATTATAAACTTCACCAATTATGGAACTGAACCAAACTTGGCACACAGAACTTCCATGACCAACAGAAAATACTGGAAGTATTTGGTGGGCACCGACTTTGCATTTTGGAGTTGTAGTTCACCTACATCTAGAAAGCAATGATGGATCTGAACCAAACTTGGCACAAATACTTGGCCAATAAAAATAGCAATCTTTAAATGCTTGGTTTTTCACATTCATGGGGGTTTTGTACCCCTAATACCAATTAATGAGGTGAGCTGACTATATAACAAAGCACACAAATGAAAGATGGAAGCACTGTACCTTTTGCCAAGTCAGCCTGGCAGATTTTTGTTTCAAAGCAGTGTAGTCTGAATTTAGAACTCAAATATCTAGGGTGGCTGGATGTAAAAGAGGACAGAAGTGCCCTCCAGTTACAGAGGTAGAAAATCCTTTTCTTATACAACTATCCAAGGTTCAACAGCTCTGTCCTTTTTTTTTTTTACATCTTGCATTGCTGAGGAGGGGTGATGGCAGAAGGGCCTCCTGTACTACTCTTCATGCAGAGTCAGGTTCATGAGAGAAGAGAGCTCTTGAGATACTGAAATCCCAAGCCATGATCTGCAAAACGAGACGTGTCTATTCATACATTTTTTCAATGACACTTACTCTCAAATAAGTACAGCCTTAAACCTTGAAAATAGTACTCTGAATTGTACCCAGAAACAAAGAAGAAGCCAGTGGAGTTCTTTCAACAGTTCTCAATATCTAACTTCTACTCTTTTCCTCCCCAACAGCTGTACTGTTTGAATAGTTTCCAAGGGCAAACTCATGCATGATGCACTGCAGTATAAATCTAAACTCTGCCAAAAGGCTCCATACTTATATATGTTCCATGCTTATAAACATACATACAATTCAAAACTCTGCCGAATCCAGACAGGCCTTTATCCCAGAAGCATCCGCATTAAAAAATGGAAAAAGTTTCTGGGGGCCTATCCACATCCATGCTTTCTGGGGTGGATGTTCAGTGCATGCTTTCTGGGGTGGATGTTCAGTGCATGCTTTCTGGGGTGGATGTTCAGACATTCTCTTGTGACTAGACCAAGAGAACATCTGGAGGCCCTCCACCTCCCCCCCCCCCCCAAGCCTCCAAACCCCTTAGAAAAGTAATGAAAATTTACCCATCCTCCATCAGAAGCCAGGAGAGTGGGGCGGGGGGGGGGGGAGAGATTTTCCTCCCTCCCCCCTGCTCTCCTGGCAGCGGGTGGGTGGGTATTTCCACAGTTTACCAAGCTTATTTTGTCCGGTAAACTGTGGGAATGGTGTCTGGACTGCAGTCCAGACACCGGAAATAGTGGATTTATCCAGTGCCTTCCAAGAAGGCGTGAAATAAATCCACTAGCAAATTAATTTGCTACAAACCAGGGTTTTCCTGGTTTGTAGCAAACTAATTTAGGACTGTCCAGAACATTGTCTGGACAGCCCCTCCTTTATTGCGGTAGATACCACAATAAAGGTTCCATCTGGATGGACCCTCGATCCCTCTAAAAATATAACCCATCTTTGAAAAGAAGGTTCTGCTTTTTCCAGGATATATTGCAATGAATAAGCCAGTCAAACATGGTGAAGAGATGCCTTCGGCCAGGAGATTTGGCTTGAGGACAATCAGCTGGAAAGCTAAGGAGATATTTTCTCTACTTTATGAGAGCTCTTGTAGCATTCAGAGCTACATACAGTACAAGGTTCTGATAGCTATCACTTCTACTGCCCTGCTGATGTAATACAGGTTGAGTATCCATTATCCAAAATACTGGTGTTTCATATTTCAGTTTTTGTTTAGATTTTGGAATAGTTGCATAAACAAAATGCATCCTGGAGTTGGGACTCAAGTTTAAATACATTTCAGATATATCTAATAAACTTGACTTGAAGGCAAATATATAGACATACAATATTTTAATAATTTTGTTAATAAATCAAAAGTTTGGGTAAATTGAAGCATCAGAAAGTAAAGTGTGTCACTGTCTCAGCCACCTATGTGGAAAATGTTGGGTTTTGAAGTATTTGGGATTTTGGTATCAATACTTTAAAAAGACTCAAATAGATAGAAATGAGCCTCATAACAAGGGAGAGATAGTAAATGGTTACAGCCTGTTCGTTGGCAGATCTCTCCATGGGATCTACATGCAGCTCATGTTTTGTAGGACATGAAATTTGGTGCTTAGTAAAGGCCAGTGAGTATGAGAATGCAATCATAGGCACAGACATTTATTTACCTGCCAATCACAAAACTGTTGGGTCTGCTATGGCCCAATAGCTTCGTGAACTCCCTGCTAGTTAAACTTCTATACTTTAATCTTCTGACTCACTGAAGCATTTTGTCTCAAGCCTTGAAACACACAGTTAAAATTGGATGAGATGAACCACACAGACAGAAAAGACTTGCTGTGAATTTAGGCTTTGAAGGGTCTCAGATAAATCACCTGGATATTCCACAGGGGCTGTACTCAACCTGAGCTCGTCTAACAATCCTTTGCTGCCTTTCAGGAGGGGAATCCATGTCAGGCTGCAGTGGAAATTACAAAACGATTAAGGAATAAAGGCACATACATTGTAATGTATGCTGCGCCCTGGCAGTGTAGACATAAATGCTTGCAGGTATCATAGGAAATATTCCAAAGGACTGCTCCATTTACTGAGTTCCATTTCCCTGATAATGAAAAGCACATCAACCTGTGTTCTTATTTATTTTATTTATTTGCCATACTTGTACCCTGCCTTTCTCAACCCCGACAGGGGGACTCAAGGCGGCTTGCAGTGGCACACACGTCATACCTCAACAACAATTACCTAAACATTTCAAAAAATTGCGACATATTAAATCAGTTTAAAAAGATGAAAATTAAAAACTTAGGAAACATACCATCCAAAGTTCATGGTCTGAGTCCATTCCAAGGTCAAATTGCACAAGATTTCAATTCAAAATACTGCATTGCCCTGGTTTCCAAAGGCCTGCTCATAGAGCCATGTTTTGACTCTTTTCCTAAAGGCTAATAGGGAGGGAGCTGCTCTGATGTCTCCAGGAAGGGAGTTCCACAACCAAGGGTTGCAATCCAGTTTCTGTATTCCAGATTTCAAGTGAAAGAGGTTTGCATTATATCATAGCACCAAACAAGACCATGTTCTTCCTTGCTCACTTCATTAAGACATGCACATTACTTTCTGAGCATGGCTGCTAGACCTATTAAGAAAAGTACTGTGACCCAACGAAAATGGGTATTACTCATTGGGTGATTTTCACTGCCCTCGTGTGGCCAAGCTGCTGGTCCCAATAACTAAACAACAAAACCATCCCTTAAAATTTGAAATCCCACTATGGATGAATCATAGCTATAACATAAACCTCATACTTTGCATTTGTTTCCTGCCTGTCGTGCTCTTCTGCAAGTTCTTTTTTAATAGAAATCTGTTGTGACTAGCTCCCAATCATGAAGGGATCACATAGGTTTTATTTCTGTAACTATGTATTGTCGAAGGCTTTCGTGCTTGGAATCACTGGGTTGTAGGCTTTTTGGGCTGTATGGCTATGTTCAAAAGCATTCTCTCCTGACATTTTGCCTGCATTTATGGCAGGCAAAACGTCAGGAGACAACCTGTGAGGATGCCTGCCATAGATGCAGGCAGAATGTCAGGAGAGAATGCTTCTAGAACATGGCCATACAACCCGAAAAACCTACAACAACCCAATTTTTGTAACTGTTTCTCATTTATATTCATATGGAGTGGATCCATACTGTCCAATTATAGCACTTTTAACACTTATGTTATCCTGGGTTTTGTAGTTTGATGGGGCATGTAGAATTTGCTCCTAGTGCACTTCCATGAACTACATTGAACTCTTCAGCTATAAATCCCCCAAAACTGTAAGATGGAAACTGTCACAAGCAAGTTGGTAGCAAAGTGCTCAAACTGTGCAATTTACTAAAAATGAAAGAATAGTCCAATTCCATGTTCTGTGTAAGCCCTAAAGCCAAATATGAAGGATATCCCCATGGAGGACAATCCTACGCATACAGTATTTTCTCAGAAAGTTTGGCAGTATGATAGGATTTACCCTCAGGACTGCAGCCTTCAACAACCGTTCTTCACTCAACAACTAGGGCAGGAAGACACCAAAGAGGACAGGGCTGTGTCCCTTTCAATAGCTGTATAGAAGAGGGATTTTTAAGAAATGCTACTCTACACTTGGTAAAATGTTCAGTTCTACATAACCATTAAAGTCCTGCAAGGCTATTCAATGCTAATCAAGGTGGCCAATTGCAAAATTCACATTTGCCTCCAACAGACAAGAGTTCTTTCTCCCACCCTAGACAAAGATATATAAACCCCACTTTCTTAGTTTCCAACAGATCTCACAACCTCTGAGGATGCTTGCCATAGATGTGGGTGAAACGTCAGGAGAGAATGCTTCTGGAACATGGCCAGACAGCCCGGAAAATTCATAGCAACCCAGTAATTCTGGCCATGAAAGCTTTCAACAACACATTAAAGTCCTGTTTTTCCATTCTATTTGTGGTGCATATTTCACATAAATTGCTTCCTGTGAAACTTTAGAGTACATTTATCTCGGTTACTTTGCTTTTGCCTTCATTTTCATGTACTCACAAAATTGAAAGGGACTACAAGACCATTTAGTTAAGGTCCCTACTGTGTAGAAATAGATAACTAAAGCAATCCTGGGAGAAAGCCCTCCAGTCTCTGTTTAAAAGCCTCATGGCATAGCCTCTGAAGTAGTCTATGTTTGAACAGCTCTCACCATCAGGAAGGGTTCCTAATAATTAAGTAGAATCTCTTTTCTTATGATATTGCACAGTAGACTCTCATTTAGCCAGGGCTTACACAACTGGAATGCTGAAGCAAAATAACAACAACAACAACAACAACAACAACAAGCAAAAAATACTGTGGGACTTTCAAATCCAGACTGACAAAGTTTTGGAACAAAATACACGATTGTGGAAAAGAAAAAAAGTCTAGATTATTGATGTCTCCATACCAGGTGACAGCCAAATTGACAAAAAAAAAACAATAGGAAAAACTCAGCCGTTATCAGGACCTCAAAATCGAAATGCAAAGGCTCTGGCATAAACCAGTACAGGTGGTCCCAGTGGTCATTGGCACACTGGGTGGCGAGCAAAAAGATCTCAGCCAACACTTGGAAACAATAAACATTGAAGAAAAATCATGATCTGTCAACTGCAAAAGGCCACCTTACTTGGATCTGTGCGCATCATTCAGAAATACATCACACAGTCCTAGACGCTTGGGAAGTGTTCGACTTGTGATTTTTTGATACGAAATTCAGCATATAGATCTCGTTTGCTGTGACATACTGTGGTTTTAATAATAATAAATAATAGAAATATGTTTTAAAGCTGTTTTTAGAATGCATATAACAGTACAACTCTATTAGATTAATTTAAGTTTGTTTTTATTTGCTTTTAATTTCTATATTAAATGTAGTAATTATGTCTATTTCCTCTTTGTACTAATGTATTTATATGTTTTATATCTTGTTGTTAGCCACTTTGAATCTCTGATGGGGGCAAAAAGTGGAATATAAATAAATAAATAATAATATATTTCAGTGTTAATAGCAAGTCAATGCAGATTTTGTGGTTTGATATGGGATAGTATGGGATACAGTATGGGATGCTTATCTTTAAGAGTAACTCTCAAGCAACCATTTATCTTAGTGGTTCCCAACCTGTGATCCGTGGATCACCAGTGGTCTGCAAAAATGAAAATATGGTCTGCTCACCATTACTATACCTTTGCCTCGAAACCACATGACAATGAGAGTGACTGGTCTCACAAAACCATCTTATAGTGCCGAGGCAATGTTGGGAGGGGAGAGGCTGACTACCCATGACATATTACTACAAGCACATCACCTCTCGATTGTTAAATATGGTTTTCGTCAGGTGAGCAGATGGTGACTACTGGATGGCATATGTTTGGAATCAGAAACTTGAGCGGATGTGGTCTATCCAATGCAATTTTCTGAATCAGAACGCCAAATAACCAAACCAAATCTAAAGTTGGCCAAAGGATTTGTAACCCTTTTGGTAGTAATGTTGGAGAGTGGTCCCTGGTCAAAGTGGTCCCTGGTTTAAAAAAAAGGTTTGGAACCAGTGATTTATCTGGTATCTGGCAGTCCCCATGGGTACTGGTTAACTGAGGGCCCTTCCAGACAGTCCCTATATCCCAGGATCTGATTCCAAGTTTTCTGCTTTAAACCGGATTATATGAGTCTGCACTGCCAGATAATCTGGGATCAGATCCTGGGATATACAATCTGGAAGGGCCCTGAGAATTTGCTGTATGTGAGTGTGTGTGTGTGTCGTCTCTTTATATATAGTCTACTGTACTTTACTGTATAGACATACTCTGTGTCTTTCTACACACACAGTAGACTCTACACATATACACACTATACAGTGTTCCCTCGCTACTTCACGGTTCGATTATTGCGAACTCGCTGTTTCGCCAATTTAAAAAAAATAATTTATATACAGTGTTCCCTCACTTATTGCTGGGGTTAGGTTCCAGGAAAAACCGCAATGTAGGGATGCTCTATTTATTTTAATATTTATACATTATTTTAGTAGTTATACACTATTTTAAGTCTTTATAAAGTTAAAATAAAGTGAAGGAAAGGGAGGAATGGCCCTTCAAGGCTGGAGGGAGGAAGGGCTGAGGAGGGAAAGCGCCTTGGAGAGCGGTGGCGGCAAAACCCCACTAAACAACTAAAATACCATGATATATATTTTAATTTTTTTTAAAATCCGTGAAACAGCAAGTCCGCAATAAGGGAACCGCAAAGTAGCGCAGGAACACTGTATCTGTTTTTATTTTGACATTTATGCTCTCTGTATATAGACTCTGTGTCTATCTGTCTACAGACACAGTAGACTCTACTCTCTATGTGTTCATATATAATACACACACATATACTGTATACACACTATAGGTAGAGAATAGACTCTCAGTTAATTGATATCCATGTGGACTTGTAGATATTATCTATCTATCAAATATATACACAGCTAAGTCTCGCCTATCTATAAACGGGTCAGCAGGATGTTGGATAATATGGAGGGATTAAGGAAAAGCCTATTAAACATTAAATTACATTATGATTTTACAAATTAAGCACCCAAACATCATGTTTTACAACAATTTTTTAAAAAATAATTTTTACTGAGTTTCATTTAAAATACAGTCTACATATAACAAGACAAACATTGTCAATACATGAAAAAAGAAAAGAGATACAAATATAAGCGACAAAGATAAGAATAATTCAAAGAGAAGAAAAGACATACATTCAAACACTACTAACATCTAAAAATATACTATTTACTTATACAGGCCTATCATCTCTTTACCTCTTATCTAATTTTGCTCAGTGTTATCTTAAAGCATTAAATATATACCTTTCTGCATCAAAGCAATAGAGTTGAACTTCATTTTCTACAAAATTAGAGGCTAATTGGTGAAATGATAGGGAATACATTTGATTGTGAGATAAGCGACTTGTGCAATTATCTTAGAAGTGATCCGAGCTCATTTATTGTTTCGTGTCTGCTACCTATGAAAAGAATATTAAAAGAAAAATAGTGGTATTATTATTATATATATAGAAATCTTTTCCTTATAGAAATTTTAAATCTACATTAAATTCCTTTTTGCAATACTCTTGTAACTTAACCCAATTACTCTTTACTTTTATAATTGTCCTACTATCCATATCTTTTAGCACCTCCAACATCCAATCCATCTGAATTACCTCCATCAATTTTAGTATCCATTCGTCTTTAGTTGGGTCTATTTTTGACTTCCAACATCTTGCATAAACCATTTTTGCAGCAGTAGTGGCCATTATATTGTCACGAACGCCGACTTAGAACTGCCCCTTTAACACACACACGGAGACGTATCAAAGGCTAACTAGTTTATCTGTATACCTTTATAAAACGGAATGTTTGTATGTGGGTATGTGTGTGTGTATGTGTGTGTGTATGCGGAGGGCGGGAGGGCAGAAGGGCGGAAGCAGCCACTTTCACAGGCCAGGGCGGATATGTGGCAGCCACTTTCACAGGCAGGGGCGGATATGGGGCAGCCACTTTCACAGGCCAGGGCGGATATGGGGCAGCCACTTTCACAGGCCAGGGCGGATATGTGGCAGCCACTTTCACAGGCCAGGGCGGATATGGGGCAGCCACTTTCACAGGCCAGGGCGGATATGGGGCAGCCACTTTCACAGGCCAGGGCAGATATGGGGCAGCCACTTTCACAGGCCAGGGCGGATATGGGGCAGCCACTTTCACAGGCCAGGGCGGATATGGGGCAGCCACTTTCACAGGCCAGGGCGGATATGGGGCAGCCACTTTCACAGGCCAGGCCGGATATGGGGCAGC
>JARBWK010000001.1:54279729-54304332 GCA_030556195.1 Anolis apletophallus
GGTCATCCGGGCCCGCCGGCACTGGTAATTGCCGGGGTTGAAATTGTCCAGCCCCTTCCTTCCGCGCCACCGGTTTCTCCATCACGCCCTTGTCCCACCGTCTCCTGGTTTGCAGTCCCGCTTCCAACCGAAGGCTCAAGGTGATGGCAGCCTCCAGATCTGCGGGCCGAGGATGCTTGATCATCTCCTGTTGCAGTTCCGATGGCAATCCCGCAATGTAGTGATACCGCAACGACGGCAGACCCCACTGCGTCTGGGAAGCCAGAACACGAAACGGGAGATGTACTGGGACAGGGAGATATCCTTGCACGTCAGCCGGGCCAGATCCCTCTCAGCCAGTTCTTCATTCACCGGGGCCCCCCATGTTTCCCTGATCGCATCCAGGAAAGCCCGCAGCGTGTTGGTATGGGGGGGACTGCGCCCGGATCAATGCGGTGGCCCACGTTGCCGCAGACCCTTCCAGCAGATTGAAAACAAAAACCACCTTGGCTCGATCGTTGGCGAACTCGTTGGGGCGTTGCTCCAAGTAAAGTTCCACTTGGCACACAAAAACCTCCACCTGAGCCGGATTGCCACCGAAGCGGCCAGGTGGGCTCACCCCCGGGTGCCGTCCGGCCCGGGTCCGCAGCTCCCCCAATTCTCGTTGCATGTCTTGCACCTGCTGATCCGTCAGGTTAGCCATGGCAACCGTGGGGACGATGGGAGCCTGAGTGCGCTGTCTGCGGTTCCTGGTACGTCCCGTGGTGCAAAAAGGGGTTCGAGGAGTTCTCCGGCCAACTGTCACGAACGCCGACTTAGAACTGCCCCTTTAACACACACACGGAGACGTATCAAAGGCTAACTAGTTTATTGAATATAAAAACAGTCCAAAAGGTATATAGTCCAATAAATGCAGTATTCAAAGTATAAAGTCAATAGTCCAAAGTATAATGGCAAATAGCTTGAAGCGAGGCTAGGCTCCGCAATTCCATGCGGATCAGGAAACAGGGCAAGGTTTCGCATCCAATGCGAATCAGTAACCAGGGCAAGGGGCCGCAAAACCACTGCGGCTCAGGAAACAAGGCAAAGGCAAGGCAAGACTTGATGACCACGGTTAACTTGTGGTCCCACTCCGCTTCGCGCCTATTCAGTATAGACGTGGCCGGAGAACTGAGGATCAGTTCCCACGGGGCCGTACTTAATCCCTCGGCCGGGCCCCCCGACGATCTAGGGCCCGGCGCCTCCAGTCTCTACTTTCCGAACGGTGACGGTCTAGGGACAGGTGCCAGCTCCTCCTGCCCTCCTCTATGTCCCTGCGCCTGTTATGAGAACGGCCCCGCTCTTCCAGCCTAGTATCGCTCTCTTCCTGAGAAGAAGCCTCCCGAAGTTTCCCATCCGCTAGCCTCCATCTGCTGTTCAGCCAGCTCCTGGGAACCTCGGCCATTTGGGAATTCATAACTATCTCCGCTATCTGCTTCACTGCCTCCCATCTCCACCTGGCCCGCTCCTTCCCCGGGAGAATGCTCCCATTCGAAATCCCAGGCTAAACTCTCTGGCGGTGGACTGGGCAAAGGCACCGCTGACCAATCTTGCTCTGGGCCTTCCAACTCATCCTCCGAATCCCTTTCAGCCTGTGCGGGTCCCAATGCCAACGGGACCCCTGGTGCATTACCCCTCCCCCGTTGCCCAAGCGGACCCATGGGTGCTACATATATATAAAAAAATCTTTTTATCCATTTTATCTATTATTCCCAAAAGGAAGGAATCTGGTTTCTTTTCTATTTTCATTTTAAGGATTTTTTTCCCATCTGTATTTGTACCATTTTTACAACAAATTGACAGGGGAAAAAATCAGTTCAATATACGGTAACGTTATGTAATAATTACTGTATTTATGAATTTAGCACCAAAACATCGCAATGTATCCTGGTGGGAAGCAGACTGCATTGGATAATAGAGAAGGTTGGTTGAGCGAAGGTTGGATAAGCGAGGCTGTGTGTACACACACACACACACACACACTCTCTATATAGAATATATTTATGTGTGTGTATATATATATGTGTGTGTG
Organism: Anolis apletophallus; assembly: GCA_030556195.1. Lineage (NCBI taxonomy): Eukaryota > Metazoa > Chordata > Lepidosauria > Squamata > Anolidae > Anolis > Anolis apletophallus. Next base: position 54,281,780 of record JARBWK010000001.1, read on the forward strand.
TGTGTGTAAGGATACAATATAGATCTAGAAGTTTTATTTTGACTTCATGTCTACATACATATAAATATATGCGCGCTCTCTCTATATATGTATATATGTATGTATATAGATAGACTGTATCTATATCTATACATATATATACATATAGGAGGGAGAGAATATTTATATTTATTTATGTAGACATAAAGTCAAAAGAAAACTTTTCTAGATGTATATTGTATCCTTACACACACATATATACTCTCTATATAGAATATATTTATGTATATGTGTGTGTGTGTAAGTATACAATATAGATCTAGAAAAGTTTTCTTTTGACTTCATGTCTACATAAATACATATAAATATGTGCGCGTGCTCTCTCTCTCTCTAGGTATATAATATGTATGTATATAGACTGTATCTATATCTATACATACATATACATATAGAGGGAGGGAGAGAATATTTATATGTATTTATGTAGACATGAAAACTTTTCTAGATCTATATTATATCCTTACACACACACATACTCTCTATATAGAATATATTTATTTGTGTGTGTATATATGTATGTGTGTGTTTGTGTAAGGATACAATATAGATCTATAAAAGTTTTCTTTTGACTTCATGTCTTCATAAATACTTATAAATATACTCTCTCTATATGTATGTATACGGATAGACTGTATCTATATTTATACATACATATACATATACATATACAGAGAGAGAGAGAGAGAGAGAGAGAGAGAGAGAGAGAGAGAGAGAGAGAGAGAGAGAGAGTATTTATATGTAGTATGTAGACATGAAGTCAAAAGAAAACTTTCCCACTCTTGAGACCAGGCAACTCTTGGCACTCAAGCGCTCAACCGCCTCCTCGACTTTACCTGGACGCTACCAATTCCTCCCTCGCGGAGGGGTGTTTGTGGAGACAAGAGGGAGAGAGAAATCACGGTTAGCAAAACGAAGCACCAGATATTTCAGGAGGGAAAAAACCCCGAATTTAAAAAGTAATAAAGAAAGCCTCAACTTCGGAGGGCAAAAGGGGCCCCTCCATTCATACCCGTGTGTCGTCGCCCCCCCCCCCAGGCCAGGAGTGGTTGGGTCCCCCTAGCAACCGTCCCAGGCGTCGCTTGGCTTGGAGACCAAGCAGTTGCCCGGCGGCGGCGGCGGCGGGTGGAAGGGAGAGCGAGGCCTGGGTGCGTAGCTCGACCGTGACGCCTGGGACTGTACTGGGTTATACTGGGCAGAGTGGTGGGAGAAGGGGGGAAGTCAATGGAGGGTCCCGACACCCAATGCTTGGTGTGCCTCCTCCAAGTCTTCCTTTTGAATGGCACAGTGCCTGTTGAGCCTGCAGAATGGCCAAGTCCAGTGCCTTGGAGTGATTTTGGGGGGGAGCTCTTCCTAGAAAGAAGCCTGGGGTGGAGGACACAGTCAGTGCCCTGGACCCTTGGGTAGGAATCAGTGCCAACCACTTCCCTGGCCTCAAGGCGAGCTGTGTAGAACTTGCTGCCACTTGAAGAACATCACTGCTGAGGCAGCAACATGAACAGATTTGCAATAATAATAATAATAATAATAATAATAATAAATTATTTACACCCCGCCACCATCTCCCCGAAGGACTCAGGGCGGCTTACATGAGGCCAAGCCCAATGACACATCAGTAAAATACAGAACGCTGCAGAACGCTGCAGCGCGACTCCTGTGCGCTGCAGCAGTGAAAAAAGCAAATTCTATGCTTGGCATGATCAGGAAGGGAATCGAAAATAGGTCAGCAAATGTTGTATTACCTCTCTACAAATCTATGGTAAGGCCACATTTGGAGTACTGTGTACAATTCTGGTCTCCGCACCTTAAGAAGGATATAACGGAACTGGAAAAGGTACAGAAAAGGGCAACAAGAATGATCCAAGGGATGGAGCGGCTCCCTTATGAAACCAGGTTGCAACGCCTTGGTCTTTTCAGCCTGGAAAGACGGCGTTTAAGAGGTGACTTGATCGAAGTGTATAAAATCATGCATGGGATAGAAAAGGTGAATAAAGAAAAATTATTTTCTTTGTCACAAAACACTAGGACTAGAGGGCACTCCCTGAAGCTCCAACGTAGGAAAATTAGGACTAATAAAGGGAAATATTTCTTCACCCAGAGGGTCATTGGGTTATGGAACTCACTTCCAGAAGAGGTTGTGACAGCTGTCAGCCTGAACAACTTCAAGGCAGGATTAGACAGATTCATGGATACCAAGTGTATCGGTAGTTACTGAAAAGGACATTCAAGTGCCACCTCGGAGTTGGCTGAGGTAGGCAGGATTTCCCTGGGTACTGGTTGTGGGGGTCGGGAGCAGGTCAGGGTTTTGCCCTCCCTTCTGCTCGAGATCCCCGTGTACAACTGGTGGGCCACTGTGTGATACAGAATGCTGGACTAGATGGGCTGAGGTCCGATTCAGCATGCCTCTTCTTATGTTCTTATGTCCCGATTGGCCACCACATCACGCCAATCCTGCGCGAACTGCACTGGCTCCCAATTGAATGCCGGATTGCCTTCAAAGTGTTAGTCCTGACTTTTAAGGCCTTACATGGTCTGGGGCCAGTGTACCTGCGGGACCGCCTTGTCCCATATCATCCCACCAGATCACTGCGCTCCGAAGAGCTAAACCTCCTGGTCATCCCAAATGTGAGGACCTACCATCTGTCTGCAACCCGCCGCCGGGCTTTCTCTGTTGCAGTCCCTACCATGTGGAACGCACTGCCCGCCGGCATCCGTGCCACCCAGGGCCTCCTCCCGTTCAGGATAGCAGTTAAGACATTGCTGTTCCAGCAAGCCTTCGGAGTTAGCTAGACTTTAGCTCAGACCGCCTAGCTGTCAGCCCACTGCGACTCCATTTGTTGCTTCAACTGTTCTAATTGTAATTCCATCTTAATGGTATTACTGTGGTTTATGAGTTATCTGACAATTGTATTTTACTAACTGTTGTAAGTCGCCCCGAGCCGTTGAGTACCGAATTGCCTTCAAGGTGCTGGTTTTGACCTTTAAGGCTTTACACGGCCTAGGGCCTGCGTACTTGAGGGACCGCCTTACCCCGTATTCTCCCCCGAGATCACTGCGTTCAGAATGATGAACAGAATCTGTTGTTAGTACCATCAATCCGCTCCTGCCATCTATCTACGACCAGACAGAGAACCTTCTCTGTAGCTGCACCGGTGTTTTGGAACTCCCTCCCAGACAGTACCCGAGCCATCTCGGAGTTGGCCCCCTTCCGAAGGGCATGTAAGACCGCCCTTTTTGGCCTAGCCTTTAACTAGGCACACTGAACTAAGAACTGCGACGTATGTCATCCCATGCCCTGTGTTGTGATGTAATGTGTTTTAATGTGTTTTTATGCTTTTATTGTAGGGCCACATGTCGACATGTCGTGACATGTTGCCCACTTATACTACTGTCACCCGCCCCGAGCCTGCTGGGAGGAGCGGAATACAAAATTGAACAATAAATAAATAAATAAATAAATAAATAAATAAATAAAGCAACACAGCAGCAAATAATAAGTCAATACAATCAATATAATTCACACATAAGCAATAACACACAAAGTTTAAACCAGCGGTTCCCAAACTTTTTTGGCCTACCGCCCCCTTTCCAGAGAAAAATTTACTCAGCCTCGCCCTAGAAATTAATTTTTTAAATTTTTTAATAGCAATTAAAGATATATGTAGCAATGTTTCTACCTTTTTCGTAAAATATAGTAAAGAAAGGCGTAAATAACAAACATTGAATTCCAGAAATAATCACAAAAACAATATTTATTATTTATTTCCACCATTTCTACCCCACTTTTCTCAACCCCCCGAGGGGGGACTCAGAGCGGCCTAACAACGGCAACAATTCGATGCCAAAACACAGTATACATATAATAGAAAACCAAAAACAGTCAGAATTAAAATACATTAAAATACAGTTAGCATTAATTAATTAATTTATTTATTTACTTGGCTTCTAGACCGCCTCTCTCAGCCCGAAGGTGACTCTATGCGGTGTACAAATAGCAGGAACTGCTCAAGACAAATCAACAATTATCAATACAATTTCAACATATACAATTTAACATTTAACGTTAAAAACACAATATCAGCATCTCATTATTAAGTCGATTTCCAATTGCATCGTCGTCGTTCCTTAGGTCTCTATTTGATAGTCATACTTCATTTGCAAATGCCCGGTCAAATAGCCAGGTCTTGACCTTCCTGCGAAATGTCAGGAGGGAGGGGGCTAATCTGATGTCATTAGGAAGGGCGTTCCAAAGCCAAGGAGCCACCATCATTTTAATATGATTAAAATACATCATATACATTCACATAAATTAAAAACAGTATTCCGTCCATAATAGAAGCATTGGGCCAGGTCCACCAGCTTGCCATTACAATCCAGTCTAAAGTGCTGCATCGTGCTAATGTGCAAACGCCTGGTCCCATAGCCAGGATTTCACTTTTTTTCCTGAATGCCAGGCGGGATGGGGTTGATCGTATATCAATTGGGAGTGCGTTCCACAGACCGCCACCACCGAGAAGGCCCTATCTCTCATCCCCACCAACCGCATTTGAGAAGTAAGTGGGAGCGAGAGCGGGGCCTCCCCGATGATCTTAAATTACGAGGTGGGACATAGCGGCTGATGCGTTCGGACAAGTAAGCTGGGCCAGAACCATATAGAGCTTTAAAGGTCAAAACCAGCACTTTGAATTGAGCTCGGAATTGGACAGCCAGCCAGTGGAGCTGACACAGCAGGGGGTGGTATGCTCCCTGTATGTAGCTTCCGTTAGTAATCTGGCTGCCGCCCATTGGACTAGTTGCAGTTTCACGTAGAGTGCATTGCAGTAATCTATTCGGGATGTGACCAGAGTGTGGACGACCGTAGCCAGATCAGACTTCGCAAGGTACAGGCACAGCTGGCACACGAGTCTTAACTGTGCAAAAGCTCCCCTGGCCACCGCCGAGACCTGAGGTTCCAGGTTCAGCGATGAGTCCAGGATCACTCCCAGACTGCGAACCTGCGTCTTCAGGGGGAGTGTAACCCCCTCCAACACAGGCTGTAACCCTATGCCCTGTATGTTTGGGGGAGTATGAGCAACAGATGATGGGATTTGCAGTACCTTCAGCCAATTCAGCTCTGACTTCCACAGACCACTAAGATCCCCATAAATGACAGATCTGGATCAAACGGCAACACCTGCCCGGGAATCGCACGCTCATGACTGTGTCCCTGTGAGTTGGAATCCCCGGGCAGACGTTGACATGGAAACTGCAGTGCGTACCTCCTTCCTCTCGTTAACCCCACCCATGGCACAGTCCTGTGTATCCGCCTCGTTCTTCCAATGGGGACGTCCTCGCAAGCGCGCGACCCTGCAAGTGGCAAGCCAGGCTCACGCCACCGCCCCTTACAGGGGTTCAGCACCCCCCAAATTCTCCTGAGCCTCCCAGCGCCCCCTTGGATCGCCCCACCGCCCACCAGGGGGTGGTATCGCCCACTTTGGGAACCACTGGTTTAAACCATAATGGCCGGGCCAGATGTAATATATTAAAATTTAAAATTAATAAACATTAGACATGAACAGAGGTAGGATGTATCTAGCAGGAGGGTTTTAAAGAATAATGTGGGGAGATCAACCCAACAGGTAGTTAAAGTGCTTCTGAGGGCATTTTGCAGGGCGTTGTTCACTTTATTCAGGGAAGGCACATTGGAACAGCCACGTTTTCAGGCTCCTCCTAAAGACTGCCAATGTGGGGACTTGTCTGATATCCTTCGGGAGCAGGTTCCAGAGTCGGGGGGCCACCACAGAAAAGGCCCTCTCCCTCGTCCTCACCAAACGCGCCTGCGAAGGGGGCGGGAGCAGGGCCTCTCCAGATGATCCAAGAGATTTTGTGGGTTCATAGACAGAAATGCGGTCACGAAGGTAGGCAGGTCCCAAACCATTCAGGGCTTTATAGGTAAGAACCTGCACCTTGAATTGGGACTGGAAGATGAACGGCAGCCAATGGAGCTCCTTAAACAGAGAGGTTGACCGCTCCCTGTAAATTGCTCCAGTTAATAATCTGGCTGCCACCCGTTGGACCAATTGAAACTCCAGGGCCGTCTTCAAGGGAAGCCCCACGTAGAATGCATTACAGTAATCCAATCTGGAAGTGACTAAGGCGTGGACCACCAAGGCCAGATCTGACTTCACAAGGTACAGTCACAGCTGGTGCACAAGTTTTAATTGTGCAAAGGCCCTCCCAGCCACCACCGACACCTGGGCTTCACGTGTTAGCAATTAATCTAGGAGGACACCCAAGCTGCGGACCTGTGACTTCAGGGGGAGTATTAAGGCACAGTATTAAGACTCACTACAAAAGACAATACTGGTTGGCAAATGTATTGTCGAAAGCTTTCATGGCTGGAATCACTGGGTTGTTGTGAGTTTTCCAGGCTGATTGGCCATGTTCCAGAAGCTCGGAGTTGGTTGAGGTAGGCAGTATTTCCCTGGGTACTGGTTGTGGGGGGTCGGGAGCAGGTCAGGGTTTTGCCCTCCCTTCTGCTCGAGATCCCCGTGTACAACTGGTGGGCCACTGTGTGATACAGAATGCTGGACTAGATGGGCTGAGGTCCGATTCAGCATGGCTCTTCTTATGTTCTTATGTTCTTATTCTCTCCTGACCTTTTGCCTGCATCTATGGCAAGCATCCTCAGAGGTTGTGAGGTCTGTTGGATACTAGGAAAATGGGGTTTATATATATAATAATAATAATCGAGTCGCCCTCCACCGGCGGTGCTGCGACTTACATCAGTTAAAACCCTGGCAAGCATACAACAGTTTAAAACATGGAATATGTGGAGTAGTCCAGGGTACCGAGCCAGTCCCGAAACTAGGAAAATCAGGGTTTATCCAGATAGTCGGAGAGGCTCTATCTGGATATGTGGAATAATGTCCAGGTTGGGAGAAAGAACTCTTTGTCTGTTGGAGCTAGGTGTGAATGTTTTGGTTGGCCACCTTGATTAGCATTGAATGGCCTAGTAGTTTTAAGGTCTGGCTTCTTACTGCCTGGGGCCAGCTGTGGACAAGTCTACATAGGGACCAACAAACACAGCATTGGCCAGACATGAATCAAGGAACATGAAAGGCACTGCAGGCTAACTCAACCAGAGAACTCACCCATAGCAGGTCACCTGATGGACCAACCTGGACACAGCATATTATTTGAGAACACAGAAATGCTGGACCAGTCCAACAACCACCAGAAAAATCATTGAAATCCATAAGCATGTGGACAATTTCAACAGAAAGGAAGAAACCATGAAAATGAATAAAATCTGGCTGCCAGTATTAAAAACCTCTAAAATCATAACAGTAAATAAAGAACAACACTTAAAAACAGGGGAATGCCAGACAAGAAACAAGCATTCTCTCCTGACATTCTCATCTAGGCATCCTCAGAGGTTGTGAAGTCTGTTGGAAACTAGGAAAATGGTGTTTATTTATTTATTTATTTATTTATTAACTTCATTTATACCCCGCCCTTCTCCCACGAAGGGACTCAGGATGGCTTCACATATGCATCAATGATGCTTTCCACAATATACATACAATTAAAAACAATTGACTCAATTAAAACAGTAAAAATCATCCATAACATTTCTTAACATTCAAATTAACATGCCGCTATACCAGAGTCCAGCCAAGAAATCAATTATCGTTATGTCAAAATATTCAAGTCCAGATACCATTGTCCATTAGTCAATAACTTTAGTTGTATGCCTGGGCCCACAGCCAGGTCTTTAGTTGTTTCCTAAGGGACAGGAGGGAGGTGGCCAACCTAATATCCTTAGGGAGCGAGTTCCACTGTTGAGAAGGCCCTATCTCGCGTCCCCACCAACCGCGCTTGTGAGAGTGGCGGGATCGAGAGGAGGGCCTCTCCTGAAGATCTTAAGCTACGTGATGGTTCATAGCAGGAGATACGTTCGGACAGGTAAACTCGGCCAGAACCATTTAGGGCTTAAAAAGTTAACACCAGCACTTTGAACTGTGCCCGGAAGCTAATCGGCAGCCTCTGGAGCTGACGTAACAGAGAAGTGGTTCCCTCCCTGTACGCCACTCCCGTTAGCAACCTGGCTGCCGACCGTGGAACTAGTTGAAGCTTCCGAGTGGTTTTCAAAGGCTGCCCCATGTAGAGAGCGTTGCAGTAGTCTAAACGGGATGTAACCAGAGCGTGGACCACCGTGGGCAAGTCAGACTTTATACACACACACACACACACACACACACACATATATATATATATATATATTTGTGTGTGTGTGGAATGTCCAGGGTGAAATATTGCAGTCCAGACCTTGAAACTGCTAGGCAATCCAATGCTAATCAAGGTGGCCAATTGCAACGTTCACATCTACCTCAAGCAGACAAGAGTTTTTTCTCGCACCATGTACATTATTCCACAGATAAATAAATCCCATTTTCCTAGTTTCCAACAGACCTCACAATCTCAAAGGATGCCTCCCATAGATGCAGGCAAAACGTCAGGAGAGAATGCTTCTAGAACATGGCCATACAGCCTGGAAAACTCACCCAATGGCTGGAAAGGTAGAAGGCAATAAAAGAAAAAACGGATCACATTCCAGATGGATTTAGTCAAAATAGCCACATTTGCCCTGGGTCTGTCATTTATAGGTCACCACAATCAAAATCGACTTGATGGCAGTAAATAACAAGTTTACCCTATTTAGAACTTGTGGGAAGTTGTTTTTAAAGGACCATGAATATACTGAGATGCTGAAGCTGCCCACTGCTGAGCAGCAGTATGATTCACTGGGGCCCCTTCTACACTGCCATATAAAAATCCAGATTATCTGCTTTGAACTGAATTATATGGCAGTGTGAATTCAAATAATCCAGTTCAAAGCAGATAATGTGGATTATCTGCTTCGATAATCTGGATGATATGGCAGTATACAAGGAACCTAGGACCTTAATATCATCCTGCCACTGTTAAATTATGGATAGCCTCAGTATGTATGTCATTATATTTGTTCTTTGAAGTAATTTTCCATGCTCTGCCTTCATGTGCACTTTCATTGCTAGATACAGACAACATGTGCTCAGAATGTGAAACTAGTCATTGCTTCCATAGTATGAATTGGATTTTCAGTAAGAAAATGGTGACATGTGAAGCTCTCATCCACTGCTGCAGTCCTAAGTAGACTGAAACCTCTTTGGACACAGGTTTTTGGTTGTTGCTGTTTTTGTCAGGAGCGACTTGAGAAACTGCAAGTTGCTTCTGGTGTGAGAGAATTGGCCGTCTGCAAGGATGTTGCCCAGGGGACCCCCGGATGTTTGTTGTTTTACCATCCTTGTGGGAAGCTTCTCTCATCCCCGCATGGAGAGGTGGAGTTGACAGATGGGAGTTCACCCTGCTCTCTCCGAATTCATACTGCTGACCTGTTAGTCAGCAGTTCTGCCTGCACAAGGGTTTAACCCATTGCGCCACTGGGGTCTCCACTTTGGACACTAATAGAATTGGGTTGCTGTGAGTTTTCTGGGCTGTATGGTCGTGTTCCAGAAGCATTCTCTCCTGACATTTCTCCCACATCTATGGCAGGCATCCTCAGAGGTTGTGAGGTCTGTTGGAAACTAGCCAAGTGAGGTTTATATGTCTGTGGAATGTCCAGGGTGGGAGAAAGAACTCTTGTCTGCTTGAGGCAAGTGTGAATGTTCCAATTGGCCATGTTAATTAGCATTTATTAGCCTTGCAGCTTCAAAGCCTGGCTGGTTGGTGGTATTAGCTGGTCCTGAATTATTCTTGTCTGGAATTCATGGGTTTTTTTTTAGTGTTGCTATTTACTTACTGTCCTTTAGAGTTTTTTTAGCCAGATTTTGTTTGTTTTCATGGTTTCCACCTTTCTGTTGAAATTATCCACATGCTTGTGGATTCCAGTGGCTTCTCTGTGTTGTCTGACATTTCCAATCTATGGTGACCTGTATCAGGGTTTTCTTGGCCTGAAGAGGTTTGCCATTGTCTCCCTCTGAGGCTGAGAGAGTGTGAATGATTGGGTTTCTATGGCCCAAGTGGGGATTCAAATCCTGGTCTCCAGAGAGTTGTAGTTCCAACTCTCAAACCACCACATCACAGAGGCTCCGTTCCAATCTTTATCTCAATTGTTTTGACCTTTACTCCGGCTCCTCGACCTTTCTGATGGTCTTAATGTACTACCCTCCATGAACTTTTGGATTAGGTCTTCTACTGTTTAATTGTTAAATCGCTTATATAGTTTAATCCTAAGTTGCTACTGTCTGTACATGCATACTCTGTTTTATTCTGCCCTACGTAAGTCGCCCAGAGCACCTCGGTGGAGGGCGACTAATCAAATAATAAATGGTATGGTATGGTATGGCATGGTAATTAAGATGTCTGAGAACAAAACTTGAATGGTTTTAAACTGTAAATTTTTAAATACTGTGTATATTTAGTGTTGTTTTAATATTACTATATTTGTATATTTAAAATTGTTCTAATGCTTTTATGTAAGTAAGTAGTTACGCTGCTTTGAGTCCCCTTCGGAAGAGATAAAGTGGGGTCTAAATAAATATTATACATGCCAGTATTAGTGTTTTAAAACTGAGGGAGAAGCAAATCTTTGAAATAGATTATTCCTTGCCAACAGAGTTTCAAGCTGTTCATTACAAGGCAAGGAACTAAGAAAGAATCACTACAAAAACATAGAACACTGAACCGGAAACATAAAATGCCGCTGTCAGAAAGTCTTTGTACCGCAGAGCAAATTTTATGTCTAAATTTCATTTAAACTAGGGATTTAAAAGCAACTGATTTTAATTCAGCTTCAGTTTAATCAGCCAACACTGAAATACTGCACAGCTATCTCAAATTGTTAAGTTTTATAGTGGCTTTTGTGTTTGTGGTGTGGTGGGTGCTCTTTCCTCCTCCTCCTCCTCGTCCTCGTCCTCCTCCTCGGTTGCAAAAGGGAGAGCTTCACCACGGCGGCAGCGGCACCATGGCCGCCTCTTCCGCCGCCTCCTCGTCCTCCTTCGCCACCTCCCTGCCGCTCCCGAAAGGGGAACCTTCGCCTCCTCCGGAGCCCTCCGTGCCACCGCCGCTGCTCCCTGGTGGCCGCCATCTTGTTTTTGGAGGTGGGACTTCCTGTTTTGGCCGGCATCTTTTTTGGTCTTTGTTTCCAGCCGGATCCCTTTTTCCTGCCGGACCGGAAGTGGGTCGGTCGCCATTTTGGTAGTTTTTCTCAATTTTTCTTCCTTTTGCTCCGGGGGAGACGACCAGACATCAAGTGAGCGAGGGCTGAGGGCGAGGGGATGGGGTTGGGGGGAGGTCTGAGTGCGCCGCCACCATTGTTAATCAGGCCTTTCCCCCTCCCCTCGCGGGGGAAGGCGGCCATTGGCATTCACCAAGCGCCGCTACGGCAGCTTTCAATGGCCATTTTTGGGGGTTATATTTGGGGGTCTTGCGAGATATCTAGGGTGGGTTTTTTGTGCCCTATAGGTACCTCGTGGTATGTTTGAATGTGTTGGGGGTTTTTTGTGCTTCTGGGGCTTATAGTTTTGCTGCCTATTTGCCAGGTTGCACGACCATTCTCTTTTTATATATATAGATGATCTAAATCCAATTGTTAGTCCCAATTACAATAGACCCGTTGGATCAATGAGAATTTGGTAAATTTATGTGAATTTCACTGATTCCATAAGTAGGCCTAATCTTTGGTTGGGATTAATGCTAGCTGTATATAGTATCAGAAACTATATATTTCTTTCTGAATTTAATTATCACCTAATTTCATGTTGTGCCTTTTAGCCTTTTGTTGTTGTTAAGACTGGCTTGTCTTTCCATTATAACCATTTTGGATCTCTTTAAAAAAAACAACAAATAAAACAAAACACTATTGCTTTCTTAGCCTATTCAGTTAAAATACTGGATTAAAGCAGTGTTCCTGAAACCGAGGCCCGTGATCAGCACGCAGCCCTCCAATGTCATTTCCCCGGCCCCTACCTTAAACCTTAAACTTATGGTTGCCCTAAATCTGAAATGACTTGAAAACACGCAACAACAACAATCCTAATTAACTTGCCTAGCTCATCAACCAAAACCAGGCCTACACTCTCCACTGAAATACTGGTAAGTTCATGTTGGTTAAAATTGTTCTTTATTTTTAATATTTAATTGTTTTCTTTCTTTTTCTTTTTTTTTGCATTACAAATAAGAAATGTGCAGTGTGCATAGGAATTGTTCATGTTTCTTTCAAACTATAGCTTGGCCCCCTAACAGTTTAAGGGAACTGGCCCTTTGCTTTAAAAGTTTGAGGACCCCTGATTGAAGGAATGCAGCTAAAGCAATGGACTGAAATCCTATTCCAGAGCATAAGAAAAATGTGTGTGAATTGTAATGTCTTTAAAGTATAATATTAGCATTGAATGAGAAACTGAAATTGTGGGTTTCCCCCCCACCATGACTCATGATGCTGTTTTTATTGTATCAGCAATCCTGTTATAGCATGATCTCATTCTCATTCTCCATTAAACAATCTTAGTACAGAATTACGTTCCAGGCTTATTTTCAGGTGTTGAAGAGCTTGTGATGTACCTTAATGAGCATCTTTAATTATGTGTTATATAGATGAACTGCGGTAGCCGCAAATATACCGTGCCAGCACCAGTTTAATAGTTTTATAATTGTTTGTTCTGCATTAGATTGTAATTGATTACATAAAAATGGAAGCATTTATTACTTTATTCAGGGCATACAGGAGGTTTCTTTTTGCATATTAATTAAATAAGATCAAAAATATTTGAGGGAAGATTTTTTTCCAAGTGTATAAATTATAATTATGTTGGCAATTGTGATTAAAATTCAACAGAGCTGGTGCCTTTGAAACCTCTCTCTCCTCCAGAGCTATTTCAAGTGTTATTCTTCTCCAAGGAGAAAAGATACCTTGCAATATTTAATTTGGTAAAAATATTTTTACAGACTCTCATACTTGACACCTTTATCTGTGCTCTACGTTCCAAATCCTTTGGGAATGGAGAAACACTGTCTGGTATAATATCTGCTTCACATCCCAACTGTGAACAATAGCATGGTGTATTTGTAGAAATCTCAAACTAGTTGCTTGCTGAAGGGTGGAGTGGAACTTTTTCCTCCTCCCTTCTATTAAATGAGAGAATTTTTCAGCCAGCTCAAGAAGCAAGACCTTTTTTGTTGCATCTAAAGGAGAATTTTTGCCCTAGGACTTTGAAGAAAGGGCAAAGGAGCTTCCAGAAGATCCAAAAACCACGCTTGCAGTAGGGTTATCACCTCTTAACTTGCCCCCAGGCTTTGCTACTTTTCAAAGCTTGCACAGCAGGGAGAAAGAACAGATTGGTATTTTTCTACTCATCCTCCAAACTGAAGGAAAATGCAATATACCAGCTGGTTTCTGAGAAAAATAGCAGGGGCCATCTCGATAGGACAAGGGCAACTGAGCTTCTTTCCTCTGCATTGTATCTTGTTTTGTTCCAAAATATTGGGTTCTTGGTGACTGGTTTAATGAGCAAAATCTTAACAATTAAATAAATAGGTGTTGAGTAAATTCTTTTCAACTCTATTTTATTTCCTTGTACTCTGGGAAAGACTCTGCCAATCTCACAATTGTCAAAAACTAGCGTGAGTGCTTTCCTCCTGTGAATCTGACAGATGGGCATGCTTTTGATCAGGATACTAAGCAGGAGTTTATTTTAATTGGTGAATAGATTTTGGTGATTGCAGAGAACTTCAGTGAAGGACCAGCGACTGTACCAGCTGCACAGCAGTAAAGATACAGGTCCGTTGTGAGTAGGTGTATTACTCACTTCCCCCACACAGCTGTCAATGGCATTCAGCCCTGTCCTATAGCAGCATCTGTTGTTTCAGTTGTAGGCAGAGCTTGCCAATCATCTATATACCATTCTTGATCCCCTTCCCACTGTGCATCTACTTTTTTAGGCATATGCTGTTGACGTGGCTCTACAGACAATGTGTCAGTTCCAAACATAAAATAGATTTATTTTTGAATGATATATCATTTTGAATGATATATGTATTCATTAGATATGACAGGAAGTTGACAAACAAAAAAAATGAGTTAAACCACAAAACTAGTGATGCACGAGTCAATAGTGTTTCCTAAGCCTGAAATCCAGATCAGACATGTATGGGTTTACAAAGTATGCAGTTTGCTGGTTGACTAAAAAGTGGGAATAAAGGGATCACAAAACTGGGTACATGGAACAGGTTTGAATCTTGTCCCCCTTCCTTCCTGTTATTTGAAGACTTTTCCATCGGTTCCTTTTTCTATGAGAATCAAGGGGTGGGATGGGTTTAAAACAATATTGAATAGATACTAAGATTGCAAGACAGATTGTGTTCCCATCCCAATAATATGCCATTTAGCACAAAAAAGACTCTTGTGTTGCTAAATCACTGAACACGCATTCAACATGGCTGTCTGACATGGCTGTGCTGGTATTCAGAGATTAGATTAACCTATTTGATGTCACTAAATATTTATAATTATTCTGCCAGGAGATGAAAAGTAGTCTAATGAGGTATGGACAGTGTTTGTTTCCAATCTAAATACATGAAACATTTCACAGAGAGATTTACATCACTGTGATGGAGTGAATTTGATTGTCTAGTTTGGTTTGGAGAGATGCTAGGTCTGAATTTAAAATTTAAAAGATTGATAAATACATTTATATGAAATTTTAAAAAATAAAATCTGTTTGCATAAACCATATTAAAAAGAAGTTTTGTCACCTTCTAAAAGAAAATGCAAGATAGCACTTACAAGTTTCTCTTTGGGGTTTTCCTCAGAATAAAAGATACTGAGCTCAAGACTGCCAAGGTGAAAGGTGAGCACAGTTGTTGAGTGCCTTTCTTACCTCCTCAATGGGACATTGAACAGATATTAGAGGTCAAAGGCACAGCAGGGTCATTTTACATTAGTGTTGTTTTATAGTAGCAGTTCAGCTTCCATAAAAAGTCCAGCTATGATTCATCAGGAGGTCTTAGATCTGAGCTGATAGCAACCAGTCAAGCTATACTGCGAAAATATCTGTAGACAAAACATAAAATAGCTAGTAAAAATGAATGGTACTACATCATTCTTTAGAGCATGATCTTTTGCTAAGTAAGTGAAACAGAGACAATAGCAAAAGATTATTGAAGATAAGAGTTGGATAATTAATATGCTAGAAATAATAATAATATAATAATAAACTTTATTTATAACCCGCCACCATCTCCCCAATCTATCCACACTAAACAGTTTAAAAAGAACAATACAAAAGTTTTTAAAAACCAATTAAATAATAACAGTGTGGTAAAAACAGAATTAAAAATACAGCAAATACATTAAAGTGGCCTTTAAAACTCAAATCCCAGCTCTAATGCCACCAACCCTCCCCAGAGCCTCCCCATGCCACCAACCCTCTCCAGAGCCTCCCCTTCCCCAAAAGCCTGTTGGCAGAGGAATGTCTTGACCTGCTTGCGGAAGGCCATCAGGGATGGGACCATTTTGATTTTTCTTGGGGAATTCCACAGCCTGGGGCAGCCACCCAAAAGACCCTCTTCCTGTTCCCACCAACTGTGATTGAATGGGTGGTGGTACTGAGAGAAGGCTCTCTTCAGTAGATTGTAAATGTCTCCCAGGTTCATAGAAAGAGATGTGGTCCTTCAGATAACCTGGACTGGAGCCATATAGAGTTTTGTAGTTCAAAACCAACACTCTGAATGGTGCTTAGAAACGTGTTGGCAGCCATTGGAACTGTTGCAACAAAGGAGTTGTATGCTCCCTGTAGCCAACCCCAGTGAGAAGTCTGGCTGCTTCTCTTTGTAACAACAGAAGTTTCTGAGCACTTTACAAAGTCAGCCCCATGTAAAGCACGTTACAGTAGTCCAAACAGGATGTAACCAAGGCATGGACCACTATGACCAGATCTGACTTCTCTAGGAACAGGCACATTTGGCGCTCTAGCTTTAGCTACAAAAGCACTCTTAGTCACTGCTGATATCAGATCCGAATCCAGGAGTACTCCCAAACTGCGAACCTGCATTTTCATAGGGAGTGTAATCCTATCGAACACAGGCTGTCTCCCTATTCCCTGATCTGTCTTACAACCGACTAGGAGCACCTCTGTTTCTGGATTAAGCTTCAATTTGTTTGTCCTCACACAGTCCATTACAACTATCAGGAAGCAGTTTAGCACAGAAACTGCTTCCTTGGAATTAGGTGAAAAGGAGTGATAGATAGCACAACACTCCAAAACTTCAGATGACCTCTCTCAGCAGTTTCATGTATATGTTGAGCAGCATGGGGGAGAGCACGGAGCCCTGTGGGACCGTATAGGCCAATGGCCAAGGAGTCAATCAGAAGTTCCCCAGCCCTACCTTCTGAGAATGTCCCTCCAGGAAGGAATGGAGCCACTGAAGAACAGTTCCTCTAAGCCCCATCACAGAAAGGCGATCCAGAAGGATACCATGGTGGATGGTATTGAAAGTCTCTGAAAGGTCCATCACCAAGGTGACCAAAGGTCATCACCAAGGTGATCAAAGCTGTCTCTGTCCCATAACAAGGCCTGAAACCAGACTGTAAAGCCAGGAAAGAAGTCCTTCTAAAGACTGCACTGTATTTGTCTATGTGTAATTGTATGTCTTTCCGACAGGGACTGTCTGTCGTATGTGTATTGTAATCCGCACTGAGTCCCCTTCGGGGTGAGAAGAGCAGAATAGAAATAAACAGTATTATTATTATTATTATGTAATGGATCTAAAAAATCTCCTTCATCCAGGAACTCTTGGAGTTACAAAGCCACCACACACCCCAGAACCTTGCATAAAAATAAGAGGTTTGAGACTTGTCTGTAGTTGTCCAGTACAGAGGGGTCTAAGGAAGATTTGTTAAGGCCTGCAGGGACCCCACCCTGATATAGGGAGGCAGTAATCACTTCCCTGATCCACTCCACCAGTCTCCCTCTAGCCTATTTTATGAGCCAGGAAGGAAAAGGGTCTAGAGCACATGTGGTGGCTCTCACCTCTCCAAGAATCCTGTCCACATCCTCAAGCTGCACAAATTGAAAGGTATCTATTAACACAGGACAAGCAGGTGCCAAGGTTACATCCACTGGAGCTGTACCAATTGTGGCATAAGTCTGAGTGAATCTGAGCAATCTTATCTGCAAAATGGTAGGCAAGCTCCTTAAAGTATGCTGTTGTATGGTCAACATTCTCTTTTGAGCCAAGTTGGATTAGGCCTCTAACTACCCAAAATGGCTCTGCTGGACAGCAATAGTATTTGTATAAAATACTCTTTTTGCCACTTTTATTGCCCCACCATAGATCTTCAGATACATCTTTCCTTGTTTTCAGTCAGAATCACTCTGAGTTGTCTGCCACTGTCACCTTAGTCCCCGTCTCACACATTTCATTGCTGCCAGCACCTTAGTGAACCAGTTTGCTGGTGCACCTGCACTTCGTGAGAAGGGACGCTTTGGAACAATCATGTCTACTATCCTGATAATTTCCCCATTCCAGAGATCAACCAGGGTTTCAACAGGATCACCTGCCCGGGTAGTGGAAAATTCCCCAAGAGCCAAGAATGTTGAAGTCCCCTGGTAGATTGAGCCATGGACACTCCCAACATCAACCCTGATACCATCCCAGCTAGCTCAGGATGGGAGACTGTTGAGCAGTGGGGTGGGCAGTATACCAACAGGATCCCTATTCTATCCCAGCTCCCCACCTTTAGATAATTACACTCAAATCCTATAAACTGAGGGATAGGGTACCTGGTCAGAAATATATGTTCCCAATAGATAACTGTGACAATTTATATATGTGTCCATATCACTTTTAAGGAATTGGTTTAACCTCCAGTTTGTTCGTAAAGCTGAATTAATATGTTGCAAAATAATTTATTTATATTTATTTATTTATGCTCCAAACTTATATACCTCCACTCCCCGAAGGCTCGGAGCGGTTTACAAAGTTTGACACATAACAGAGAACAACAAATATAACAGAAAAACAACGACAAAAGATAAGGGAGTTACATAGACAAAGGGGGGGAGGGTAAGGAGGATGTGCAACACTTCAAGGGATCAGCAACAAAACAAGGGTCTGGGGTAAAACACAAGTCCCACACAGGCTGACGTGTTGCCAAAGGAAGAAAGATGGATGGTATCTGACCGACAGGGGCTGGTGTAAATGATAGCTGACCACAGTAACGAATTTTACCTGGTAAAAGGTCCTCTTGTTTAGGGGACACTGTTTAGGGGAAAGTGTGTCACTAATATGAAATGTTTGGAAAGTTCTACCTTGTATGTTATAGACATATCTAAACTAATATTTAGAAGCACACAGTCTAGATTTGGATTCGTGCTAACTTTCATTGGAACTCAAGGTTGACCCTGAAAGGTGTCATTATTCTGCTTTCAGTCCTATGTGTAAGACCATGGAAATTTTATCGATTGATATTGGTCACAGTCTGTCATCTTGTTTAGAAGAAATATGTGTGGATCTAGGGATGAAAATAATATTTGAAATGATAAATTGTCAAAAAAACATGTTTTTGAGATGATACGAAACATTGATGAGCAGAATCCCAGACTGATGAGATTGTTTGTACTTCATGACTTATATGCGTGAAAAATTCACATATGTTTGCTTTGCATGATATTAATTTTAGTTTGGGAAACTGCATTTTCTGTGTGCAAGATAGTGCAGAAATATTAATTGCTATACAGCAAATGCTGCTTTCTGCATTTTAAAAAAATGGGATTTTTTTGCATTTCCTATGGAGAAATTAATATTTTTATGTTGAAATTATTTTCCACCCAGAAAATTAGGTTTCCTGGACTGAAAATGCTATATGGTTTTGTAAACTGACCTAAGTCCCTTCGGGGAGAGAGGGCTGGTTATCATTAAAGTCTGCTTTTTCTTCTTCTTTAAGTTCTGTCCCGAAGAAGTCTTGAATTATAATCTACACAAACATTCTGGTATTCTAACTTCCTTGTAGTGGGAAGAAAATTTCAGAAATTACTCATTGCTATCTCCAAGAAGAAACCTAGTGAAGACTTACATTCCTGTGAGAATCAGTTTGAGCTCCATACTATTATGCAGAAATTTGTGTGTGGTTGCCTTTGTTTATCATATAAAATTAGATTGTAATTGAAATAACAAATTGTTCAGGAATTAGAAACACTGTCAATCAACTACACATTATTCCTTTTACAGAAAGCAAAAACATGAGCATTCTAGTACTGGGGTGGGGAGACAGTTGTTTTTCGATTTTTGTCGGGGAGATGGAATGACAAAGAATAAAATGTCAAGCCACCATAGAATTTTATCACATTTTGTTAAAAGACTGTATTAAAATTTATTATATTGTAGAGGTATAGCTAGCACCATGAACGTTAGACTGAACATGAGTAAAGAACTATGGTAGGGGCTTTATCATTATTTTTAAACTGTTCCTTAGAGAACAGTGTGTTTGTTAGTTATTTTAGAAAGTGTCATCTTGCTGAGCCAGCATGAAACACATTAATGGACCCCTCTAAGGTATGTAGATTTTGCTCATGCCTAGATTTTTTATTACCATTTCACCTTCTAATTACACTGCAACATCTGCTCAGTCACTGATCACCAAGTCTTATTTGCTGGTGCCACCCTGCTATGGGGCAGCCATCCATGTGTGCAGGCTGTAGCCAATCACAAAAGATTTTGCTCTTTTGAGGTTAGTTGGGCACCAAAAGAATAGCTTTGGGGGGCTGAATTTTGCACAACAAAAGGCAGCACTAGGCTCTTTGCCAGAATGCTGAGGGCAGCACTTAATTAACACCAACATTTACATAAGTAACCTTGTCTTGCTCAGATGCCCAGACACATAATAATTGCTTGGGCTTTATTTAGCCTGACAACTGAAAAGATATCGAGAGAGGAGATCACCCAAAGAAAAACAAAAGCATTATCAGAGCTAATTCCTAATTTAATTTTAATGACAAAAAAGCTGAAATTGAGCATTTAATGTTTTCTATATTGAGATGATTTTTTCCTTTAAAAAAACCCTCTATTTTATATGCTTCTGTTGATTTTGTCTTTGAACTGACTGTGTTTGTGGGTGTGAGTTATTGTGGAACAGGTTTTGTCGTGTGTAATATTTCCTCAAGTAATTCATGGCATATTGCTGAATATTTAATGCATTTTGACAACCCATATTGTGAAAAGAATTCTGGTTGACCATTGTTAGAGACAGATGGGCTAGATGATTCCCTGTAGACAGCTTTTATGAATGGGGGTATGTAGTGTGTAGGTTGGGGTGAACCTGTCCAGATTGGTATAGCAATTTAAGCAGGCTGGAATTGCCATGAATCATGAGTGTGATGTTTTGGAGCCTGCCATGTTAATGGTAACCACTCTGATTCTAAGATCCCTTCTAAAATTCCTTCTATTGTTCATGTGTTCTTGAGTTTTCTGTTTAGATAATGTTGCATTGGGTAACACATTTGTTTTCATCAGTTGGTCTGAAGTCAATTTCGTTCGGCAAATGGCTGCCCTCCATGTGAACATACTTGGTGTGGTATCTCAGATCATTAGTTTATCTAGTTTGGTATTGGGAGGCTGTAGGAAGAGATCTTCCCAGCTTATTATTTAAAATGGTGAGCATTTATCAGAAAGGCACACCTAGGAATCTCTTCTCAGAACCATCATAGTTTTGGTAAAACAATTGAGGTGATTTGTTTTGGGGTAGATGGATGTTTCTATAAGGTCCGTGTGGATTCCTGCCATTTCAGTTGAATGGTTTCAATTAAATTATAAAGGAAAAATTTCTCCAGGATCACTTTTGGAATTTTGGAACTCCCCCAGTCAGATAAAAAGTAAGGGACTTTGGCTCAGTAACAAAATTGTATATTTAAATTTCAATTGATTTTGCCTCCTGTTCTGCCCCTCCTTTTGTTACTATATAAATTTTTAGAAAAATTCCCTTTCCCTCAGTTGGTATCCCCAAGGGACAATGTATATTCAAGTTTGTTTAATATGGCCAAACATATTTGCAGTCTCTTTTACCCATGTTTCAACAGTCATTTTCCAATTCGGGATTCATTTTTTTTATTTTCTTTGGGGTAAATGAAGGTTTACCTGGCATTACGCTGTTGTTCTGACTCGGGGGTGGTGCTCACCCCATTTTCAGAGTGGTGTTGTCTGTAGACCCCCCCAAGGTCAGGTGGCCAGCATGACTGCATGGACCCTTTACCTACCCCAGAATTGGTACCAATTGATCTACTCACATTTATGTTTTGAACTGCTAGGTTATCAGAACCGGGGAACAGTGGGGCCCCCTGCTCCCGGTTCGAACAGAAAACCTTTTTTCAGTCAGCAATTCACCCTCTTTGGGTTTGGCCCCTTTCCAAAGGGCACAGGGGGAATATTCATAAAAAACAGTGAAAAAATACAAATCCAATACAATACTAAGATCAATACAATATTTGTTTTTTTTGCTCTCACCCCTCCCAATTTAGTGACTTCCTGTCCTTTGATTGGAGACATTCATATATAATTCTTTTTTTCCTTCCTTTACATGGTTTCCATTCTTTTTCTGGCCTGATATTTATTTTTATAAAAATTCCCCCACAAATTTAAAGGTTGAATTTTAAAGCCTTTTACAAAAAAAAAACCCCTTTTTCTTTTTTAAAAAATAATTTAGAAATGGCCCCGTCTTTGAAAATTATTTTTGTGTGTTCTTTGTTATTATTGCTAATTTTAATTTGTGCATTTTAAAATTTAACTATCTATTCTTCTGTTGTAGGGGGGCTGTTTTAGAACTTGCATGCATATACGTTGTTATTCTATTATCATGTATGCAATACTTTGAGTTTAATTATTTTGTTTTTTTATTTGACATTCTCAAAAAATAATTTTAGCTTTAATTCTATTTTTAATGACAAATTTTTTGAGTTTTCCCCAAATTTCTTGCTTTTTTTAGGGCATCACATGTGGAAAAAGTTCCTTCAGATTTTACATTTCAGGACGTTTTTCCCCCTTTAAAAATTTTGTAGTTTTTTTGGGGGCAGGACCACCTGTTCATCATTTTATAACATTTTTTCTAAGGTCATAGCAAAATCTTTTTAAGCCAATAGTCCACCATTTTTTTCCCCCCCTTTTCTTTTTTTTTAAAAAAAATTTTTTGAAAATTTCAAAATAATAAATACATAAAAAAAAATTTCAACATAAACACGTAATACAAAACAAACTGAACATATACAAACAATCAAACATTTACTAACTAACATCTATATATCTATTTTGTCTTATCTGCCTTATTCCCCTTTCCCCTTCGGGGGATAATTTTCCATTACAGTTTTAATATTAATATAATGTATTTTTTTTTCTATATAGAAAAGAAAGACACATAACTCTAAATATTCGGGAGATAGACTATAATTATATATTTGAGAGGCAAATCTAATACCCTTTCATCCGGGGCCTTGTGTTTTTTTTTAAAAAAT
>JARBWK010000001.1:54304432-54524196 GCA_030556195.1 Anolis apletophallus
AGATGGGCTAGATGATTCCCTGTAGACAGCTTTTATGTGAATGGGGTATGTAGTGTGTAGGTTGGGGTGAACCTGTCAGATTGGTATAGCAATTTAAGCAGGCTGGAATTGCCATGAATCATGAGTGTGATGTTTTGGAGCCTGCCATGTTAATGGTAACCACTTGGATTCTAAGATCCCTTCTAAAATTCCTTCTAATGTTCATGTGTTCTTGAGTTTTCTGTTTAGATAATGTTGCATTGGGTAACACATTTGTTTCATCAGTTGGTCTGAAGTCAATTTCGTTCGGCAAATGGCTGCCCTCCATGTGAACATACTTGGTGTGTGGTATCTCAGATCATTAGTTTATCTAGTTTGGTATTGAGGCTGTAGGAAGAGATCTTCCCAGCTTATTATTTAAATGGTGAGCATTTATCAGAAAGGGCACACCTAGGAATCTCTTCTCAGAACTGCATCATAGTTTTAGGATAAGAACAATGTAAGAGGTGACTTAGCTTGGAGTAGATGGCACTGTTTCTATAAGGTCCAGTGTGGATTCCTGCCATTTCTAGTTGAATGGATTTCAATTAAATTATAAAAGGTAAGAAAGATTTCTCTCCAGGATCACTCTGTGTGACATCTTGGAGATCTGCCAGTCAGATAAAACAGTAATGGACTATATGGCTCAGTAACTAACTTGTATATTTACAGCTTCAATTGATTTTGCCTCCTGTTCTGCTCCTCCTTTTGTTACTATATAAATATATGTGTAGCATAATTCCCATTTCCTCAGTTGGTATCTCCCCAAGGGAGCACAATGTATATTCAAGTTTGTTTAATATGGCCAAATCATATTTGCAGTCTCATTTTACCCATGTTTCAACAGTCATTTTCCAATTCTGGATTCAGTTTTTTTTATTTTCAATTTAGGTAAATGTAAAGGTTTACCCTGGCATTACGTCTAGTTGTGTCTGACTCTGGGGGTGGTGCTCACCTCCATTTCTGCCGAAGAGTCGGTGTTGTCTGTAGTCACCTCCAAGGTCAGGTGGCCAGCATGACTGCATGGAGTGCTGTTACCTTCCCCCCGAAGTGGTACCACTTGATCTACTCACATTTGCATGTTTTTGAACTGCTAGGTTATCAGAACCTGGGCCGAACAGTGAGAGCTCACCCTGCTCCCCGGATTCGAACAGTCAACCTTTCAGTCAGCAAGTTCAGCAGCTCATTGGTTTGTGCTGCTGTGCCACCAAGTGGCACAGCGGGATTACATATTCATAAAAAACAGTGAAACAAATACAAATACCAATACAATACTAAGATCAATACAATATTTGTATTTGGTTATGCTCTCACCCCTCCCAATTTAGTGACTTCCTGTCCTTTGAGTTGGAGACATTCATATATAATTCTGTTTTTCCTTCCTATTACATGGTTTTTCCATTCTTTCTTCTGGCCTGATATTTATTATTTATAAATTCCCTACACAAATTCTAACAGGTTGAATTATAAAGCCTTCTACACAAAAAATTCCTTCTTGCTTTTTAAAAACATAATTTAGAAATGGCACCCAGTCTTTGATAAAGTTATTTTTGTGTGTTCTTTGTTCATTATTGCTAATTTGTCAATTTGTGCTATTTTAAAGACTTTAACTATCTATTCTTCTGTTGTAGGGAGGTCTGCCTTCTTCCAGAACTGTGCATGCATATACTGTTGTTACTTCTATTATCATGTAGTGCAATACTTTGTAGTTTAATTATTTTGTTTGTTTATTTGACATTCTCAATAATAATAATTACAGCTTTAATTCTATTTTTGAATGACAAATTTCTTGCAGTGTTTGCCCCAGAATTATCTTGCTTTTTTCAGGACATCACATGTGGAAGAAAGTTCCTTCCAGATCTTTACATTTCCAGGACTTGTTTCTTCCCTTAAACATTTTAGCTAGTTTTGCTGGGGTCAGGTACCACCTGTTCATCATTTTATAACATTTTTCTCTAAGGTCATAGCACCAAATCTTCTTTAAGCCAATAGTCCACCATTTTTCCCATTTATCTTTTTTTTTAAAAAAAAAATGTTTATTGAAAATTTCAAAATACCATAAATACATAGAAAAAAAATTACAACATAACACACGTACCACTACAAAACAAACTGAACATATACAAACAATCAAACATTTACTAACTAACATCTATATACTCTATTTTGTCTTATCTCGCCTTATTCCTTCCACCTTCTGGAGCGGGATAATTCTTCCACTTACAGTTTTAATATTAATATAATGTATTTGTTTATCTCATATAGAAAAGAAAGACACATAACTCTAAATATCTCGGCGAGATAGACTATAATGATCATATATTGAGAGAGAGGCCTAAATCTAATACTTTCCATTCTCATCCGGTCGCCTTCCGTAGATTTTCTTTATCTAGAAGAGCGTTTCTTCCCTTTCGTCTTATATAGTTGGTGTTCCTATATTGTATTGAGAAAGAGGAATGAATATTGAAAGGGCTAATTCCTGATGGTTCTTAACCATTATAGCTTCTGAAAACTTATCTAAATCTATGTCTATATTTGTAAATGGCTAACTAACTTAATCACATTTTACATCTATCTTGTGTTCATCTTTATAGTACTCTTTTATCTTTGACCAGTCACTCTTATTTATTTATTTATTTATCTATTTGGACTTATCTGTCGCCACTCCCGTCCGGCTCGGGGCGATTCACAGCATTAAAAACATAGTTAAAACAGCACATATAAGCAAAAATAAAATCACAACAACAACACATCAGCCTTATATACAAGTGGCAGGATTATTGGTAGGTTACATACCTGTGACCATCTTTCTTCGAGTGAAGCTCTGTGAATCCACACTTATGAAGTTTGCGCCAGCCGGCTTCCAACGGAAACTTTCCCAGTTTGAAAAGTTTTGGCGGTAGCTCCACCCAGCCGGCCCGGAGGGCATAAAAGGCGCCTCCATGCGCCCCACCCCATTCCTACGCCACAATAGCAACTAGGAAAGGGTGGTTTGAGATAGAGGGACGGCCGGGGCGGGTTGTGTGGATTCACAGAGCTTCACTGAAGAAAGATGGTCACAGGTATGTAACCTACCATTCTTCTTCGAGAGCTCTGTGAATGCACACTTATGAAGATTTACCGAGCTAAGGTAAAGGAGGTGGGAACAAACCAGCCAAATATGAACAAAATGAACAGGTTTATTACAACCAACAACCCGAATAAATAACACATCAATAATATAAATATGAGTGGAAGGCAAGCTCCCACTTGTAAACACAGTGCAACAAGCACCATTCATGTCAGGCACACAGGCCTCACAGCATAAGTGCAACAAGCATCATTCATGTCAGGCACACAGGCCTCATAACAGTGAGTGCAACAAGCACAACTGAGAACATAAGTGCACAACTGGTGCAACTTGAACCCGTGAGGGGGCACAGTCTACTTTAACCGGTAGACTGTGCCCCCTACCCGGGCACGGCACACACTTGAACGTTAGCTAGTGCAACCGGAGGGAAGAGTTCGACCGACCGTAACTGTCGACCGAACTGTGCATAAGGGGGAGAGAGAGGGCTGCCTCTCGGCACCACCTCGAGGGTGGGGTTAAGAATTGACCTACCAAAAGCCGCCTCCCTTCCAAATAGGGTGTCTACCCGGTAGTGTGATGTGAAGGTGGAGGGGTTGGCCCAGATGGCCACCCTACAAATTTGGTCCAGGGGAATCCCTTGGAGAAAAGCGGTCGACGTGGCCACTGCCCTAGTCGAGCGACCCTTGACCCTAGGGGGACACGGCTGACGTGCTATCTGATAGCACAGTTCAACCAGGGAAGCCACCCAATTGGAGAGTCTTTGTGACGACACCGGCAAGCCCAGCTTGTCGGTGGCGTAAGAAACAAAGAGTCTAGTCGACCGACGGTAGTCCGCCCGATCGGTCCTTGTAGACCCAGAGGGCTCTCCTGACGTCGAGGGCACCGGCGCCGAGTCACTGTCCCCAGATTGGGAGGGCCCCATGTCCGGGAGCACAATGTCGGTGTTTACGTGAACGGGACACCACCTTAGGCAGAAAAGTGATGTCCGTTCGCAGAATGGCTCTGTCTGCCAAAAATAGCAGGTAGGGCTCGTCGACCCGGAGCGCCGCCAGTTCGGAAGGCCTACGAGCCGACGCGATGGCGACCAGGAAAACCACCTTCCAGGAGAGGAGCCGCAGGTCGATGGATGACAGCGGTTCGAATGGTGGGGATGTCAAGCAGGTCAGGACCAGGTCGAGGTTCCAACCCGGTGTAGGTGGATGCACCGGGGGCGGGTGTTGTTGACACCCTCAGGAATCTCTTGACCATCGGGAACTGGAACAGCGAGGGACCATCCCTCTGCTGGTTCTGCCAGGTGAGGGCCGCCAAGTGGGTCTTCACCGAGGACATGGACAGACCCCTGTCGACCAACTCCGCCAGGAATTCCAGTACCGCCGGGACCGAAAGCGGGAAGACGTCGGCGGATCGAGAAGACTGGAACCGCATAGCGGGCGATGCAAGCCGAGTACGCCTTCGACGTGGCCGGCTTGTGGGCTGCTGCCAGGATCGCTGCTACTGCTGGAGAGACGTCTGGCGGCGGTGGATCCTCCATGCGGTTAAGTGCAAGGATGGAAGGTCCGGATGGAGGAGCATCCCCTTCTCCCGGGTCAGCAGATCTGGCCGGTGAGGGAGTGGCATGTGGTTCTGGCCTGCTAGGTGGAGCAGGGTCGGGAACCAAACTTGTCTTGGCCAGTAGGGGGCGATGAGGATGCAATCGGTCCCGAGAGCTGGATCTTCTCGATGATTCGGAGAAGAAGCGGGAACGGCGGGAAGAGGTAGAAGAACCCCGTCGTCCAGTCGAGGAGGAGTGCGTCCCCGAGGCAACCCCGGCGTGCATCCGGGGCAAGCCTGGCACCGAAAACTGGCAGTTGGTTGTTTTCCGGCGATGCGAAGAGATCTGCGTCTGGGAATCCCCACCGTTGAAAGACACGGTGGAGCTCGTCCGGATGCAGCGTCCATTCGTGGGACGACCAGCCGGTTCTGCTGAGGGAGTCCGCCTCCACGTTCTCGACTCCCGGGAGATGAATGGCCCTGGGGGTCACTTGATGAAGGACGCACCACTCCCACAGGCTCTGGGCCAGGGCCAGGAGCTTCCTCGAGCCCGTTCCGCCCTGCTTGTTGACGAGTACATGGCCACTATATTGTCTGTCCTGACCAGTACTACGTGTCCCCTGACTAGGGGCGAGCCCGAAGAGTCTTGGCTATGGCCAAGAGCTCGAGGTAGTTGATGTGGTGGAGCTTCTCCACCGCCGACCATTGGCCGTTGATCGACAAGTTGTTCATGTGGCCTCCCCAGGCCAGCATCGACGCGTCGGTCGTCAGAGTGTTGGATGGGGTCAACATGTGGAAAGGCACCCTTTGCAGACGTTGGCTTCGGACGTCCACCACCGGAGGGAGTCCTTGACCGTCCTCGGGAGAGAGTCTCTTTGAGTGGTGTTCTCTGACCGGATCGAAGTGGTCGAGAAACCAGCGCTGTAGAGGTCTGAATCGGAGCCTTGCCAGCGGAGTGACTGACACCGTGGACGCCATGTGGCCGAGCGTGACCTGGATCTGCTTTGCCGTGATGCAGGGCCCGGTGCAGGCGTTGACCTCCCGTCGAAGTGCCTGGAATCTGACGTCTGGCAGATAGGCGAGCTGACCGACGGAGTCGAAGATCGTCCCGATGAACTTTATGGACTGGGACGGGCGAGCTGGGATTTTTCCTCGTTGAGCCGCAGGCCTAACGACGAGTAATTGCAGTGCCGTCGAGACCTGTTGGTGCAGCAGATCTGGAGACTGGGCCGCCAGCAGCCAGTCGTCCAGGTACAGGAAAAACCGGATTTTCTCCCTTCTCAAGTGCGCAGCCACGACCGACATGCACTTGGAGAATGTTCGGGGAGCCGTCCCGAGGCCGAAGGGAAGGACGTTGAATTGGTACGCCCTTCCTGCCACCTTGAAGCTGAGGAAGCGTCGATGGGCAGGCCTGATCGAGATGTGGAAGTACGCATCCCGAAGATCTATTGAGGCGAAGTGGTCTCCTCTCCGGAGCAGCGGGAGAATGGACGACACTGACACCATCCTGAATTTCCTCGGCGAAACGTACGCGTTTAAGTCTCTGAGGTCCAGGATGGGTCGCAGGGAACCGTCTGGCTCGGCACGGTGAAATACCGTGAGAAGAATGCCCCTCTTTCCTTGCTCTGGGGAGCTGTGAAATCGCTCCCTTTTGAAGCAATGCGTCGACCTCCTCCAAGATCACCCTGGACGGCTCTGTCTCGACGATGAACCCCGTTGGTGGAAGCTCGTCGAATTCCAAGGCATAGCCGTCTTCGACAATCCGGAGAACCCATGCATCTGAGGTGATGCGACGCCAGGCATCGATGTAGCGGGCCAGGCGGTCTCCGAATGGTGGGTGAGGTGGTGGAGGTCGAAGGTTGGGGGAGGCATGGTGGTGGCAGCGGTACCTAGCGACGAGGCGGTGTAGCGCTCCTTCGCCCCGTCAAACGCGGCGGTTGGACTGTCCATTGCCATTGTTATGGCGAGGCCTTGATTTATTACCCTGACGGGGTCGGTTGGCCTGTTGCTGCTGTTGCTGCCTTGGCTGTTGTTGCTGCTGCTGCTGAGGGGCCGAGTAAGGCCGTGGAGCTTGGCGGTACTGTTGCCTGGGCTGAAACTTCGCCTGTTGGTAGTACCTAGGCTCTGGTTGTGGTTGGGGCCGATCCAGTTTGGCCGTCAGGACTCTAAAGTCGTGAGGGGCCTTTAGTTTATCGTCCGTGCCCGCAAAGAACAGTCCTTGGGCGTCGAACGGAAGATCCTCGATGGTCTTCTTCGAATTTGAAGAGAGACCAGAAGACTTCAGCCACGCGGCTTTCGGATGGCGACACCGTGGGCCAGCAGCTTTCCCGAGGTGTCCCCCGTATGGCGGGCCATCAAGATTTGGTGGTGTGCCAACGACTGCGCCTCTTGGGAGATGGAGAGAAGTGCAGTTTGTTGTTCTTGGGAGAGATCCTGGAAAGGGGGTTGAGCCCTTTCCTACAGGATCTGGTGATAAGCTCCCATGCACGCCCCATAGTTGGCCATCTTGGTCAGCAAGAGTCCGGCCTTGTAGATTTTTCGGCCGACTGTGTTGAACCGCTTTCCCTCTTGGTCTGAGGGGCTGCGGATTCTCGGCCCGAAGACTGGGAGGAGGTGACGATCATCGAGTTGGGAGTCGGGTGATCATGTAGCCAGCTCTTCTCCCTCTCATCTATTTTGTACCATGCCTCGATACGCCCGGACGTAGGAGGGATGGTCGATGGAGTCGTCCACGAGGCCTTCACCACTTCTTCCAGTGGCTCCAGCATGGGGAGGTGTGGTTGGGCCGCTTCCTCGACCTGCACCCTGCTGAACACGGGGCAGGCGCTGGCTCTCGTGGGAACGTAGGGTTGCATCCCCAGAGACCTTGCCATCCGGCCGACTTGTTCACCGAAGACAGGATGGAGCCCGATCTTGTCGATCGAGGGACCTCGCCATCTTCCATCTCGTCACCCGACCAAGGCCGAACCGTGTCCTGGTTCGCCGGAGGCTGTGACTGAGGCGGCGACCTCGAGGTTGAAGGGGCCGCAGCCATCACCGGAGGGAGGTTTCGCTCGGCCGGGGCCAGGGCGAGCCTCGTGGTTTGTCTGCCCTTGTCCGGCGAGGTGACAAACAGTTGTCGGACCGAGGTCTGTCTGGGTGGGATACGGACGACGGTCTGTACTGAGTCCTCCGGTGACACGTGGTGCTCTACCCTGTCTCCACAGCGAGAACAGGGATAGGCGATTTAGTCGGGGCAGGAGACCGAAGACGATGACGTCAGAGTCCTGCGCCTCTTTGGCGATGGAGGTCTCGAGGCTGCGGCCTCCAGAGACTTGCCCGGAGTCACAGGAACCAGGCCTCTGGTCTGGGCTCTACGGGCTTCTTCACTTGACCTCCGGAAAGCTATCTCCATAGCCCGATCAGAGGGAGTCCTCGAGATGGCCGACCTCTGGGAGAGGCCCGACGCCATCGAGCTTGTCGAAGCTCTACGAGGTGGAGGCAGCTGGACCGGTTCCGTGGTTACGGTGCAGGGCCTCTTCGACGCCGAAGTCTTCGAGAAGACAGAGGCGTTTTTCTCCTTCCGTGGACGCTTCTTCCCAGCCGGGTGAGCGGTCGACACGGTGGGGGCCGAAGCAGCCGCCTCGGACCCCAAGGAGGCAGATGGGACAGCCGTCGCCATCTCCGGAGGGCAGAGAGCACGCTCCGTCAGGTAGGCCTGAAGCCTGCGGGCTCTCGCTCGTCTGGTGTTCGATGAGAAGGCCTGGCAGTGTCGGCAGGTCGAGACGATGTGTCCCTCCCCGAGACACCGAAGGCACTTCGAGTGACCGTCGCAATCCGGGATCTTGCTACCGCAGGATAAGCACCTTTTGAAACTGGTTGTGGACATGCTATGCTCACACAACCAGCCGTATTTCCGATGTTGCCCAAGTGGCGGAAAACAAAGGAATGGGGTGGGCGCGCATGGAGGCGCCTTTTATGCCCTCCGGGCCTGCTGGGCGGAGCTACCGCCAAAACTTTTCAAACTGGGAAAGTTTCCGTTGGAAGCCCGCGCTGGCGCGCAAACTTCATAAGTGTGCATTCACAGAGCTCTCGAAGAAGAAACAGTATTCTTTATCCGCAGTGGGATGCCTGCAGATTAGTGGCCAAATGCCTCCTGGAATAGCAAAGTCTTACAGGCTTTATGGAAGGCCAATAGATTAGGGAGGGCACGAACTCTTTGCTGTTATTTCTTTTTCTCTAGCTCTGATTTTCCCCCCGTAAGCCAGCCCATATGAATTATTTCTAAGATTTTACTTAGCCATTCCTCTTTTGACGGTGACTGTTCAGATTTCCAATATTTCGCAAAAAGGAGCTTGGCCACCATGGTAACAACTATAAAGATTTTTCTATCCATATTTTGTAAGGGTTTTTTGAGATCCATTATCCCTAGTAGGAAAAGATCTGGTTTTATTTCAATTTCGACTCTTAAATTTTTTTCTATTTCCTTTTGAATTAATTTCCAGAATTTTTTCGTTTTGGGACAGGTCGACTATATATGGAAAAAGGTGTCTTTTTTCACCACAATTCCAACACTTTGGATTTAAGCTCTTATACATTTCGGCTAATCTTTCAGATGATAAATGCCACCTGTAGGTTATTTTAATCCAGTTTTCCTGGTAAGAAGAACCCAATATTTCTCTCATATTATTTTTCCAAATTTGCTTCCAGTTTTCCTTACTAATTTTATATCCTATATTTTTTGATCATTTTTCCATATATTCTCTATTTTGAGTGTTTTCCGTGTCTCATTTTAGCAATAATTTATAAGTTTTATCTATCAATTTACCATCATCTCCCCAAAACATTTCTTCCAATTCATTTGCGTTCTTGTCGAATCCCATCGCTTTATCCATTTTGAATTTCTCCTTTATTTGTAGATAAGAAAACCAATTCATGTTCCTTCCCTCAGTTTCTAATTCATCTTTTTCCTTTAAGATATTTTTTTGTCCATTCCAGGATAAGAGATCCTTATACAAGGGCGGGTCAATAAGTCCATGACTTTTTGAATTTCCCGCCTCTTAACTGAAAGGGCAACACTGCTCCTGTCAACAGACATCTGTCAGTTGACTCCTGTCAAAATTTGAACAAGCTGTGTCATTTAGTTTGTGTTTGACAGCCATTGATAGCAGACTACCACGGGATTTGCGGAGAAAATGGAAAAAAGTGAATTCCATGTGCTCATTAAGCATTTTTTTTTACGGAAAAAAACATAACTCAAAGCAAGGCTATGCTTGATAAATACTATGGTGACTGCACCATCAATTTCAATGGTAAAAAAGTGGTTTACTGAATTTTGTTGTGGCCGTACAAGCACGAAAGATGCCGAATGAAATGGCTCAGCGGAAAGAGATTTGCCTCCAACAATGAAATCATCTCTAAAACAAATACCTATTTTGATGACCTCGACAAATCTTATTTTTTGGAAAAGCTATAAAATCAGAGAAATGTTGGACAAAGTATAGAGTTCAAAGGAGACTACTTTGAAAAATAAAATGATTTTTTTATCCAAAAACCTGTGTTTCATTCAAAAAGTCACTGACTTATTGACCCGCCCTCGTATGTCCACCAGATATTATCTTCTAGTTGCTATATTCTAAATGCCTCGTTCGGTGAAGTCCAAAGAGGTAATTTTTATATAATTTCCTTTTGTCTTTATATTTTTTCCGAATTTTTAAAAGTGGGTACCTTATGTAATGGTTTTTAAAATTTGAGTCTGCTTTCAGTTTATTTATTTATTTATTTATTATTTATTTATTGGGGCTTCTTTCGCCGACTCCGGGGGCTCGCGGCGGCTCACAGAGCCAGTGGCACAACGCCACAGGTTAAAACATAAAAACAGTTAGCGTAAGTATCCGTGTAGTCCAAATTTTAATTCGTGTCCTTCTAAATTCAGTAATATATCGTCCTCTTATTTAACCCAATCTCTTATCCAGGTAAGACAACTCGCCTCAAAATATAATTTTAGATTTGGTAACCCTAGTCCCCCCTCCCTCCTTGGTATCTTGTAAAAAATTGATCTTTACTCTCGGCTTTTTTCCATTCCATATAAATCTTGAAATGTCTCTCATCCAAAGTTTGAAGTATTTTTCATTTCTAATTATAGGGGGAGTCATAAACAAGAAATTGATTTTAGGTAGAATGGTCATCTTAATTGATGCTATCCTTCCTAGAAAGGATAGATTCAACTTTGACCATTTCTTTAGGTCTTCCACTTTTCAATATAATTGTTTTTAAATATTTGAGAATTCTTCGAGGATAGATTGACTCCCAGATATTTAACTTTGTTAGATATCTTTATATCATATTTATCTTGGAAAAGCTTTTTCTTCTCTGATAGATTTTTTAACCAAAATTTGTGTTTTACTCTTGTTTATTTTAAAACCTGCTATTTCCCCAATTTTTTTTACTTTGTCCAGACATTTTCCTAATGTTTTGATGGGGGTTTCTACAATGAGAACCACATCGTCAGTGAAAGTTTTCAATTTTATTTTTTCTCTTTTAATTTGGAGACCCTTCAAACCCATCATCTTCCTTTATATTATTTAATAGTATTTCCAACATAAATATGAATAACAATGGGGATAAGGGGCAACCTTGTCTTATCCCTTTCTGAATGTCAACCTTGTCACTCTTTTACTGATTTATTATTACTCTCGCAGATTGTTCCTGGTATATGGCATCGACTACATTTCGCATCTGGAATCTTATATCAATTTCCTGTAGTAAAATTTTGAGGTAATCCCAATTAGTTTTATCAAATGCTTTTTCTGCATCTAAAAAGATGAAACCCAATTCTTTATTATTATTTTTTCATAATATTCTATTATATCAACTACAGTTCTAATATTTGTTCCTAATTGTCTTTTGGGAAGAAAGCCATTTTGATGTTTCTTAATCCAATGATTTAAAACGTTTATAAATCTTTCTGCCATGATCATAGCAAAGCTTTTATAGTCCACATTTAATAATGATATAGGCCTATAATTTGCCAGGTTTTCCAGATCCTTTCCCACACTGCAAGGTCATTTCCAATTAGATTGAAAGAAATAATGTCTTTGAATGAAGCTTTATTCCCAAGGCATTTGCCTTGTTGCAATTCAAATACAGCACAGCTTGTTGTTTTCCAGGACCCCCCTCCGCCTGTCCATGTACCTCGAATAGATACCATGCAGCTATTTTGGAGGCTCAGGCTGGTCCCCTATGATATCTCCATACCAGGAGAAGATTTCCCGCTGTTTAGCAATTGTTACTTTTACACCAACCACTGTGTTTTGATTCCTGTCCTCGGAGAGCTGTGAGGACAAGAGGATTCAGTCTTAATAAACATGCCCTTTTAACAAAATAGTTCTTAAATTAACTACTTAATTATAACTTGTTCCTAAACACTGGGAACCAGTTACAACTGGGTGCTAGAGTATATACTTTGGTGTCTGGTTTAATCCCCGACATTCCATGTAGGTATGAGAAGGAAACTGTTTAGACCCTGAACAACTGATGCCAGTCAGTATACATACATACATAATAGCTATATGGAGCAATTATTTGATTTAAAATAAGAACACTTTCTAAATTCATATCAGGGCTCCTGTGAGAAGTTTACAATTCTAGGCTAAAGCTATGGTTTTCAGGAGATTCCAGCCCTCAGAATCCTTTACATCTGAAATTAAATAATAAGTATGTATGCAAGCATATGCTGGTCATTGACCGTAATAAATCTTGTGTGTGTATGCAAGCATCTTATACATATATTTTGAATTGCTGAAGCTTCTTAGCAATAAAAATACTAATGGAAATTTGTTTCCGCTACAAGACGTGAAGGTGTGACCTGTGATACTTTCCCCACATCTATGAGAACAAAAGCAACATGGATAAAGCCAAGAGGGTACTGTCAAACTCTTTGGGGCGGAGTCCCTATCCCCCATATACCAGCAGTCAGACGTCTGACTCCTCCCCAGGACCCAGCTCATCCCCAACAGATAGTTCCAGCAAAACAAGCAGCAAGAAATACCCTGTGACAAAAGAACGAGGATTTTACTCTGATGTCCTTGCACCAGGAGCTGCAGAACTTTTGGGGGTAAGTGTGCGGAATCCATGCTATGAAAGAGAACTGCTTGATTCTCTATTATTGGTCTGCAAATAGGCATTCCTGGTATGGATGACAATTTTTTTTAATTAAAAAGGATTTGTATATATATATATATATATATATATATATATATATATATATATATATATATTCTTACTAGGATGGAAGGAAATATTTGAGACATCTGGAGTAGGCATACATTAATTTATAATGACAAGGATTTGGGAAAACATCTTCTTTCATGATTATTCCAGATTCATTCTTGTCTTTCTAATTCTGTTTATCTTCAGCTGCAGAAACTTGAAATTTTGTCATTGTGCTATTAATGTTGAGATTCTCAGAAAGTTGTATAAGGAACTTGGTGTATCTTTTTCTTTGCAGTTTTGTTGTAATCATACAAACACTTAGAACTCCAAATAATCTTTATCTTCTTTATTTTATCTTTGTTCGACTTCTTAGCCACCACTCCCTGGTGGCTCGGGGCAGCTTACAATCCAGGAGAAGCAAACAACAATACACATTAAGCGCTAAAATACAGTGGTAGCATTAAAATATTACATTAAATTAATAGTACTAACTAAAGCTAACATACATGGCTAGATTGACTCAACAATTGAAAGATTGCCAAAAAAAGCCAGGTTTTACATGCTTTCCGGAAGGTCAGAAGGTCGCGGAGTGACCTGACC
Source organism: Anolis apletophallus (assembly GCA_030556195.1). Lineage (NCBI taxonomy): Eukaryota > Metazoa > Chordata > Lepidosauria > Squamata > Anolidae > Anolis > Anolis apletophallus. Next base: position 54,317,844 of record JARBWK010000001.1, read on the forward strand.
TCCGGCGGCAAGGAATTCCAGAGCGTAGGGACAATAATGGAGAATGCCCTTCTTCTCGTCGACGTAAGATGATAGGCTTTAGCGCTTGGGATGAGGAGAAGGTCTTGGTCCTCAGATCTCAGTGATCTCGTGGGACAGTATCGGGTAAAGCGGTCCCTCAAGTACACTGGCCCCAGACCATACTTGAATTGTTGCATTTTTTTCATTCTTCCTTGTTCCTCTGTTTGCATAGATGTTTTCCTATTTTTGTGGTACACTCTTGGAATGTTTTTGCCTTTAATTTTAGGAAGTGTGTGATGGCCCCGGTGTATATAAGGATTTACTGAAACAATCAGAACTTGAGGAACACACTCCAAAAGGTAACAACACAGAAGTGGGCAAAGATGAGGAGAGAAAGTTGAACTCTTGGAATCAGAAAATTGAAAAATGTGATTAACCACTGACAATATCAAAAGCAATAGAGCAGTCAAGTAGAATGGAGGCCAAATGAACACCTGTGGATTTACAGACAGGTTGATTGCCACAGCACTGTTTCAGAACAGTAGTGAGGAGCCATGCTGAAGAACAGAGAAAGAGAGGAGAAAAAAATGAGTAGTTCTGATAATTTGTTTTGTTCAAAGATCTTGATTTAGAAGAGAGAAGGCAGAAGTTATTGTTTTCTTCCCCGTATAGTATGGAAGATAGTGTAAATGCAATATTTTAAAGTAATTTGGTGTTTTTGTATTCAATATATACACTTATTAAAATGTATGAGCTTTTAAAAAAGGCAAAGGATTTGAAGTGGCAGTGAAAAATGCAAGACTGATTCTTAACAGGATCCTTATTGGACCCTAATCAGGCAGACCTTTGGTGAATCCTGGATTATCTAGTTGATTCTGCTTTGGCTAAAACAATAACAACAACAAAAACTAGCCAGAAAACAAAAATTTAAAATTAAATGTAAACCAAGACTGTTTTGTCTAGTACAGTGGTTCTTAACCTGCAGGCCACAGACCACCAGTGGGCTGCAAGGACAAAAAATCCGGTCCACAAGTCTCCTTCCTCTTTATTTTATTTCCACTCCTTTCACGCTGCATGCCACTCCTTCCCTGTCACTGACCATGGCATATGTTTTGTATCAAAAACTAGACTTGATGTGGTCTATCCAATGCAATTTTCTGAATCAGCACTTCAAATCTAAAGTTGACCAAAATTGATTCATAACCCTTTTGGTACTAATGTTGGAGAGTGGTCCCTGGTCAAATTGGTCCCTGGACAAGTGGTCTCTGGTCTAAAAATGATTTGGGAGCCACTGTTCTAGTAGGAGAAGCCAAATGTGAGAGCAAACAAATAGTGTGAGCAATAAGCTTAATATGTGGAAAGAAAACTACTGTTTGCCATAGCTCCATGGCTAGGTCCATAGGTATTAGAATCAGGCCACTATAAATTATGGCATTTATGTGAAAACAAGATGTATACAAATGTATATACACACTGAGCATAAAATGAATTTGATACCATTAACATTTCAGCAGATTCCTGCTCTTCATCACATGTTTAGAGGAACCTACAATACCACAAGATTTTCTGTAGAAAGCAAATCTCCCTCCTCCTCCATAATGCCTGCTATACCCCTGACTTACTTTCGCTTGGCTCTGCTATTCTCATCCCAGATTCAATCCGCGCACTTCTTAGGAGAGGAAAGCAAGTCCCTTCCAGAACAGTCCTGGGGGAGAAAAGAGGAGTCATAGACAAAAATTAGGACATCCCAGTTAAAACACAGCCACATTATCAGCTATCAGCTATTTTTTCAAAGGCCTTGGAAAGATTTTCCACTGAGATATATAAACGGATAGCCCTGTTTATTGAATCAAGAATTAATGTTAGAAGAAAGCCTAAATTTCTACATAACCAGTTGCAAGAGATCCTTGAAAGGTGCTTTAGACTAATTCCAAATTCATTACAATACTATTTTAATTTATTCCTATTTATCTGGATTCCTTCCCTTTCTTCTTTTTCTTTGATTTCAGAAACCTGGCTGACATTAAGTCAACTTTAATAAGGTTGATTTTGTGACCCAGCACATTTAGGTCAATCCCTAATACACAAGAGTTAAAAACAAAGCTAAGCTCTGGCAATCTATCACCTAAGACAAGAATTAATTCTGAAGTGGGACCCTTTCTGGCCAAGATTAATCACATAGGATTAGGACTCCTAAATCTGAATTTGCATAACCGTGTCCAGGTTTCAGTGGAATGGAGAGAAGCTGACAGATGGGAACATTAGAGTTATTTGAAAACTCAGAATATGCAGACTTGCAATTTGAGATGGTGCTGAATTTCCAAATGAGGATAAGGGATGGAAAAATCCACACAGAATCCCTCCGTTCCCTCTGCTTATTAGAATAATAGAGTTTAAAGAGACCACATGAGCCATCTAGACCAACACCCTGCCATCCAGGAAAAGTACAATGTAAGTAACCCCGACAGATGACAGATTAACTGAGTTTCAATCTCTTTTGAGTTTAGACCTGGCTCATAATAGACTTGTCCTGCTATGAATGATTCACAATTACTTAAGAATACAGTGTTCTTTATCTGTCAGAATTCTAAGAAGCACTGATGAATTATCATAGTCTAGTCAACCTCTAGAGCTAACATGAATTTACTACTTCCACCTTCTGCTTTCAGTATGCCTTTTTTATCCCCTTGCTTGCTTATTACACACATACTGCCTTTCCTTCAAAAAATCATGGATATGAGCACGGCTCTTTTCCCTCTATGTTGTCCTCACGACAATCTGCCTAATTTTTGTTTGTTTGTTATATTGTCGAAGGCTTTCGTGGCTGGAATCACTGGATTGTTGTCGGTTTTTCAGGCTATATGTCCATGTTCTAGAAGCATTCTCTCCTGACCTTGTGCCTCTATCCTCAAGCATCCTCAGAGGTTATGAGGTTTTGTTTGGTAGATTAGGCTAAGAGAGAATGAGTAGTTAAAAATCACCATACATGCATTATGGCTAAGTGGTGATTTAAATGTAGTTCTCTCCAGTGTTTGTCTAGTTCTGTAATAGTTGTACCACACTGGCTTTCTTAGGGACCTTCCACACAGCCATATAACCTAGGTCCTAGAATATCAAGGCAGATAATCCACAACATCTGTTTTGAACTGAATTATCTGAGCCCACACTTCCATATAACCCAGTTCACTGTGGATTTTATACAGCTGTATGGAAGGGGCTTTAGTGCTAAAAGAAAAGCTAATAACTCCTGAATGTCATTTGGAAAAAACACATGTCTCAATATGTATATATCATATATGTATGCATGCATACTGGCAGGTGATTTATAACTACATAACTTTTAAATGACTGGTTTTTTCCCTCCATTTTGTTTCTTGTCAGTCACAACATTTGATACTCCTGAGAATATTAGGAATATCTTGGATAGCCAACAAATTGGACCAACTACAGAAATTATCAGAGAAACAGACTTTCCCTTGCAGTCATATAAGCCAAAAGTACAAGTTCCCTTTGAGGTGCTTCCGGGACAGTGCCCTCGGAAAATTGAGATTGAGAGGTAACTAATAGGCTTGTTTGATTAAAAAATGGTTCAAAACTCGTTTCGGATGTAGGGGGTGCTGGTGGTTCGATTTGGAAATCAATTCTGATTTTCATAGAAAAAATGTTCAAAACTTTTTGAAACTTCCGAGACTTCCGAAACAGCTTCATTAATGGCAGACAAGCATGCGCAGTTGGGACTAACGGCACTGGGGAAACTTCAGGGGCTCTTCCACTCCTGACCGAGGGGCTCTTCCACTCCTGATCGAGGGGCTCTTCCACTCCAGTCCTGCCTCGGCTGTCAATGTGGAGGAGGACGAGGAGGAGGCGATCCTCCTGTCACGTAGTTCCGTTTATTAAAGTAGATGTAAAGGTTTCCCCTTGACAGTCTAGTCCTGTCTTACTCTGGGGAATGATGCTCATCTCCATTTCTAAGCCAAAGAGACACGTTGTCCATAGACACCTCCAAGGTCATGTCACCACCTTGACTGTATGGAGCGCCATTACCTTCCTGCCTGCGCCTCAAACTGCAAAACCAGATTCAAACTGCCAAACCGGATTCAAACTGCGGACCTACTGCATTATGCATTATGGAGACTCATAGAAGGCAGCTAAACTGATTGATAGAAGTCTACATCACTGAGTATATACATAATGCAGTTTCAAGATGCATTACATGGCAATGCATATGGGGCCTGAGAGCAGATCAGGTATTCCTTCCAGGTGTTTTGGACTTCAACTCCCACCATTCCTAATATCATCAGGTCCTTTCCTTTCCCTTCCCCCCCCCCAACCACTTAAGTGGAGGAAGAGAAGGGAAAGAATAGGAAGAAGGAGAGGACAACGGAGATAAAGAGAAAGGAAGGGGGGACATTCACCCAGACTGCTTCTTTAACATGGCTTTCCAGGACCCAGGAAGAATGAGAAAGGAAAGGAAGGGGGGACATTCACCCAGGCTGCTTTTTTTTCCTAGGCTTGAACCGAGGCTAGGGAAGAGAAGCGGGGAAACGTTGAATTGAAAAATTTCCGACTCACTGCTTCATAACAGAAATGGGGGGAAAAGCTTCGGAAGGGCAAAGGGACTTCCGGTTTCCTTAAAAACTTCAAAATCACTTCAAAAAGCAAATCTTTACAAATTTATTTCAAATTACGAAGATTCCTACCATGCCTAGTAACTAATGATGGGAAAGAATAATTGCTGGATTATTTCATTGTGGAAAAATAAGACTTAGACCTTGCTTTTGACTGTGCAGCTACTTCTGTATAAATAACAATCCAATTCTAACTTTTACTTCTGCATGCATAACAATCAAATTCTATTAAAAGATAGATTTACCTCCAAAAAGTCTACTGATATAAATAATCTCACCTAATGGAGCTGTGACACAGGATGAAGCTTCCACAAGGTGATGGAATGACTATGATGCTGATAGTGTAATTCTTGGATCCATAAGATCCTCAACAACTCCACTGTCATTCTCTCGAATCCTGGGACATATTCTGTTTTTAAACACTGGGCTTTTGGGGAGTGGTAGTAAAGAATACCTAGAAAAAAGCCACTAGTTTCCCCCAGAGTAATTTCTATTTCCCAAAATGGTGGCTTAGCCTTTGCCATAACACTATGAAACAAAATTTGAAAACATTTCTGTTCCTGGTTTAAAAGTTTTGATACCTGTTTAACTGTTTAGTACTTACTTTTAAAGTGCTTGTTATACTCAGGAAATCAATTTTTTGTGACTGCCACAAACAGTGTTCAATTGGTTAAGACTCCATGAGATATTAATGTTAAAACTATAACAAAATGTGCTGCAGAATGTCCTACAAAAACAAAGTTCATACAGTTTTTAAAAAATTTCCAAGTTTTTTTAATAGAACCAACTAGGAAATGACATTTATAACCCAGGAACAAAAATAGTGTAATGAAGAAGGCTATTTGTGGCTATTAGTTGTTATGATTGTTTATATATTAAACACTATATTTATGTAGATCAATTTCTGGGGTTCTATCCCATCCAGTTGTGGACCTCTCATTATCATCTGATTAGCTGTTATTAATAAAGAATTATGGGGCTTGATAGGACATGTCTAGTGGTTGATTTTAACATTTCCAGTTGCATTCAATATATGTTTTGACTCTGATTTATGATGATTCTATCCTAAGGTTTTCTTGGTGAGATTTATTCAGAAGAGGTCTGCAGCCATCACCCAATGGACTTCCATGCTTGAATGTGGAATCTAACCTTGTTTTCTCAGAGTCCTAATCCAATACTCAAACCACTACACCAATTTGGCCCTGTATTCAGGATTAGAAAACTGTAGCATATATTTATGAATACGCTAAGCACTAAAATACCAGAAACAGATTGGCATATTATTAGCAAGGGGATCTGGATATGCCCCTTAATTAATGTCTCTTTAATTATTCTAACTCTCTTCCTGATCGCTCCGTTCAGAAGACCTCAAACTCCTACAGATTCCATCCTTGCGAACTATTCGTCTGTCGTCAACTAGACAGAGAACCTTGTCTGTGGCAGCACCATGCTTGTGGAATAGTTTGCATCTGGAAGTGCGAGTAATCAGTGAGCCGCTGGCTTTCCGGAAAGCATGTAAAACGGCACTGTTCTGGCAGGCTTTCAACCTATAACCATCCTTGGTTGGCAGACTATTGTGGAAACTGTCTCTATTTTTACTGTTTTTATGCGCCTTGTTTGTTGTTCGATATAATGTAAACCGTCCTGAGCCAATTGGAAAGGACGGTATACAAGCCGAAATAATAAATAATAAATAAATATTGATGTGCTATTCAGTTTGCCATATTTGTTATTCACTGAAACAGATAACAGTGTTTTTGTTGCTTATTCAGGGAGGACACCAGTTTGTTTGCATAAATGCTTAAATTTGTTTAGCTCATTTAGTTGTAGTTCATTTTGTTTCTAAACCGTATACTTAATTTTTTTAGTGATACCAATAAATATGAAGCATTTAATCTAATTGTTTCAACAGGAGAAGACGGTTGTATCTCAGCCTCGATATCAATCAGCTTTTAAAAAATGAAGGAATCAATTCTAATGATTTGATGCCAAGACACCAAGATGTTGCTAGTATGCCAACTATTGAGGAGAACAAAGACCCCCTTTTCCCTCTCTATCTCCCATTACAGGTAAGACAGAGGATGGAGTAATCTCTCTCTTTACTACTTCAGGTTTCTCAAACTTTAAACAAATAAGCATTAGATAAGACAATGTTGACTGCCCATCACATTTTCTTATGAATAACTGCTTCCATTGTGCTTAACACAGCAGAATCTTACTAAAATATTCAGGGCTCTGCATTTGGGATTTGATTGGGAAGGGGAGGTGCTGCTTAAGAAAAGTTAGATATGTTTTGAGAAGAGACTGATATTCAGGAAGATGTTTTGTGGCCAACAAAATACACAGCAGTGAACAGAACATATCCTACAAAGTGCTGGGGAAACTACAAAGACCGAGAAAGACCAGAACATTTGTAGAGATACCAAGACGATTGTTTATAAATCTATAGTCCTGCCAACCTTGTAATACACCTGTGAAACGTGGACCATCTTCAAACGTCACTCTTAATTTCTGGAACAATTCATCAGCATTGCCTCCAAAAAATCCTGCAAATCTCTTGGGAAGACAGGTGGACAAATGTCAGCTTTCTGGAAGATGCAAAGACCACTAGCATTGAAGCGATGATCCTCCTCCATCAACTTCGCAGGAGAAGGTGACTGACTCTCCTAGTCACCTTCTCCCAAAGCAGTTACTTTACTCTGATTGCCCAGTCACCTTCTCCCAAAGCAGTTACTTTACTCTCAACTCAAGAATGGAAAACAGAATGTTGGTGGACAGGGAAAGAGATTTAAAGATGGTCTTAAAGCCAACCTTAAAATTTGGCATAGACACTGAGAACTGTGAAACTCTTGCCTTTGAGCATTCTAACTGGAGGTCAGCTGTGACCAACAGTGCTGTGGAATTCAAACAGGCACAAATGGAGGACAAAAGTGATAAATGTGGCAAAAGGAAGGCTCATCAAGTCAACCCTTGTTGGGACAGTCTTCCATTCAGAAATCAATGCCCTCACTGCGAAAGAACATGCAGGTCAAGAATAGGTCTCCACAGTCATCTATGGACCCATTGCCAAGACTCTACACTCGGAAGGAACTCATACTCAGCTATGAGTGATAGCCTATGATATGTTGATGATGACAGAAAGACCTTTCTTCCATTGCCTTAACATTATCTCAATACCATTCTAAAAGCTTATTGGACTTTCTGGAGTAGTTTTGCTTGAGCTTCATTTCTTATTTTGTTTAGATTTTTGATGATGAAGAGTTTGATTGCCGGACCCCAGAAGAGTGGTTGTTGATGGGTGTGGAGCCTGGATCTGAAGATCGGAAACCAATTCCAGGGAAAGCTCTCCTACCAACAGATGATGTACTAGGGCATGGTACAGTATTAAATGTGTTTGCATTCTACGTGTTTCCTAATTGGAGCTTATATATTCATTGTCATAGGTCTACATCCAATTGTTATTGTCAACTAGAGTGGACCAATTAGCCCAGTGGCAGCTTTTAAAATCAATACTTGTGTAAGGTCCATTGATTCAATTGATTCATGCAGGTTGGGACTAATAATTGGATTTAGAATGGAATATATATCCCACATTTTTCAACATTTCTAGTGCAGCTGTTAAAATGCTATTAAACCATTAAAATTATGCTAAATAAAATGTTAATAAAGAAAAATTAACAATAATACAATGCTAAAAAGCAATAAAATAAACCAATAAAATATAAGAAAATACAAAATAATAAAACATCCAAACTAACAAGCGACCCACATGACCCCACCCTCTTTTTAAACAGATAGTAACATTAAAACTGCTGTAAGGTAAAAACGATTATGTTTCCAGTTCTGAAAAGCCAAGGGATATAAGAACATCATGCTTAAAGTGTAGAAGGGAGGGTGCCAGGCGAGTCTTTCTAGAGAAGGTCTTTTTCAGATGAGTTGCTAGTGAAGAGGTTGGTTTCATTTTTCACACACTGCACTTCAGATGTTGAAATTTATTGGATGGGGGAATTGATGCACTAGAACCAGAGGTTCTCAAAGTGTGCTCTCAACCTTTGATGCATTAGAACCAGGGGTTCTCAAACTATCACTTGTGGAACCTTGCATCTCCATGAGTGATAGTGAGGAGCTCTGCAACACCATCCTACTTCCTGCCTCCTCCTTATCTTCTCCTCCTCTTGAGGAATGTAGTGAAATTAAACTTTGGAGCTGCTGATAAAGCAGCAGCAGCAGCATCCTCTCAGGGCACGGACCCCCGCTCCCTCACTGCCCAGACCTTTTCTCACCATCCATACCCTCCCCCAATACACACCCTTTATGTTTCTAAAACTCTATTTCCCTCCCACCGCTCAGGGAGTGCTTTGATTGTGCTTTTTCTTCATGGCAGAAGGGCATCTGGGTTCTATTATTATTGTTATTATTACTATTACAATGGCTCGGGGGCCATCTGTAGAAGGTGCTTTGATTGTGCTTTTCCTGCATGCCAGAACAGTGTTGGACTGGGTGGGTCATGGGGTTGCTCCTACTACTACTACTACTACTACTACTACTACTACTACTACTATAGAGGCTGGATTGCCATCTGCTAGGAGTGCTTTGTGCTTTTCCTGCATGGCACAAGAGGGTTGACTGAATGGCCCCTGGGGTTGCTTTTATTATTATTTGTATTATTATAATTATTCCTCCAAAGGCTGGATGGCCATCTGTTGGGGATGCTTTGATTGTGCATTTTCTGCATGGCAAGAGTGGATTGGACTGGATGGTGCCTGGGATTGCTCTTATTATTATTATTAATAATAATATTAGTTTTACTAGGGTCTTCCACTGAAATACTTCTAAGTTTATGTTGGTTAAATTTTTCTGCATTTTAAATATTGTATTGGTCTTCCTTCCTTTCTTTTGCATTACAAATGAGATATGTGTCGTGTGCATAGGAATTTGTTCATTTTTTCCAATTAGGTCAAACAAATACTCTCTATCCATCTGCAACTGGCCCGGCCTGTCTGCCAAATTATAAAACACAAAGTGGTCCCTGTGTCCAAAGGTTTGCTTATTCCTCATATAGATATAGATATACATAAACACACACAAACACACACATTTCTTTGGACTTCACAATAAACTTTTCTTTTAAAAGGGGCTCTGTGGCTGAAAAAGTTTGAGAACCCCTGCAATAGAAGATAGCTCAAGAGATATTTGGCCATTATAAATCTTTGTTTTTGTTGCTAATTGAGTATTTTCTTTCAGTTGAAATTCACAGATATTCATGATATGACACTAAAGGATCTGTACTAGCATAAACTTTATACATAATTTTCATGCAATGTTAGTTTCATGGGACTAAACCAGCATCATCCTTTCATTACTAAGGCTTTTGTGATGTTTATATTTTCCACTATCATATTATGTGCCAACGATTCAAAATATGTTGTATGTCTGCAATTTTTGACAATTCTAACACAAAACGCTGATGCTCAGAAATTGTAAAAATGAAATCCTGAAATTATACACTACAATTAAAAGCACCTGTGTGTTAACATTTAAAGGTGACTTCTTCCTAAGATACTTTTATGAGTTGTAATTTCATTAAAATTAGAAACCTAAACAAAACATCATTAGGGTGGTACAACAATTAGGAGAGTGTAATATATTTTTGCATATCTTGATTAAGGCAACTGGGAAAATGTGTAACTTTCTTTGTCACGCATATATCAGAAGATCCAAAAAGCCACAAACTGATCTACAAGTGGATAAATGTTGGTGTCTTGGATTATGATCCGGAGACAAAACTCTACTTGGTGCATAAAACAAACTATATGGGCCTAGTCCGAGACCGAAATGGGAGACGTATACTTAATGGAGGAATGACTGAAGAAGGTGGGTTTTGTTTAATTTATTATTCAAGGTCATTTGTCACCCTCCACTTTCTTGTACGTTATTTGATTATCTTCCAACCTGATCATATACATTTTTCCTCAGAAGTAGCTCCTACACAGGGTTCAATATGGCTATTGCTAGAATACACAGGCATGATCTGATCATGCACTTTAATAAAAGTTAATTAAAATGAAGAATGGAATGATCTAGTTAACATGTCCCACCCATACCCAAGCTGGTTATTTGCTCCACAAGTGCCACATGACAACCACAGGTTTGCTACCACAGGTCAAATAGCAATTGTTGACGGAAAGGAGAAGTGTTGAGATTGGGAATATAATGCAGGAGAAGAGTAACACACATTAATTCTTTTATCTTTAAAAGGGAGTACGAAAGGTTTGATGGCAGATTTCCTGCTATCTTTTGTGGTTAAATACATTGATATTTCTCCTCTGTAATTCTTTCACCCTTACTTTTAATTATCTCATTCATCTTCCCCTTACAGCCACAAAAGACTCAGCCATATGGTAGTATTGTGATACGCCTACTGACCATTTCACCTGTTTTTTCTTTTCTATATTGTCATGATTCTTAATGCATTTAATTCCTTTCTGATCTTTGCTCAGGGAGAGCTCCTCTGATGCCCTGTCAGTACTGGGTTCCCCGAGTACGTTTGCTTTTTTTTGCTGAAGATCCCCGTGTTTTTGCCCAGCGGGTGATTTCTGCCAATAACATGAGGAAGAAAACACAGGCACTGTTATTATATAATTTATATGTTGACTGTATGCCTGTGGATGGATTACAAAGCATTGAAGATAAGAGTTTGCTACACATGAAGCAAATGGCAATGGAGACTTCACGTCTGAGGAAAGGGAGTAAGTAAGTATTCTAAAAATCCTTCAAAGGCATTAAAATTGTTTTATTAAAACTCTTTAAGTTTCACTGATTTCTGTTTTTTTGGTAGATTTATGTTATAGCAAGAGCTGAATGACAGTGGGACTATCTAACTATAAATTCCCTTCCTCTGTCATATTTCATCCCCTTCTTTCTCTGCAAAAACACCATGCAAGAGATACAGGTTGAGCATCCCTTATCTGGAATTCCAAAATACTCTGAAATTGGGAATTCTCCACATGGGTAGTTGAGTTTGTGACACATTTATTTTCTGATGGTTCGATATAGACAAACTTTGTTCCATGCACAAAATTATTAAAAATATTGTATAATATTATGTTCAAGCTGTGTGTATAAAGTGTATATGAAACATATGTGAATTTTGTGTTTAGATTGATATTGCTGGAGACGGTTTCCTTTTTGCATTTCTCTAACAATCCTTGTTTTTATATTTTATTCCATTGTCTTTTTTCTCAATGTAGTAATATTGACCTAATCCAGCTGCAGTTGTAGGACACTAGTTTTATAGACCAGGGCTCCTTAAACTTTCCACTCATGACCCCTTTCAGCCTAAGAAACAGTACCACAGGTATATAGGTACATAAAATAGGTATAAAAATGAAATGTTTCCTGTTAATAAATCTGCATTTGCAAGGCTTGTTAAACAGACTGATTTTCCTTTTTATGAAGCACAGCTAAGAATCTTCTGCAGAGATCACTGTAAACATGGCACAACAGATTTGTGTAAATATCTATAACAGGCACTAGGTGACAATCAGAAAACTTTTACTGTTGCCAAGTTTTTCAGAACCCCAACATTGAGCTATTAGGGGTCAGAATTCATAGTTTGAGAAGCATTGGTATTGACTGTGTAGTCACCTGGGACAGGTATTCCAGATATTTCAGTAGATCCAGACAAGTCCTTCAAAGCAGAGGGGACTAACATCTAGAATGGATGTTCATCAGCTTTAGTTGTTGACATGGAAAACTGCTTCTGTGTACAATAGCTTAATCATATCCATGGGGCTTTAGTTTTTAATACCAAAAAGCAGATGGCCTCACCCTATATTATTAAACAGTGGTTTAATAATATGGGAAATGACAGTATGCCATTAGTTGAATTCATTGATCCAGAGTGTCAGATATCTCAGTTCCAAGCTGTGTGGCTCTGGAGAAATCTCCTATGAAGGATCACGCAGATAATCACAAGTGGAGTAGATATCAATGTGTTTATTGTTTGGAATACAAGAGCTTCAACTACTGGCCTCCTATATAGTACTAACTACAATACCATAAATCACTCATTCAAGAATCCTGGTGCCTTTCCCATACCAGAACCTGGTTCTCCCTTCACCTTTGGGCAATTGAGTTTTATGGCTCGTCCATTTGTCCTGCATTCCCTTTTGGCCCAATGACCCATGGCCATGTGGCTTGTGTCAGTTGTATGGCATGAGCTAGAGATCATGACACAGAGGCTGCTGATCTGGAGGGCCCACTGTATTGACTTTTATTTATTTCAGATGTGATGGTTTCTCATCCTGCAAAGTTGCAAAATGTCAAGTGGGAAGTAAGAAATAGTAGTCAAAATCTTGTTCTAATTGTCTTTACTCATTTAGCAGTAATACAATCATGTGCCACACAACTGTGCCCCACTGTTCCTTGATTCTTCAGCGTCACTGGCTGTCCCACTTCAGGTCTGCTATTCAGCTTGTTTAATATGCCATATACACTTTTAATGAAGAAGCAAAGCACAAGTGAACACAGGAGACATGAATATGGGTCTATAGGTATATGAGTGACACAGATGTATCATTTTGAGAGGTCATTGTTCATTCAGTTAATTAGTTTTTTAATTATGGTTAGCATTTTAGATCGGCTACACCGCCTGGGGAGCGAAGTGTCTCTAGACTATGAACGTGCCATGAACAAGATTAATTTTGACAGAATTGTCAGTTCCAAGCCTCAGACATTCTCTTATGTCACTTTGCCCGAGAAAGAGGAGGACAAGGTACCAGAAAAGGGTAGGTGGCATAGCAGAAAAAGGCAGTATTTTCCAGTTTGTAAGAACTCTAGGGAAAAAATGACTTTTTTGTTATTTTTAACGTCAGATATTTGATAAATGATACAGAAAAAAGATCATCAATAATATAAGAAGAGACTGTCCATGTCATGCATTTGTATAGTTTGCAGGCAGTTAACAAGATGAGTGGATAATGTTGAATCTTGTTCTTGGATATACAGGGACAGCCATTTCCTAAATCTCCTATGTCAGCTATACTGTTTTCTTGTCCGTGCATTGCCTTTTAATGTATGGGGCACTCAGTAGATACAAAGAAGCTGCTGCCATGAAATCTTCAAGGAACAGAGCAAGATTGGCAAAGGGTTGAGGCAGCGCTGCATGTGATGGATATCACCCTTACCTAATTCTTGTTTTAAAGGAAGCAACAGTGTAGCATGAATAAGGCTCTGATATTCTTGAATTCCATGCAAATGTGAGATATTGGATGTGGTGTTCAGCACTCTAAGGAACCATTGTTTGAATAAGCAGACTATTATCTGTCACAATTACAAGGCTAGATCTCAAAGTTTAAAGGAGATGCTTGGTGAAATTTCAAATGTAAGAGAGGGAAAATGGGGGTTTCTAGTTGTCAGGAGAAAGCTAGATAGCACTTGACACATGTACAATTTTCATACATAATAAGATATATGCAAACTTGTTTAATTTTCACAGTTTAAATGGGTCCCCAAAACCATCTTTTCTTGGCACAGATTATCCTGATTGCATCTGGAAATGATAGCAGGCATGGCTTCAAGAAATGTCACTTAGGTATTAACCTTGGGTACTGTGTCCCAATGGACTCAGTTGGGAATCTTTTTTGAGGGATAGATAAAAAGAGACTATCACTTCATTTCAAAAGCAGGGTGGTATGGCTTCTGGAAAGTTCATGAAAGTGTTGAGGGAAGGTGGAAACAATATATTTTCTGCTTTAAGGGAAACTTGTTGAAGAAAAGAAAGGTTATAGATAGTGACCAATACTATTTCAAGTGTTCTGATATTTTTGCAAGTGAAAACTGCCAATTTTGCTAAGTTGTTTTACCCCTTACAAATATAATGCATTGTTTCAATTTTTGGTGTTGTGAGACCTCTTACTTGCTTAAGCTGCATTGTTTTTTTCATCATCAGGTCTTATTGAGATTCCAGAATACCCATTCAGTGAACAGAGAGAAGATTTTATATTTATTTCCCTCTTGACACGAGCTGAAGTCATCATGGCTTTGTGCCAGGTGCGGGATGAGTGCAACAAAACCGCAGCAATGTCACTTTTCCATTCAAGTCTGACAAAATATGGCCGGCTAGAAGAGTTCGAACAGATCCAGACACAGACTTATTCCCAGGTATAACAGTGGGGAAATGGTTCTCTGGAAAGGTGGCTATAGCCAGTGCATGCAAGAAGAAATGTTAATCTGATATTCTCAGATTAGGACAGAGAAGAACCAGGTTCACAATTCATCCATGTGATAACCTTGGGCCAGTTGTTCTGTTTCAAGCTACCTTACAAGATTGCTGTAAAAATAGAAGTGGAGGCAAGGCAGGGAGTAAAACTTGGCACACTGTTTTGAGCACTATGTCCAATGATGGAATTAAAAATGTAATTATAAGTACAAATCATGCATTAAGTTCTCCTGAGAAGAATTCTAGGATTTAAATGGATCCAAAAAGATTTTAAAGGAGATTTCTCCCTAAATGGTTTGTGACTCAGAATCAGCCTAATGAGACCTGAGTATGCTCAGTGGCTATAGTATGCTGGCTGGTGTTTGGAATGGAATGGAAAATCAGTAGGAAGGGGGAATGGGACAGAATATACTGGAAAAGGACTAGTTGCTTAAAGGTCAAGACCAGCACTTTGAATTGAGCTCGGAAGTGGATAGGCAGCCAGTGGAGCTGACACAACAGGGGGATGGTATGCTCCCTGTATGTAGCTCCAGTTAGTAATCTGGCTGCCGCCCGTTGGACTAGTTGTAATTTCCGAACTGTCTTCAAAGGCAGCCCCACATAGAGTGCGTTGCAGTAATCTATTTGGGATGTGACCAGAGCGTGGACGACCGTAGCCAGATCAGACTTCCCAAGGTACGGGCGCAGCTGGCGCACAAGTCTTAACTGCAAAAGCTCCCCTGGCCACCGCCGAGACCTGGGGTTCCAGGCTCAGCGATGAATCCGGGATCACTCCCAAGCTGCGAACCTGCGTCTTCAGGGGGAGTGTAACCCCATCCAACACAGGCTGTAACCCTATGCCCTGTTCAGCCTTTTGACTGACTAGGAGGACCTCTGTCTTGTCTGGATTAAGTTTCAATCAACTTAATTGACAGCAACATAAGTGAGCAGTAACAACACTGGCCAATAGATATCAGCATAACATTTGTAGCTGAATGAACTTTAGTTTCTGAAACCAAGTAAAGGAGAAAGTCTTCCCACAGTGGAGATATATATGAAGGCACAATTGTACCTCTGCAGCCTGTTAACGTTGTAAAAATATGCAGCCTGATGAAGGTTAAACATTGAAGGAGAGCTCTCCCCACTGGAGCATTGTTTGACAGCCTGGATTCAAATTAAATAAATAACAATGGACCAGACAGCCACCAGTTTAAAATCAGAATGTGTAGGCCTCTTCTGCATTGCAATATAAAATCCATATTATCTGCTTTGAACTGGATTATATGGCAGGGAAGACCAGGGCTTGATCTACACTGCCCTGTATCCCAGGAACGGATCCCATATTATCTGCTTTGAACTGGATTATATGAGTCTACATTGTCACATAATCTGGAATAATCAGATCATCTGGGATCAGATCCTAGGATATAGGGCAGTGTGGATCCAGTCTAAAATAATCCAGTTCAAAACTGATAATGTGAATTATCAGCTTTGATAATCGGGATTATATGGTAGTATAGAAGGGGCCATAGTTGTTATTTTGTACATCTTCACCATAACTTATTAAGAACCAAATTCCCTAAGAATAAAAATGTGAAGTTACTTTAGAGTAAGCAGTAGGCTGGTGCATAATTTCAGATTAGATTGGAACTCGTATCTGATTTGTTAAATGGGGGCATTTGAAGGTGAGTTCCAAGGCATGCAGTAAAAGTTGGGGGGTAGAATTTGAATCACTAACCCATTTTTTCATAAATGTTATGTAATGTTCGGATGTCTCCCAAGGTCAATTTAATTTTGACTATAACCATTAAGCAACTCTGGTAAAGATGCTTTTGAAATCTTTAAAAATCTCATTCCTTTGGCCCCATCTTCACTGGCGCTGCCATAAGGGAGGCGCTGTGGTTGTGGCTAATCACAGCCATATTAGCTGCAGTTTGGGAAGGCCGGCCCCCCAATGGTAGAGATTGCAAAAGGCTCTGACTTAAACTACATTTCCCAGTATGCCTTGGAAGGAGTATGCACCAACCAGGGGATGAGAGAGAAGAATATCCCCCCCCCCCCATTATCTTATGTCATTACATAGAAAATTCAAGAGATAGCTTTGTAGTTTGTTAAAAGTTGTTTTAAAAAACTTAAAACATTTGCAAAAATCCATGGGTAAGTCAAATGTCATGAAATTTGGTAGGCTAACAGTGGTAAATGTGTTCTACCACTGTAGCAAGTTTCATCAGGATATCTCAAAAAATGAGGAAGAGGAGCCTCTGAAGTTTCCCCACTACCAGTGATGTTTTCCCTATTGTGCAATTGCGACTGTCATTAACAAAGTACTTACGAAGATTCGTAAGTTTCATTAGAGTTCCAAAACTTTTACCCCTAAAATTTGGAAAGAACTTTAGAAACGAAGCGCCCCCCACTTTTGGACACAGCTTAGAACCATTTTTATGGAATACACATGCCTAGTAAGCAGATATCCTAAAGGGTTTTTAAAAAATCAGACAGTATTTTCAATTCAGCTTCTTTAGCTCAAGAAGTTTTACTTTCCAAAAACAGGTAAACTGGATTGTTTGAAAACACTAGTTTTCCAAACGCCTAAAATGTGTTTAATATGTAATCCATTTTCATCCAAAAGCAACTTGGAGGTTAAGGAGGAAACAAGTTTAAAAGAAAACAGTGGGAAATATACATGTTTTCCTCAGAGGATAACCTTGAAGCTGTTTTGTGTGGAAAATGTGCAAGGTTCAATTTTTTGCTATTTCTCTATGAAATACAGCATCACTTACATATTTTTTCCTTAAAATGTGAACAGATATTAGATGGAAGAGTTATAATGCCAATAGTTTCAAAGTATCCAGATTTCTTCCTTGATTTTTAAAAGTAAATGTTGCACTCTCACTCAAAAAATAGACAGGAAAACTGAAATTAAATCTAGTGTGAAGGATTGGCTAGAAGAGTGTTTTTCAACCTGGAGATTAGGACCCCTGGGGGTCATGAGGGGCTGTCACAAGGGTCGCCAAAGACCATCAGAAAACACCGCATTTTATGTTGGTCATTTGGGTTCTGTATGGGAAGTTTGGCCCAATTCTGTCGTTGGTGGGGTTCAGAATGCTCTTTGATTCTAGATGAACTATAAATCCCAGAAACTACAATTCCCAAATGTCAAGGTCTATTTTCCTCAACCACCCCCCCCCCCCCCCAGTGTTGACATTTGGACATATTGAGTATTCATGCCAAGTATGGTTCAGATCCATCACTGTTTGAACCCATAGTGCATTCTGGATATAGATGAACTACAACTGCAAAACTCCAGGTCAATGCCCACTAAACCATTCCAGTATTTTCTCATCACACTAGAGAATGAATCCACTTTAAATCTGTTTGCTGTCTCCTGCAGAATTCTGGGGTTTATAGTTTAGGGAGGAGCCCTTAACAGTCTCACTTAACTACAAACCCCTGAATTCTGCAGGAGACAGCAACCGGATTTAAAGTGGATTCATTCTCTAGTGGGATGAAGTAGTCGGTCATGGGAGTTCTGTGTGCCAAGTTTGGTTCAATTTCATCATTGGTGGAGCTGAGAATGCTCTTTGATTGTAGGTGAACTATAAATCCCAGCAACTACAACTCCCAAATGACAAAATCAAACCCTCCCCCCAACCCCACCAGTATTCAAATGTGGACATATCAAGTATTTGTGCCAAATTTGGTCCAGCGAATGAAAATACATCCTACGTATCAGATATTTACATTACGATTCATAATAGTAGCAAAATTATAATTGTGAAGTAGCAACGAAAAATAATGTTATGGTTGGGGATCACCACAATATGAGGAGCTGTATTTAAGTTGAATTTGCTGCATATAATTGTGTTGGTAAAAAAGTCACATGAAGTAACTCTCCAATATCTGGTTTTTCCCCCTAAGCAAATCAGATTTGCAGGGATTATTTGTAATGGAGAAGAAGGAAAGGATACTTAACTCTCATCATCTTCCTCTTTTCTGGTTTTATTTCCCATCAATAACTCTGTAAAACACAAAAAGGAGAGGAAACCCTAATCACCCCCCGCCTGTTATTTCCATATAACAGAAAATTACCCATGCTATGACTTTATGTGATAATGTCTATTCAGTAATGAATTGGTTGCCCTATGATCTTTGTAAAGTCAATTGTATTTAGATAAAATCCATTTTAAAAAGAAAGGGAAATCTGAACACATGAAGCTTTTCAAATCCCTACCTGTTTAACTCTCTGTTGCCTTCCTTATGGGATGGAGACAACAAGCTTGTTTTCTGCTGTCCTGAAGACTAGGATGTGGAACAGTAGCTTCAGACTGCAGGAAAGGAGATTCCACTTGAACATGAGGAAGAATTTCCTGTGAGAGCTGTTCAGCAGTGGAACTCTCTGCCCTAAAGTGTGATGGATGCTTCTTTTTTGGAGGCTTTTAAACAGGCTGGATGGCCATCTGTTGTGAGTGCTTTGGATATGATTCCTGCTTTTTGGCAGGGGGTTGGATTGGATGACCCACGAGGTCTCTTTCAACTCAGTTATTCTATGATTCAGCGGCAGATATCCAGCTTATGTGTACGAGTCAGCATTATTGCTTGACAACCTTTGTTGTTTTATTTCCCCCTAGATTTCAATGTTCCTAAAGGATACGTGGATCAATACTTTAAGGATAGCAGTGAGAAGTAGTCTAAGGGACATAGGCAAAGGCTGGTACAACTTATATGAGACCAAATGGGAGGTATACCAGATGTCCAAGCTTCATCAGTTGATGGAGCTTATCAAGTTTATGATGCAAGATACTGTACGTTACCTTATCCAGGATTCATTAGTAAATTTCACTCAGCTTTTTGTGGATGCCTGCCACAGTGTCCTGGATTGTCCTGAAAATATGGACTGGGGAAATGATCTTGTTAACAGCCCATACAGGTAAGGAGAGATGAGAGGAAATGTTTTTGGCTTGAGTAAAATGAAAAGTACATTGATCAGCATTTTTTTGTTTATATGACTAGAGGTTTTTGTTTGGTTTTGTTTCTATGTTCTACATGTCAGAACAGAACACATTACAGTAATGTTATCTTCCTTGATATGCTACAGTTTTCTCACTGCAACCGAGCTGTTCGGCAAAGGCTGGATATACCTCTAAATTTCTCATTTTAAGTTGTTATTACTGGTTTCTAAAAGCTTCAGAATAGACATTAAAGTCATTAGGCTACCACCCACTGGGTTTATTGGAAGATCCTACATATCCCATCCTAGAAGAAAACAAAACTGAAACATGGGCTTGTCACGCAATGGATGCTGGAGTTTCAATGGATGTTGGGAGGGTGAGGTTCACTTGACTTGGTCCTACAATACCCCTAAAATATAGCTTGCATTAATACTTTTTGGCATATGATTGGTAGATACTAATGTGAAGTTACTGATTCAACACAATTTACATTCATCAGGAGTATTAGGAATTTTCATATCCTAATGGATGCCTATGGAGACCATCCTTGAAATATCCTACATCCTGTCAGCAGGTTCTAATTCCAGGGAGCAAGTACAGTTCGATTTTTAGTTTGAGTTGCTCCCCAGTACAGCAGAAAATTTAATTTTACCTTTAACCCTTGATGTGTTCTCATTCTTTCTGCATCTATTGGAACCAAAGGCAGTAACAATGGAAGGAAATGGTTTTTAGTTTATTTGTAAATGTGAGTTGCTGTGATCACATTGGGAGTATCCTATAGATCAGACCTGGGCAATTACCGGCCCTCCAGGTGTTTTGGGCTTCAAATCTCAGAAATCCTAACAGTTGGTAAACTGGGTAGGATTCCTGGGAGTTTAAGTCCAAAACACCTGGAGGGCCGGTAATTGCCCAGGTCTGCTATAGATGCAACCAAGTAGTGCCTATGCAGCTTCTTTTTATATGCCTATTAGGATAATAGTGTTAATAAAAGCTGCACAATTCGGATATGTCATCTTGATAAATTGATGAAATAAGCTGAAGCAATAGACTGGATGGGGCATGTAATCTATTTCAAAATGCATATTATAAGACAAATATAAACAAACTGAATAAGACTATCTTAAGAACCGCAAAGATAAGAAAACAAAGTACTGTGGAAAGCTAAAGAAAGGAAAACTTGGGTTGCACTTTTCCCATACCCATTTTCAGTGATCTCTTTACAGTTCTGTGATTCTATCTTTGCCAGCTTCATGGATCCTTTTAAAAAAAATCAACAGAGAAGGTATTTCTGGAAGCAATTTGTTTAAAATGGTCTCAGCAATCTCCATGTGTTCTCTCTTTTTCAGGCCACGAAAACATCCACTGTTCCTAGTTGATCTAGTTCTGGACACTTCTGGTGTCCACTTCAGCACACCTCTGGAGAACTTTGAAGAAGTAGTTGTCTCTCTATTTAATAAAGGAATCTTGGCTACCCACAGAATACCACAACTGGAGAAAGTGAGTAATCTGATAAAATAAAGATGCCTTGTTCTAATAATATGCTTTTAACCCTCAAAAAGTATGCTTTGACCATTGCAGTTGGGCTGAAAGTCAGTGCATCTAGTAGAGATGCTCTACATCTCCCTTTACTATTCCTAATTATTACTCTATCATGACATAGCATCAGGACTGCAAGAATCTTATAATAGTTATTGTAGTCTGCTACACCAAAACAAATGCTTAGGGCAAAGGACTGGAGATTTATAGGCCACTTCTCCTTTCTCCAGAACAATGCTGTGGCTTTATAATCTAGTGAACTTTGGAAAAATTGAAAGGGTATAGGGACACAGCCTAGATCGACTAAAAAGTATTTAATTATTTTCCTGATGGGAATATGTTAATGCCATTCTGAAGCTACTGTATACTGAGCTGTAGGTGAGGAAGATAATAAAAATAAATAAAACTTTATTTATTTATATCCCCCCCCCCCCTCGCTGTATCTCCCTAAGGAAGACTCACAGCGGATTCCAACATACGATGGCCAACATTCAATGCCTTCATAAACAGACAACTATCAACATAATAATCCCAGAGGAACCCCACATGTCAAAACAATATAAGAGCCTAACATCAATAAATTACACCCAACATAATCAAATAAAAATTGTATAATGGCATAAAATCTGAACATAAAAACATTCACCCTGATTTATAGAAGTTAAATTTACTTTGATTTCTCATTCTTTATAAATTTTGAGTTCAAGCTCACTTTGCATTCCAGGCATTGTGAAGTAATTCCTGTGTAGGCATTTAAAATCTCAGAAGATTTTAACAGGGCAGTAGATCATGAAGAAGAGAATTTACGTAACACTTGTGATTTAGATATTTTCAGTAGATCCAGTTAACATCTATAGTACATAGGAAAAATACGTACTAAAAATTGCATGTGCTGGCAATAATGTCATTTTCTAGATTTGAGATCTAGAAACTGTTTCTGATATCATTGGAGTAAATGGCCTCATGTAAGATGTGTGATTCCATGTTTCATACATTTGTCTCCTCTTATCAAACTGTGCTTCTTCTTCCTTGTTACATCAATATCAGATAATTCTAAACACGTCATTATTAAAGTGACCTTCAAAATAGATTTGTCTGCAGTTTTTGAAATGTAATGTTATTGATTTTGGCTAAGGTAGGAAGTTTTTTTCCCATCAATAGTTGTCTTTTGCAGCAAGTTTCCTTGACATTGTATATAGATTGTTTAAGGAGGTTGCATTGGGGTCACAACATCACCTCTTTAAAGTAGAAGAGTGTTTGTTGGATTTAGTTAATTTATCTAAATATCAGAAAATCATTCAATCATTCTAGTTGCTCTCTCAGCAACTAGGATGGGGTTTTTGCAGCTACAAGTAGTTCACAGAGATTCACTAGAGAACAAGTGTGATTACTCTTAGTGCACATTACATATGGTGTAGACAGATTTTCAAATAAGGTTCTTATAGTGTTTTTCTATGTTGTGATTTTTTTTCCAAACCTCTCTGTTAATACTGGCTAAATTCTGGGGAATCATTATGGGGAGTCAGCTTTCCCACAGCATGGTATTCTCCAGGTATCTTGAATTACAACTTGTATCTTATTCAGATATCGTCACACTCGCTTGAGATGTTGAGGGTCTTCCAACGAATTTGGAAGATACCATATTGGAAGATACCATACCATGATTACACGCTTACACACAGTAATCATTGGGTTTTAATTTTATACAGTTGCTTTATTGGAGAAAATGGAAGCATATGGCAATCTAGTTTATGATAAATGATTATTCTTTTGTTGCTTTCAGTATGTGCTTGAAGACATATTCATCTGTGGCACACCATTGTTGGAGTCTGTGGGCATAAATGAGCCACTAGTGGTAGAGCTACGAAATACCATCTGTACATGTATCCGCAAATCACTGCTCCCACTTCAGGCTTATGCCAAGAATTATGAAAAATACTTAGAACTGAATAATCGTGATATCCGCAGTCTTCTACAGTAAGTCACATTAAAATGATATTGCAAGAACTAGTATAGGAAACTCTAAAAACTGGAAATGATGGTGTAACATCCCACCCTTCCCTATAGGGGTCCTCCAGTCGCATCTCAGAAAATGTTTTCAATAAGGAGGTACTATCATTCCTTGGGACATTTAGAAGACTCCTGGGAGGTCCAAGGATGCCATTCCTTGTGCAATGCTGCCAAATCACCTTAAATGCCATTAGTCTCATACTGAGCCCATCCGACCCAATGCAGCCTTTTATTGGCAAGTGATGAACAGGAAATGGCAGATTTGTATTTGGGCATGTTCCTGTAACAAAGATGCACATGACAAAGGCATACTCCAAACCTCCCAGAAGTTCTCCAAAGTTTCCAGGAATATAGGTGCCACCACCCTTTACTCTCCACCAGATACTAAATGATCATGTTTCAAAAGGGTGATATGAAGACATCAAGCAGGTGGATTTTAAGGGAGGAAATTGGACAGAAGGTGCATAAATCAACTTAGGCAGAATTTCCTCTCCATCTTTCAGTCCAGGATCTTGCTCATTCTTTCTCAAGTATTTATACTAATGTGAATACACAAATATATTATGTGATCAACTCACAAATATAGTGTGATCAACTTTTATTTTGATGAGTATTCCCTTAATAATATTTGTGTATATTTCTAGGCAATATGAGGTCCAGTGTCCCCCTGCTCAAGAAGTGAGAGAGATTGTGCACACACATTTAACAGAAAAGGAGTTGTTGGACAACAGTCTGCCTAGCAACATGGTCATTGGGCCCTTTCATCTCAATGTTGAAGTTGTAAAGCAAAATCTCTCCAAGAAATGCAAAGCTTTGGCCACCTCTATGCTGGATATATTGGCTAAGAATTTACACACCCAGGTGGAAGATGTGAGTTTCATAGCGTGTACTTTTCACTAGAGCAGTAGCCAGATGAATAATTATGTAGCCACATTGAAAATGGACAATGAGAAGAAATAGAATTTGGCTTCAAGCATAAATGTATTTTCAAATTGTTCTAACATGCATACAAAGAACAAAGGAAGGAATGAAAGAAGAGGGTAGAGAAGGAAGAAAGGAGGAAAGGGGAAATAATATACTTATGTATAAGCTACTACCTCTTATATTTTGAAAAGTAATTGTGCTGAAAATTGACCCCAAAATTGACAATTCAGTTGGATTCCCTTTCTACTGCTGTGACTGAAGAACCTGCTGAAATCTCATCTTTTAACTGCCTTCTCCAGCTTGTCTGCTTGCTTTTGTGGAAAGGTTGAGGAGGAGGTACTATGACAACTGAGGATGTGTATGCGAAGTTGTGCTGGAGCAGGCAAGCAAAAGATGAGATCCCACAAGCTTCTTGAGCTAAATATTTTTCAATGCCATTGGTATTTCTTTGCTTATCATTTGGCTGAACACTCCACCCTACCCACCATGATATCTCAAGACACTCCTCATTTATTGACTTTTGCCTACCTCCTGATGAACCACATGGTTGTACCTTTGGCCGATGGATGGGTCATGCCAAAATCCATGAGTTTGCCCCCAAAATATGCCTCATATGGTCAATAAAACCACCAGAATAATTGTGATGTGAGAAAGAACAGCCAATTAAATCAAATAGCTCGATGCAAAAGAGTTAATGGAGTACAAGTATCAGACTGAAATAATTGATAATCATCCTTTTTACATTCCTAATCATATTCATGAGCAAAATTATTTTGCAGTTTTTCCTTTCAAAACACATCTAGTATGGCATGCTATTCTTATTTTAGTCATTTCCTAAACCCTTTCTAATAGTGACGGTAAGTTTGCTCACTTGAAATGAAGTCCTAGATCACAGGTTGAAGATCTAAAACCCTAACTACATATTTCAAGGAATGCTCAGGTTCCTTTATATCATATTTTTCCTGACTTCCCATAATAATACGCATTAAAATCTCTTATTTGGAATTCTGAAATCCACAATATTTTAAAATGTAAAATTTTCCACATAGCTGACTGAGATTATGACATCTTTGTTTTCTGATGGTTCTGTGTGTGCAAGCTTTGTTTCATACACATTTTTTTTAAAAAAAATACTGCATAAAATTACATTCAGGCTATGTGTATATAAAACTGAAATAAATTCTCTGTTTAGATTTGGGTCCCAACTCCAATATATTTCATTAACTACATATGTGCAAATACAGGTATTCCAAAAAGATAAATAAATCCAGTATATATCTGGTCCCATTTTGGATAAGGGATACTTTGCCTGTGGTTAGAAGAAGACACATGATATAATATTGATGTGATTAGAGTTCCTCTGCTTCATATCCACTTGGCTGATTGTTAATGGAGGTCGTCTTAGGGCAGCATAAAGCATGAGTAGGTCCTTTTATATGTTTTCCTAGTTTAATTTTCTCATGTGGATTCAGGGAGGATTGTAACTACCCTTGATGGTTACAATGACATGTTCTTTGGAATAGATACTTCAGTCTCAATTTCATTGTTGTTGAATATACAGTATTTCTTTTTGCCTCTGCTGATTGAACTGTTTGTTTCGGTCTTGACAATCACACCTTCATCACTTTTTTCCTGCAGATCTGTGAAGCCTTCAAAGCTATCAGCCGAAAGATTTATGAAAAACCAAACAGCATTGAGGAGCTGGCTGAGCTGCGTGAGTGGATGAAAGGAATTCCTGAGAAGCAGAAAGCTCAGGAGGTAAATGGAAAGTTCGGCTGCTGTGGGAGCATGACTGTGAGGTCATGAGGATAATGCCAAACATACTGAGCTTGATTTTCCTATGAGCTAAACTTTCTGTGAAAGAAACCATTAAAAACTCCTCTTTACTTATAGACATAATATTCAGTGCTTTACACACAATGTCAGATATAGAAATATCTGCCCACTGAACAGAAGCAGTGAGCCTGTATGCTTGAACATCAGAGAATCAGAGCCATATGTAATTAAGACTGACCTTCAGATACATTGTGATAAGGTCATGCTTTTATCTACTCTGGTTAAGAGAATAATGTATTCTTAGGAAGTAAGACATTCTGCATGTATAATAATATTAGCAACTGAACACTTTGCCACGTCTACCAAAATAAATTATTATTTAATGGCATTTGAAATCTAAAACTGATTGTACTGGAGGGAAGAAAGCAAGTGCTTAACTTGCTACTGAAATCAGTGCATATTCTAAGTACTCTTCTGTGTACTGTAGAACAAACTTTTTTCTACTACTTCAGTGACTAGAATGCAAACCAGTGGATCAAAATGACATGGAAAGAGAGTACAGAAAATCAGGAAGATTATTTTTTAACTGCAAGGGTTGGTAAATGGAGGAATAGACTGTCTTCGAGGATATTGAACTCTTCATCTTTGGAGGTCTTTAAATATAATTTGAATGGGCATCTTTCTGGAGTTTTTTGTTGTGTATTGCTACATGGCAAGGAGTTGGCTTATTTGGTCCTTGTGATCCTATCAAACTCTTGTGATTCTGTGATTGTTGAATAGTCAGCTCAATTGCTACTGGAGTGGGTAAAGATGCTGGACTTCTGTCTATACTATGTAGCCCTTAAATTAAAATTATTGTATTTCCTCTTTTTCCCCTGAACATGTTCTTACCTTTTTAGAATTAAAATTTATGGCTGTCTTTTGGTTGATGCCTTTGGTTGATCACTAAATAAATGTTTGACATTGTTGCTATTTAGACATAACTAGCTGTCCCGGCCACGCGTTGCTGTGGGATTTTTTTTAACTAGGGGACTGTGTGTGTAGTCATGTATATGTGTATGCGTGCATATGTGTGTACTTATGTATATGTGTGTTTGTATATGTATGTGCGTGTATATGTGTTGATGTGTGTAAGTACAGGTGTGTTTATGTATGTGTATATGTGTATATTTGTATATTTCTGTGCATGTATATATGTGTGTGTGTGTGTGTATGCGTTTCTGTGTTCCTTTCTTCTCCCCTCTTTTCTTCCTTCCTTCACTCCATTGTTCTATCCTTTCCTTCCTTTCCCCTCCCCTCCTTCCTGCTACCCTTCCTTTTTCCTTCCTTTCTTCTCCCCTCTTTCCTTCCTTCCTTCACTCCATCCTTCTATCCTCTCCTTCCCCTCCCTTCCTTCCTGCTATCCTTCCTTTTTCCTTCCTTTCTTCTCCCCTCTTTCCTTCCTTCCTTCACTCCATCCTTCTATCCTCTCCTTCCCCTCCCTTCCTTCCTGCTATCCTTCCCTTTTCCTTCCTTTCTTCTCCCCTCTTTCCTTCCTTCCTTAACTCCATCCTTCTATCCTCTCCTTCCCCTCCCTTCCTTCCTGCTATCCTTCCTTTTTTCTTCCTTTCTTCTCCCCTCTTGCCTTCCTTCCTTCACTCCATCCTTCTATCCTCTCCTTCCCCTCCCTTCCTTCCTGCTATCTTTCCTTTTCCTTCCTTTCTTCTCCTCTCTTTTATTCCTTCCTTCACTCCATCCTTCTATCCTTTCCTTCCTTTCTCCTCCCCTTTTTCCTGCTATCCTTCCTTTTTCCTTCCTTTCTTCTCCCCTCCTTCCTTCCATCCATTCTTCCTTCTATCCTTCTTTCCTTTCTTCTCCCCTCCTTCCTTCCTTCCCTCTCTTCCTTTTTTCCTTGTAGCAACCCAGTTCCCTTTCGTGCCTGGGGGGCAGGGGGCAGCACCGGGGGTCCCACTTGCATTAGGGCCAGCTGCAGCTGATGAGGACATGGAGGAAGGGGCTGATGTGTTAGCTGGGCCTTCCTCTCCCACAGAAAGCTTGGCCTGGGATGATGAATGGCCTGACGGTTATGACAGCTGGGAAAGTCAGGCCGACCCTGAGAGTGATTCCAATCAGTATGAGAAACCAGGTGGTTTCGGGTCGCAGGAAAGGATCAGGGAAACAGTGGAGGATGAGCCCATAGAAGCTGAAAGGGAGTTCGGCTCTCACGAAGATAGTGACCCAGGTGCTGGGAGGCAAGGACGAAGCTTTGATAGGAGACGGAGCATTGAGTCTAGCAGGAGAGACTGGCACTGCAGCCTAGAGCGCCAGAGAAGCACTAGATCCCGTAGCACAGATTGGCGCAGAAGTCTAGAGCATCGGGGGCCCCGCCAAGGGAATTAAGTATAGGATCCGTGGGAAAAGATCCTCAGTAGCTCGGCCACTTCTGTTCTAAAGGGAGTGAAGCGAGCGAAGATCCACAGAGCCAGGATTGGGCTCGTGCCATGCCAAGAAGTTTCTTGGGTTTACTTTCATGAACCTTGTCTTGTTTGCCTTGCCACGGACCAAGTCTGTTTTTGATCCGCTTTGTTTTGCGGAGCCTTGCCAAGCTTTTGCCTTTGGATTTACCTAAGACTCTTACCTTACTGCTACTTTGATACTTCGATACTTTTTATGGACAATTTCCCTTTTCACCTGTTTTTTATTATTCAATAAACAGCTGATTACCGTCTCTGTGTGTGTGATTAAGGGGCTGGGCCAAGACCCTGCATCATGACATTCCTTTCCCTCCTTCCTGCCATTCCTCCCCTTTCTGTATCAGTCCTTGCTCCCCTTGCCTCTTCTCCCTCCCTCCCTTCCACCAGCATTCCGACATTCTAAACTGCCAGAAGGGTGTGGTGTGAAGGATCATGGGAGTTGTAGTCCAGTGGTTTTTTTGTATTTGTGGTCCTGTTGTTTAATTTTTTGGTTTTTTGGGGGGTGGTAAACATACCAAGTGGGGTTTTGTGTGTATGTGGGCTGATTTGGTGTTTCTGCCTTGGAAGGTTTCTCTGTTTGGGACGGTCGTTCCATGACTGGACCTCCTTTATATAATAGATTAAGGTTAGGAACATTTATTATAGCGATCATAACACATCATATAGTAGTATCATTTAAAGTCAGAGTCGCTCTAGCAATCGGTAGTTTGAAGTAGCCTATTGATAAATATCCCCTTTTTTGGTTTTTAGTGTATGGTAATCCTACCTTAAAAGTAACAGAATCTGTCTCTGAGGCCCCTTCTGCACAGCTGTATAAAATCCACATTGAACTGGATTATATGGCAGTGTGGACTCAGATAACCCAGTTCAAAGCAGATATTGTGGATTGTCTGCCTTGATATTCGGGGTTATATAGCTGCGTGGAAGGGCCCTGAGTTAAGAGGTGCTAGCCTGATTATTCAGGGATTCATAAATATACAGCTTTTCAGAATATTTATCAAACCCGTGTCTGTTGCTTTACTAACACACAAAAGAGAACCAATGAAACACAAAAGATTTGTGAATCCAGTATTTGAAGTTCTTAGACTGATGACAGATAAAAGTACATAAACCTGGTGTTTTAGTCCTTTGTTCAATGACTAGTCAGTTGAGTATATATTATCTTGATTTTTGTTGGATTGGATTAACTTCTCAGCCATTCTTCATATTTGCATTTTGTGTCTCTATTTTTATTTATTCACCATTTATTTTAAAAATGAAGAGTTTTGTATATAAATTCAGTAATGGATAGCTGGATAGTACATAGACTAGAAAATATATAATTTTTTTAAAAAAAAAGAAAAAAGAAAAATAAGGTTTGTTATTATTCACAATTTGCATATCCATGCAACGTTTGGAAATCTATTCTCTGCAGATATTGGGGTTGAACTATACAATAAAATGAATTAAAATGCACAACTGTACTATGTCCTGTGTCATACTGCATTTGCATGTAGTATGCCTCACTTCAGATGCCAATCTTATTTATTGAACTCTGGATTAATGAATCAAGATTAAAATTCCATATAATTTTTTTTAAAGATAGATTGATAGAGCAATTGATCCCAGCAAATTAGGATCATATCACTAGACTGTAATGGACAATAGGCAAGAGTGCACAATTGTATCTGCATTCTCTCTCTCTCTCTCTCTCTCTCTCTCTCTCTCTGTATACACATACATACATATATCTTTGGCAGTTCTGCAACCGTAAGTCCAAGTTTGTGTGAATGAATCAGCTTCTGTTGGTGGATAGGCACATGCTGTCATTTACATATAAGAGTAAGATGGAATGAGAAAATGTTATTTAAATAGTAAATGCGACAGATGTTGCCAAGTCCCTTTTCCATTTTTATTGAGTGGATATAGACTTTTTAGAAACTGTGACAGGTGTCACAGATGTGAGCTATTCATGCATACTACAAATCTCTGAGAAGCAAATTCTAAAGCATTGCATAAAAATTCATCAAGATATCTTCCAAACAGCTGCAACACAGTATGTGGGTAGGCATGTGGATTGGGCTGCCTAAGTACCAATTCCAGTACAGAGAAAAAAAATATGAACAAAGCTGTCTGGTTTTGAATTGCTTCTCACTTTGGATTTAGTCCTATTTTGGGCACTGAATATTAGCATATTAATAAACTGCTTATTAACCATTGCAGTGGGTAACTGTGAGTTTTCCGGGCTATATGGCCATGTTCCGGAAGCAGTCACTCCTGACGTTTCATCCACATCTATGGCAGACATCCTCAGAGGTTGCAGTACTTTTCTTGATCTCATGTCAGTGTAACGTTATACTGCATTAAGCAGAGAAGTATTGGTAGATCAAGTTCTGATTAACAAAATGCACATTTGTAATGGCCTAAAGGGCCTTGCAGGTCCCAAAGAACCCTGTTTTACCTCAGGTATGAAGCAATGCTTCTTGACATTCCTTGGACCTGCTGGATTCCCAGTGTTATTATAATGCATCATTTTTCATTTTACCAGAATCCTACTGTACTCAAACACTAATAGGCCTAGAATGAAATGTTTGTCATGCATAAAAGCCTGCCTGACTGCTTCTTTTCCCCTCTGTCTCTGCCACTGTTTAGGAGTTGATAAGTAAGGTCATGGAAGACTATGAAGTCATGGAGGAATTCCTTTACAATTTGACTCAAGATGACTTCAATGACAAGTAAGCACAAGGCATTTCCCCTGCAGTCAGCAAGACCTTTGGCTTCAGTTACCATATTTTCTGCCTCAGGGCTTTATTTACACATCAGAGGGTTTCAGCAAATCTCTTCAGGCAGCCAGAGAAGATGCCCACTGAACTACCTTATTCAAATTCAGAAACCGTGGTGGTGGTGAAGCACCCATGTAATTTCTGAACTTTTTTGAAAACGGGGAGCTTTTATTTTGTCTTGTTTTTCTGGGAGAAACAATGAATTTAATGGCCACCGAGTAGGCAGGTGTACAGGGCTCACAAAAATGTGAGAATTGCTCAAGGGTATCTCCTGGCTGTCAGACATTGCCAGAATTTCACAGTTGATTTGTAATGTAATAAGTCAGACACTCAATCTATAAGGCACATGCTTATAAGGAAATAGACTCCTTGTCCCACAGTGTTATCATGGTTATAAAGGACTGGTGAAGGGGAAAATGTCCTTCTCGGGGTTGAACATTGGGGATAGAACTTGACACAGATGTTCTGAATCCTGATTAACCCATCCAATGTACAGCTTACTATGATATTTACCCTTTACCACACGGACGCCCTTAGAACCTTTCCGAACTACCTTTACCACCATCCTTTGCGGGCCGCCATTGTGCACCTCCCGCACATGCGCACAGCGCAGTTCGGCCTATCGAGCGTCCCGACAGGACATCACCCAGCTCCACTTGCGGCTGGCCATAGCGCTTGTCCGCGCATGCACCCTAGACGACTGGGCTTTTGCTGAGCGTCTCCTGTCGCCATCTCGCCCTGCTTGACACAGATACACCTGGGATCCTCCCACCTTTACCTGCAGTTCGCTGACCTCTACTTTGCTGCTAATATAATGTATTTTGAACTGTAGTTTCTCCCTGTACCAAGAAGGAACATTTGTCCCTCTTGGCCCAAGGCTTCTTGATATGTTTGTATATTGCCATGATATATAAGATGAATTGTTAGTCTCTTGACTATATTTGATTGTACGCGCATAGTGGTGTTTCCACTTGTACCCCCCTCCTATATATCCCATTGTGGTTGTAAATGTATTGACTCATATATTGCTAATAGATGACTATTTGATATATTACAGCTTATTGTATTTATTGACACACCTGAATAGCATTTTTAGTTCTTACACCACGGTGTTGCCTTCTGTTTTTTGCTGGGAGAGGTAGGGAGCCAGCCTCCTTGCCTGTCGGAGGTGGTGAAAAGCCACTCCGCTGACAATGGAGATATGCTTCTCCATCGACAGCTCGGAGTCAAGCGTGACTCCTAAGCTCTTTACTGATGGAGACGGGCGAAGTATCGCCCCGTCCAGGGTCGGAAGGCGGATCCCCCCCCCCCCCGTGCCTGGACGACCCAGCCACAGGATCTCCATCTTAGCCGGATTCACCTTCAACCTACTGGCTCGCAGCCATCCAGTGACGGCTTCAAGGCAACGATGGAAATTATTGGGTACGGAGTCGGGCTGGCCCTCCATCCCCAGAATGAGCTGGGTGTCATCCGCATACTGGTGACACTCCAGCCCAAAGCTGCGCGCCAACCGAGCAAGTGGTCGGACATAGATGTTAAATAATAAAGGGGAGAGGATAGCCCCCTGAGGCACCCCACAATGAAGTGGGGCGCCCCCGGTGACCACCTCGCCCCTTCTCACTCGCTGAGACCGGTTCCGGAGAAAGGAGGACAGCCAGCTAAGGGCTGACCCCCTCACCCCGGCCCCAGTCAATCGGTGGGTCAAAAGATCGTAATCGACAGTATCGAACGCTGCTGTGAGGTCCAATAACACGAGCAGCGCCGATCCACCTTGATCTAGTTGGCGACACAGCTTGTCTGTGATGGCGACCAGGACCATCTCCGTCCCATGCCCCGAACGGAAGCCGGACTGGAAGGGGTCAAGCCAACTATAACTCTCATGATTCGATAACATTGAGCCATGACAGTTAAAATAGTGCCAAACTGCATTATTCCTACAGTATAGATGAAACCTCTGGCTAATTCAAGCTTTAATTCTCACTCAAAGTCACATGACTAAACTGAGACTATCAAACCTGGGATATATCATGAAACAAAAAGATTAATAGAAAAAGATTATAATGCTTGGTGAAATTGAATGTAGTAGGAAAATAAGTCATCTACAGTCCAGGTGGCCTTAGGTTTACACGACCTAGGCAGGTCTGTTGATTACCAGAGGCCAAGGAGATCCCTTATTCCTTGAGTCACTTTAAGTCAAGAAATGGCCCATTTTGGCATGCAAAACAATTACCTTCTATGATCAAGTTCCCTGTCAGGTAGGCCATCCTAATTGTTTTTGCACTATGGACTGGGAACTAGTGTAGCATAGACTGAAATTACTTTCCTTTGTGTAGAATGGTATTGTAAGCAGAGTAGGTAAAACTATTTTGTTATGGTCAAGATAAGTTTGTATCCTGTTTATAAGTTTATAAACCATTACCTGCACTGTAGGATGGGGTATGATTTGGAAACAGGAAATTTTGGTGGACACTATCTCTTTCTGCTTTTATCCTACAATTTTTACTTACATTTAGTATTATAATTTAATTTCCGTGAAACATTTGTGCGAGTTTCTTCATATTCCCAGGTGGGCTGCAAGTGGCTGGCCTTTTAAGCTCACCACACAGATTGAAACGATAAGACAGCAGCACATTGAAGATGAGGATAGGTTCCGTAAAATTCAACTCATGGACCAAACCAACTTCTTGGAACGTCTGGATGGCCTGCAGGTACAGAGATATCTAGCATTTAAATCCTTCTGTGCATCTTAGAAGTAGATGGGAGTAGTGTAAGCATGTGGAACTCATGGAATTGTATGATAAAACAGAATGTTGTAGCAGCTTCTCATACTTATGAGATGGTCCAATCTCAAGCTGTTTCCAGTGTAAGCTTGCAAGTGATGTTATTTAAAATTATATGGGAGTATTGACAGAGGAGGAAAGAGATGAGGCACTTTTGTGAAAGAAACATGTGTTAAAAGCAACTTTTTAAAATGATATAAAAGTAAATTGTTCATAAGAAAAAGTACAAGGAAATTGAAGTCATCCTTAGGATATTCTTTAAATATTACAAAATATTGTATTATATTCCATCTATTTTGGATCCATATTGCAAGAAAGATGAGATATGCATTAAAAAGATAAGCCACCTTTTTTGCTGTACACCAGACTTTAGGAGGGTACCAGCTTGGGGAAGGCTACATTTATTATGCCTAGCATTCCATATCCAATAAGTTACTAACAATATTCTGAAAAGGAAGACAGGTTTTTTTTTTTAAAAAAATCAATTTTACCAGGAATAGCTGCTGATACCTAATTGTTCTACTTAAAGTGTAGATTTTTTTTGGAGAACGTGGTTCACATCAGAATTGTGCTTTTATATTTATTTCCATATCTCTGAAGGTTAGATTAAACTTTTAAAATATTTTGCATCTCCTTTCCCAGTTCAATAGAAAGTTCAGGTAGTATTTGGAGAAAGACGCATTGGAGACCTTTGCAATCATCTTTTTTTTATTTCCAGTAGAGGTTGGACAGGTATTATGGGAATATAGCAGCAGAAATTCTTGTTTTCATGGTAGTGCAAGTCTTCTAAATTAAAATTAAAGAATATGAAATGCCTCTCTCAAGACTTTCTTACCTACTGTGTTAGTGCTGCCATTATCCATTGAACCTGGGGAGAAAGGGATTATTGGTGTATTTAATTGTTCATTAATCATGTTAATTACTGAGCAAGTTTAATCATATCTGAGAAGGGAATTTTCCATTTTTGTAAGAAACCTGTGACCATAGCAATAAGAAACTAGATATTCACAGGAATCTGTCATAGATGTATAACCATTAAGTTAAAATATTTCATAAACATGTTTCTAATCCTATGTGTATGTCTTATAAAGTATGCCTCTACACACTAGGGTTGCCATTTTTTGATATAAAAAATAAGGGACATTTACGGAATTTTTCACAAAAATAAGGGACACTTCATTAAACTCAAACATTAGGTAGAAATAGTTTTATTAACAGAATAAGATAATGATTGAAACTCACAAAAGAAACCCTCTTAACAGTACATGGTATGTTTCTGCATGTTTGGTCATGCAGAAAAAACATTATTAGAACTACCTAATTTTCTCCATCTGTATTTAGTACTTGACTTTGCTGACTTTAAAAGTGCACTGTCTAAACATTAAAATAAAATAAATTTTATAAGACAGTACATCTTCATGATTATTATGTCAATAGTTAACGGTATAGTATAGTATGGGATACACAGCATTGTATAGTATTGGGATGCACAGCTAGGCCTATTTTAAGAGTAACTCTCAAGCAACCAGAAACTATCTTTATCCAACATGATCCAACATTCCCCTTGGGTAACGGTTAATTAGTCTACTGTACTTTGAAAAAGTACTGTATCGCCTCTTCCTTCCAACGGGGACGCAGGCTGTCCTGCGAGTGGGAATCCCCGGGCAGGCATTGCCGTGGAAACCACAGTGTGCACCTTCCTCTGGTGAACCCCGCCCAGTCCTGTCCTGCTAGTCAAAAATAAGGGACAGGGCCTGAAAATAAGGGACACAAATTTTAGGGCCAAAATAAGGGACGTCCCTTAGAATAAGGGACATATGGCGACCCTACTACACACATTGTGCCTGTTTTTTTTTTTTCACAGCTTGCTGTGGCTGGTTTTTCTGCACACTCAGATATTAACCGTGCCCATGAAGTAGCCAATGAAGCAAGGAGAATCAAGAAACAATTGAAAGATTCTCAGCAATTGGCGCTACTGTACAACAATAGGGAGCGAATTTTTGGCACACCAGTGACTAATGTAAGTGCCAAACACTTTTCCATCATCATTATCCTTTTTTGCATGATTTTTTCCTTTTTTCTTGAAAAGAGAATAGCATATTTGAACAGATAATAATTGTCTATTGTAAAGCATACATTATAATAACACATTTCTATATTATCTATTCTCATTATTTACAGATTCATTCATATTACATATTTTATTTTTTCTGCCACCTCCTCCTGCCACCCTTCCCTACCCCTCCCACCACTTTTCTTTATATATCTTAATTTTTAACTACAAACACAACTTTTGAAATCTTTGTACAATATCCGTGCTGGCTTCACCTTCTTCTACCCATTTCATATATGTTTCCCATTCCTCTTTAATTTCTTCTGTTTTATCCTCCTGTGAATCTTCTTCGGTTATACATGCAATAATATCTGTGGCCCTCCAGATTTAGCTGAAGGGCATTTTTCATCACTGACTGTGCTCACTATAGCTGATGGAAATTGCAGTTCAATAATATCTGTTGGACCACCTTTTCCCCAATATGCTGCAAAATTCCACTTTACTGATGTACTTGGATATTGGGAGCTGGGCATAGTTGAGTGATAGATAATAGGAGCCAAGAAGTTAATTAGTTCAAGTCTCTGAAGCAACAAACCCTAAAATTGTTAGCCCACTAATGAAAGCTGTCACAAGCACATCAGCCATTAATATTTGTGTGAGAGTTGTTTTGTTTTGTTTCTCTAGTATGATAAGTTGAACCGGATGGTGAAGGACTTCCAGCCCTTCTATGACCTCTGGACTACAGCATCAGACTGGCTCCGTTGGGCTGAGAGCTGGATGAATGATCCCCTATCTGCAATTGATGCAGAGCAACTAGAGAAGAATGTCAACGAATCCTTTAAGACGATGCACAAGTGTGTGAAACAGTTCAAGGATATTCCAGGTAATAGCAGGCCTTGAACTGTTGGGTTGCTTATTTTTATGAAATGATGCAAGACAGAACTCATACACTTTTTTGTAGCATTTATTCCGTTGTCAAACATATTGTGACATAACATCTCTGCAAAGACAGTTTCAAAGGACTACAAACAACAATGAAAAAGTGTTGGCCTGTATACCAGAACTACAAACTTTCTCTAAAACTATCTTCACAAAATATATTTTTATGTTGTAAAATACTCTGTAGTGTGGGATTTGGTTTCCTTTTTTGGCTTGTGTTTTGCACTAAACAATGAATTCTGTTCAAAATGCGGCAATGAATCAGCTTAACAGAGGAGGAGTTGAAGGAATATGTATGAGAAAAGGTTAATCATTTAGAGCAAGAGGATTAAAAATACACACTTGTATAATAGAGTCATTCTTCAAAAACTTGGCTTTCATATATCATAATGTTCTAATCTTGTCAATGGCAATGCTGGAGTGTTATTCCTCCATTTCAAGAGCAACTTGAGGCTATGCATTGCAGTTTGCAACATTGTAAAAAAGGTAAAGATTTTTCCTAACATTAAGTCTAGTCATATCTGACTCTGGGGGTTGGTGCTCATCTCCATTTGTAAGCCGTAGATCTGGTGTTGTTCGTGGACACCTCCAAGGTCATGTGGCCATCATGACTGCATGGAGCACCATTACCTTCCTGCAGAATTGGTACCTATTGATCTACTCACATTTGCATGTTTTTGAACTCCTAGGTTGGCAGAAGCTGAGCCTAACAATGGGAGTTTACCCCGCTCCCCTGGATTTCAACCACCAGCCTTTTGTTCAGCAAGTTCAGCAGCTCAGTGGTTTAACCCGTTGCGTCACAAGGGGGCCCTAGCCATTTAGAAATAGATGTTGCTTGCCCTTTGCAAAGCCACTGCCTTTCTCATAGCTGTAATCTAGGTGGAAATATGTATATTTGACTCAGAACACATAGATTTAACTTTGATTCAAATATGCAGATAAGTGGCCTTGAGTTCCAGGAGCTGCCTTGTGTCCCAATTTTATGGAGAAAGACAGGGTATAGCTAAAATGGGTATAGCTAATAGACCAGTCACTTCCCAGAATTTCTTTTTGGATAATACCACATTGCATTCCCAAGTTCTCTTTCCTTCACTACACTGAATATTCTTATGCTTCTGTTTACCATGTGCCTGATTATATTGTGTTCTGTAGTGATATCCTTGGGACCATCCTTAATGTTACATTTTAACATTCGTTAAAGCATGCCAAGATGTGGCTGTGGAAATCCGTGGCAAGATTGAGGAATTCCGACCCTACATACCCCTGATTCAAGGTCTGCGTAATCCTGGAATGCGCAACCGTCATTGGGATATGCTATCAGACGAGATCAAAATCAATGTGAAACCCAAGGCCAATTTGACATTTGCACGCTGTCTGGATATGAAGCTTCAGGATCACATTGAGAGCATATCTAAAGTAGCAGAGATTGCGGGAAAGGAGTATTCAATTGAACATGTGAGGAGAACATTCTATCTCATTTTCCTTGCCATGTCAGCTATTAGGTTGTGTATGTGCATGTGTGTTTGTGTTTCATATGGCTGTTCTTCATAACAGGGGTTTTAGCATTTACTAGATACTACATTTCTATCAAAAGTATTTGTCGACTGGGAATAATAAATGGTTGACCAACCAAAAAAATAAGGGGATCACACAACAGTATGCGATAACTAAGGGAAACTTTATTTCATATTACCTATTTAAAGTTTATTCATGAAGTGTATTATAATGTGACCTGGGGGGAGCAACTTGATGCAGGATAAACTGAGGCAGTTGCTCACTCTCAGATGTCCTCCCCCAGCTTCCCTGGATGAAAGCACCTGAGTTGCCTGAGAAGAAACACACTTCCATCAAGTTGTGCTTATGGCAGCCCATTAGGAAATCTGGGCTATTAGGAAAGTCACATGGCCCCAAGGGAAGTTAAACAGTGAAGGGTAGGCAGGAAAAAATCCTGATTAGAGAGAGAGAAAATTCCTACCCAGCCCCAAAATGACCCCTAAGTACACTTTGACAGAGATGGACTGATGAAGCAACAAGGAAAGACGAAGGTAGGTGGGCGTAACCAAGTCTAACCATGGCCCTTGCCCTCCCTGCATACCCACGTAATCGTCGGGAAATTACATTGGCCTCCATTCACCCGAGGCAAGCAAATAGACCTTCCATCAATGCTGGGGCTTGTGTATGTGAGGTGGGGTGTGGGGAGATCCAAGTCTTTTGAGAAAATGTGGGTAATCCTACATATCTGAGCATTCAATCCATTTGGCTACCTAGTCGATACAGGTTTTATGAGAGAAAGAAATATCAATTTCTGAATGTTTTCTTTTTTTCTCAAATGGTTACAGTCTATTACTAGTGTCATTATCTCTATGAATGTTTTGTTATCTGTCATATTTGCTGCAATAATTGTTATGCAATGCATGTTCAATAAAGTTCATTTATCCCCATTTCTTAGGCTTTGGATAAGATGGAGCATGAATGGGAATCTATCCTCTTTAACTTAATTCCCTATAAAGCAACAGAAACCTTCATTCTAAAAAGCCCTGATGAAGCTTCTCAGCTTCTGGATGATCACATTGTTATGACCCAAAGCATGTCATTTTCGCCATTCAAAAAGCCATTTGAGGATAGG
The DNA here is from genome assembly GCA_030556195.1 of Anolis apletophallus. Taxonomy (NCBI): domain Eukaryota; kingdom Metazoa; phylum Chordata; class Lepidosauria; order Squamata; family Anolidae; genus Anolis; species Anolis apletophallus. The sequence goes on from JARBWK010000001.1 coordinate 54,357,481, forward strand.
ATCAACACGTGGGAAAATAAGCTGAAGATGACCCAGGTAGAAATGTTCATAAAACTGGAATTAATAGAGAAAATAACCAAAAATTCTTCTGATGATAATACTGTGCTGGGGAACAGGGACAGCCTGTAAATCCACTTCATCCAAACAGTACATTTTCTTAGGCTCCTTTAAGCTGTGTTGTTTAGTACCTTGGATAGCTCTTTTAAAGTTCAGACTAAAACTCTGAGTTGATTCACCATCCCACTGACATGTAAGTCACTTCTGTTATATATAGTTCTGGATATATTCCCTCCATTCCATGCCGAAAAATCAAGGTGTCTCGACAGGAGCTCTGTGTACACATTATAACTTCCACAACTCTTTGGAGCAGAATTTAATGAGTCTGGATAGCTGTCAGGCTTGACTTCCTTCAGTAAATTAAAGAGAAACTTTCATCCTGTGAAAACTTTATACTTGGAATATATTTGTTAAAAAAATACAGTCTTCTGTATATTAGTCACGCTGCTGCATAACTCCCCCCTGAAAAGGCTCATTTTGTAAGTTTCACTTATAGGCTCAGAAGTCATTCAAGGCCAAACTAGTCCAACTAGAATAGAGTCATGTGTCAGGGCATAAAATCTGTCATCAAACTACTTTAAACATTAGGACATCTAAAAGTATGTTAGGGGTGTGTAAGAGGGAGCCTCCATGCCTTCTCATTCCAAGTCAAAGTTAAGTCAACAGAGACTGAAACAACTTAGGAATTAACAGAGCATACTGTCATATAAAATCCACATAAAACTCTTGCTGTGTAAAGATTATTTTTAAATGCTGTTTTTATCCTGGCGGGTCTGATCTTTGGAGCCTCACTGGAATAAAAAGACCTTCTAAGTAATTGAAAGGTGACACGTTTATTTATTTCTTTATTATTTACAATAGTTCTATCCTGCCTTTCTCAAGCCCAAAAGTGACTCAAGGCAGCTTACAAATTAGCAGCAATTTGATGCCATAACAATCCACAATATGCAATAAAAACATTTAAAACAGCATTATAAAATCAATATAAAATCAATACAATACAAAAATTATTTAAAACATATAATAGTCCTGTTCATCTCACTTTCCAGTAGCTTCGTCTAAGCTATTCTATGTTTCAAACTTACATAATTATGTGTTTGTCTATTTCACTGCCTTTCCAAAATTCATGTTTTTGGGCTAGAGCTAAGGTATTCAAACAGACCTTTTATGAATAGGGAAATGCATATGTGTGTATCCTTCACAGTAATATAGTATATTAGTATATTGCTTTGATCAGTGAAGCACTTTGACAAAGCACTGGTAGAGTTGGCTATTATTTTATCTTTCTTTTGCTTTATTTATGGTCAGAAGCCATCCTTATATACTTGACCCAAAGTCTTCACCATATGGCCTGGTAACCTCAGTTTGACAAAGGGATGAAACCTAAGATCATAAGGAATCAGGTGACATGCTTGCAGTGATGTAGCAACGTGTGCTTTGAATGTGTGGTTGTGCTTGGTTTTCCCCCTTTTATCCAAGACATTGGGTGATGATGTTGTAGGTATGCTGAGAATTTTTTAACCCAGATAGACAACTCTACCCATAGAATTTCAGGTATTATAATACATTATTTTTTTAAATAATAATCTGAGTGGATTAGGCATATCAAGAAAGAAGGGCAAGGTTATGATGGGATTAGATAGTAAGTAGTGTAACCATCTTAAAGTGCTAAAATATTGCTACCTGTAGGTTGAGTAATTGTTGATTCCTGTCCAGAAGTGATAAGTTAAGAAGAGTAAGAGTTAAATTGCAATTCCCATTATGTTAGAACGTAGCATATGTACCAAGGTGGATGTCTAGGACTGAAATGCCCTTTACTTCAAGCTCAAAAAGTCTCACATTTATTTTTCTGTATGGCTTCTTGACCATCCACAGAAGTCTCAGGGCTGCCTGCTTTGAAGAAGACACTTAATTACACACCTGTCTGCCCACGAAATCTGAAGAGCAGAGAGCAAAGTAATTTCTTAACCTCCAGCCTGACTCTGAGAGATATTGTATGCCTGCCAGTACCAATGAGACTAGAAGAGCTCCGAACATCTTTAATCAGGCACTGGGGAAGTGGTGTTTTGAACCAAAGTCACAACACTTCAAAAAATGTTATTTTAAAAATAAATAAACAAACATCAGAGGCATTCATCAAGTAATTACTCTAACTGTTCATAGAGAATATTGTGCAGTTTTATCATCTGGACCGTTAACTATTTTAATGTGGGCTGAATCTGGGTTCTGTTCCATGTTTAGCCCTAGCTAAGAAGTGTTACTCTTCTTGAATAATAAGCTCTGGTGAAGTTCATTTTCAGTGACAGTGTGGAAAGCTAATTTCAGTTGGTTCACAGTTTTCCATGAATTCTTGAAACAGGAATGCCATTTTATTTCTAGAGCTATCAAGTATTGCCCCGAAACAGGGGTGAGAAATATGTTAACCTCTAAATGTTGCTGGACTCCCATGATTCCACACTGTTTGCTAGAGAAATTGTAGCCCAAGAACATATGTAGAGCCATACCCTCCACATCTCTGACCTGAAGGAATCTTCTTTGACATGTATTCACTGTTATCTGGATGCCAGAGCAGGGCATATTTGTTTCTGATAGCAAGAACTTCAGCTTTAGGCCTTACAATACATGACAAGCAGAAACAGTGCAACACTGAGCCCAGGTAAATAGGCACATTCAAAATAACTTTCCAAGGTACAGAAGAGGGCAACAATGATCCATTGACTCTTGCTCACTGTGACTTAAATCCATATAAGTTATAACAGATGTGGTGTTCTCAATCCCAGGTAGGGTTGCCATTTTTTGATATAAGAAATAAGGGACATTTACGGGATTTTTCACAAAAATAAGGGACACTTCATTAAAAACTTGAAACTGAAACATTAGGTAGAAATAGTTTTATTAACAGAATAAGATAATGATTGAAACTCACAAAAGAAACTGACTTACCGTATATCCTCTTAACAGTACATGGTATGTTTCTGCATGCTTTGTCATGCAGAAAAACATTATTAGAACTACCTTATTTTCTCCATCTGTATTTAGTACTTGACTTTGCTGACTTTAAAAGTGCACTGTCTAAACATTAAAATAAAATAAATTTTATAAGACAGTACATCTTCATGATTATTATGTCAATAGTTAATGGTATAGTATAGTATGGGATACACAGCATTGTATTGTATTGGGATACACAGCTAGGCCTATTTTAAGAGTAACTCTCAACATTCCCCTTGGGTAACGGTTAATTAGTCTACTGTACTTTGAAAAAGTCCTGTATTGCCTCTTCCTTCCAACGGGGACGCAGGCTGCCCTGCGAGTTGGAATCCCTGGGCAAGCATTGCCGTGGAAACCACAGCGCGCACCTTCCTCTGGTCAACCCTGCCCAGTCCTGTCCTGCTAGTCAAAAATAAGGGACAGGGCCTGAAAATAAGGGACACAAATTTTAGGGCCAAAATAAGGGACGTCCCTTAGAATAAGGGACATATGGGAACCCTAGTCCTAGGGCAAGAGAAGTTCGAGAAATGGGATGTTTGATCCATATGAATAGGGCAGAAGCAGGTCCTTGCTGAATCCAAAGTTCTTTAATTGGATGCTGGGGCCTTAGGACTTGGGGAGAGAGGTTCTGTATCAGCCCAGAGCTGTCACAAAGTAACTTTCTCATCCCACCCCTTATAAACAAAATGGGGGAAAAACCCTGACAGAAATATGTCTGATAGAAATGAAATATGTTAATCTATCTATACTGGTACAAACTAATAGGACTTTAGAAGATCAACTACTTCATTCTTTCTCCAATCAATCCAACCGTGCAATGCACAATAGTAATAATTAACCATGTTTTTTTTTTCATTTTAACCTGTACTAGTGTAAGTATGCTCCCATTTTTTTAAGTTATGATCATCATATAAAGAATACATTCTTCATGAAGTCTGATTGTTTCAGTAGATCTGAATTTTGAATGTGATTTATAAGTAACCTGTTATCTCTGGTGTCTGGATTATTGCTTCTTTGCCTTTTGGCCAAGATCAAGTGTAGTATCATTAGCACCTCTTGAGTGTCCCCGTTGTCATATAAATCCTGCTATTACACTTAGCTATTGTTAAGCAATACATCTCTGAAACTTCCAAACTTGATACTGAATCATAGTATAAGAGTTGTTGTTCCAAAGCTGTTCCCAATGGAGTAGATTCAGAAATTCAGTTTTAAAAAATCACTTCGTATGTCTTGTATAAAGGGCGGCTGCAGCTATAAAAGCGTGATGGTTGTCACCAGTATTGCAAGCACTGTAGAAGAATTTAATGAAGTCTTGATTTTGAGGGGATTCAAAGAACATAACTTCATGTAACCAAAACCCCTGCATTACAGTTACAAAGTTTGATATTTTATGTATTTGGCTCCTGAAAGTATTGACACCACTGAAAGCTGGACATATAAATATAATTATGCAAAGGAGTTGGAAAGTTGGCATAAATATACAATAGAAGAAAAATACAGTCCCTCCCCCATTTGGGGTGTGTGATTGAGTAACATGTGATGGTGACCATTACACGGTGAAAAAAAGCCCCATTTGATGGACTTCTTTCACTGCGTAATAGCAGTCGCTTTGAGGGTGCAGCCACAAGGGGCGGGTGAACTATCACCCAGGCACGCGCTGTACTCAAAGAGAGCACTTGCCGTCAAAGGAAGCAGTTGCATGGATGAGTGAAGCCTCACCTGCCCTCACAACTATGTCTTCAAACAAAGCAAAGAAAGGCTCTCAGTCATTTCAAACCGCACAGCACCAAAAGGCAAAGAAGGCAGACAGTGGAAGGAGGTGTGACTCTTTCCCAGTTGTTGTGGGGCTTGACTTGGCACCCAGTGCCAAAACAGTAGTCACACCCTTAGTTCACTTGCCCAAGTGAGTGAACTAAGTGTGCGACTATTATGTGGGGAATGGCAAAACTATGTTCTTTCCTTCCCTAAAAAGACTATTATGCAATGAAATACAGCATCTTTTCTATTTTCTGTGTTTTATGCCTTTTTCTACATTATTTCTGACATACATCTTTGTAGCACAGCAGTTCTCGTTCGTGCCTGGAGGGCAGGGAATAGGTCCTGGGGTTCCATTAGCTTTAGGGCCTGCAGCAGCAGAAGTGGATTCAGAGGATGAGCTAGATGACTGGGGTGAAGCACAGGGCCCTTCGGATGGGCCTCGCTCGCCTGCAGAGAGCTTGGCATGGGATGAAATGATGTTTGGGCCCAGCATAGATTCCGATCACCAGGTGGAGATGGGAAGCAGCGAAGGGAGTTATGAACACCCGGGGAGGAATTCCCAGGAGTTTGAAAGTGTAAACATGGACGAAGCCGAATGGGAAAGTGCTAGGGAGGAAAGTTCTCAGGAAGATAGCGACACAGCTGCTGAGAGGCAAGGTCGCTCCTTCGATAGGAGACGGGACATTGAATCTACCAGGAGGGCTTGGTCTAGGGTCCTAGACCGGCCGAGGTCCGTGAGCAGAGATTGGAGACGGAGAAGCCTAGAGCGTCGCGGACCTCGGCCGAAGGATTAAGTATAGGGTCCGTGGGAACGCATCCCCAGTTCTCCGGCCACGTCTTTCCTGGATAGGCGTGAGCGGAGTGGGACCACAAGCTAAGCCGTGGTCATCAAGCCTTGCCTTGCCTTTGTTCCTGATCCACATCGTTTTGTGGAGCCTTGTCTTTGTTCCTGATCCACATAGCCTTGTGGAGCCTTGCCAAGCTTCAAGCCTCTTTGCTACGTGCCTTTGGATTATACTGCTTACTACCTTTTGGACAATCTTGCTTACTATATTGGACTATTGCTTATTATTGGACTATATACTCTTTGGAACTGTTTTTATACTCAATAAAGTAGTTAGCCTTCAGTACGTCTCTGTGTGTGTGATTAAGGGGCCCGCTACGTCCGTGATCGTGACAGTTGGCCGGAGAACTCCAAGAACCCCTTATCACACCACGGGACGCGTTCTGGACGCCGCAAGAAGTGCTCCACGACAGTGGTAGCCATGGCTAACCTGACCGACGCCCAAGTGCAAGAGCTGCAGCAGGAGTTGGGAGAACTACGTACCGGGCCGGACGGCACCCCGGGTGAGCCCGCCGGCCCGCTTCAATGGCAACCCGGCTCAGGTGGAGGTCTTTGTTTGCCAAGTGGAATTATACTTGGAGCAGCGCCCCAACGAGTTCGCCACTGATCGAGCCCAGGTGGTGTTTGTTTACAACCTGATGGAAGGGACTGCAGCAACGTGGGCCACCGCGTTGATCCGGGCTCAGTCTCCCCATACCAACACGCTGCGGGCTTTCCTAGCCGCGATCCGGGCGACCTGGGGGTCCCCCGTGAATGAAGAGCTGGCTGAGAGGGATTTGGCCCGGCTGACAGTCAAAGATCTCTCCCTGTCCCAGTACATCTCCCGCTTTCGAGTCCTGGCCGCCCAGGTAGACTGGAACGTATCGGCGTTGCGTTATCACTACACGGCGGGGCTGACCTCGGAACTGCAACAGGAGATGTTAAAACATCCTCGGCCCGCTGATCTTGAGGCCGCCATTGCCCTAAGCCTCCGTTTGGAAGCAGGATTGCAGACCAGGAGGCGGTGGGACAAAGCCCCAATGGAGAAACCTGTGGCCAGGAGGGAAGGGGGGGCCGGGCAGTTCCAACCCCGGCAGTTGCCGATCCCCGCTGGCCCTGACGATCCGGAGCCCATGCAGTTGGGGACAGTACGGCCCAAAGTGGACCAGGCGGAGAAGGCTCGGCGTCAGCGTCTCAACTTATGCTGGTACTGCGGGGGGGCTGGACATTTTTCAAAGGAGTGCCCCCAGAAACCGCGTGGAAAGACTCCTCGGGCCTCCGCCGCCCTCGGCGGGGCCCCGAGGCCGAAGAAGCCATCCAAGCGACGGGGGAAGGGGCCGGCCGGGTGTAAGAGGGTTCGCTCACTCGGCCGACGTCGCTAACCTCCCCCCTGAACCCAAGACTGGACAATTGTTCCTTGTAATGGTCAGCCTGTGGTCACCTGAGAAGGGGCCGATGATGGTCCATGCCATGATAGACTCGGGGGCCACCAACAACTTCATCGATGCAGACTATGCCCAGTCTGCTGGATTAAAATTTCTTGATCTCCAAGAGCCCAAGGGTGTCCAGACTATCGATGGGAGAGTTTTGAAAACCGGGGCTGTGACTCAATATACAGCCCCTACCAGGATGTGGACCAGCTCCCATAAGGAGGACATTTCTTTTCTTGTAACCAAGCTCCCAGATTTCCCCATTGTCCTGGGCATTGTGTGGCTCGCGCTCCACGACCCCCAGATTTCCTGGGCCAAGAGACAGCTATTTTTTTCTTCTGAACATTGCCAAGGCCACTGCATGATGGCCCGGGCGTGCCAGGCTCAAGAAGTGGAGAATGTGGCCACCCTGCCCAAGAAGTATGCCGGATTTTGGGATGTCTTCAGTGAGAAGGAGGCGGAACGCTTGCCTCCGCACCGGCCCTATGACTGTGCCATTGAACTGCAGCCGGGGGCCCCAATCCCGCGGGGGAGACTCTACCCTCTCTCGGAACCAGAGCAACAGGCTCTCCGAGATTTCCTGGATGAGAATCTGCGGAAGGGGTTCATTCGGCCCTCCCAATCCCCGGCTGGGGCACCGATTCTGTTCGTCAAGAAGAAATCGGGGGAGTTGCGGCTTTGCAATGACTACAGGGAACTCAACAAGATCACGATCCGGAACCGATACCCCCTTCCTTTGATCCCCGAGCTCTTGGAGCGGATGCGGGGAGCCAAGGTGTTCACTAAACTGGACCTGAGGGGGCTTACAACCTTGTCCGGATTCGCCAGGGAGATGAATGGAAGACGGCCTTCCAGACCAGGTTTCGAATACCTGGTGATGGGATTCAGTTTGTGCAACGCCCCAGCCTGTTTCCAACATTTCATGAATGACATTTTCCGAGACCTGCTGGACCGCTATTTGGCGGTCTACCTAGACGACCTGCTGATCTTTTCTCCAGATCAGGCGACCCATGACCGCCATGTCAAGGAGGTGCTCCAGAGACTCAGAGCTCACGGGCTCTATGCTAAGCTGGAGAAATGTGCTTTTGACCTGCGGGAGGTGGACTTTCTGGGCTACCGTATCTCTCCTACGGGCATCGCCATGGATGACACCAAGGTCCAAGCCGTGGTTGACTGGGCGGCCCGGCCAGCAAGAAAGACATTCAACGATTCCTGGGCTTTGCCAACTACTACAGAAAGTTCATTCCTGACTTTGCCAAGTGGGCTGATCCTATCACCCAGTGTTTGCGGGGAAAGGTGCCTTTCCGGTGGACTCCGGAAGCAGATGTGGGGTTCCGCAAGTTAAAGCAGCTGTTCACCACTCAGCCGCTTCTGCAGCACCCCAACCCCCGCACCCCTTTCATCGTCCAGGCCGATGCGTCGGATGTGGCGGTGGGAGCGATCCTGCTACAGCCTCAGGGGACGGACTTGTTGCCCTGTGCCTACTATTCCCGGCAGCTGACGGCTCCGGAAAAGAACTATACCATTTGGGAGAAGGAACTTTTGGCCATCAAGGTGGCGTTTGAAGTCTGGAGACACCTGCTTGAAGGGGCCAAGTTCCCGGTGGAGGTTCACACCGACCACCGGAATTTGGAGCACTTGAAGACCCAGCGCAAATTGAACCAGAGGCAACAGAGATGGTCCCTGTTCTTTGAGCGATTCAATTTCCGCATTCACTATGTGACCCCAAGCAGACCAAGCAAGCTGATGCGTTGTCCCGAAAGCCGGAGTACGTTCGCGATGGGGCCGGGCCGTCGGAGGCCAGGTTGCTCAAAGCGGAGACTTTGCGGCTGCTCGGGCGCTCCCTGTCCACCCTCCCGCGGCCCCGCCGGCCCCTGTTGACAAGAGACCCTTGAGTGTGCGCGTTCACGCTCGCCAGCGGACCGACCCGTGGGTGCAAGAGCAGCTGACCAAGGGCCCCAAGCCCCTTTCCAGGTAAAGAACGGGGTGCTCTACCACCGGGACTCGGTCTATGTTTCCCCTGGGCCTGAGCGGGAGGACATTCTCAAGCTTTGCCACGATAGCCGGGCCGCAGGCCATTTTGGGCTTTTCAAGACTCTGCAACTGGTCCTACGGGACTTTTGGTGGCTTAAAGTGCGGAGGGATGTGGAGGACTATGTGGGATCCTGCCCTGTGTGCCAGCGGGCTAAGAACCAGGGGGGCAAGCCGGCCGGTTTGCTCCAGCCGCTCCCGACCCCCTCTGCTCCCTGGAAGATGATTTCGGCTGATTTCATCACCGACCTCCCCAAGTCCAAGGGTTTCACCACGATACTGGTCGTGGTGGACTGTTTCACCAAGATGGGACACTTCATCCCCTGTGTGGGGGTGCCTACGGCCAAGGAGACTGCTGATATGTTTGTGCAACATGTGTTTCGGCTGCATGGACTTCCACAGAGCTTGGTGACAGACCGGGGCACCCAATTCACTTCCCAGTTCTGGAAGGCTGTCCAGAAGTTGCTGGGGATTGATGTGCGGATGTCCACGGCTCATCACCCGCAGACCGATGGGCAAACCGAAAGGGTTAATGCCACCTTGGAGCAGTACTTGCGCTGCTATGTCAACTATCAGCAAAACAACTGGGCGTCCTTGTTGTCTTTGGCAGAGTTTGCTTACAACAATGCGACGCAGGAATCCATCAAAGAGACTCCTTTCTTTGCTAACTATGGACACCACCCTCGGTTCTACCCGCCGGTGGACCCGTCTGGGGACGTTTCGGAGGCTAAGGATTGGCTTCGAGAGCTCACTGCCTTGCAAGACTTGCTACGCACCCAATTGGACCAGGCGAAAGCTGACTACAAGCGGATGGCTGATCGGCGGCGCCAGGAGGGTCCTGAGATCCTCGTGGGGGACAAAGTTTGGCTGTCCACCAAGAATTTGCCCACGCAGCGACCCAGCCGCAAGCTGGACGCGAGATTTTTGGGTCCCTACAAAGTTTTGGAGAAGGTGGGGCCTGTTTCCTTCAAACTACAACTCCCAGCGGACATGAAGCTCCACCCGGTGTTTCATCGTTCGTTGCTTCGCCGGCGAAGGGGTGCGGCCTGACGTGGCGCAGCCGCCTCCTCCCCCTGTGATGCGCGATGACGAGGAGGAGTTGGAGGTCCAGGACATCTTGGATGCTCGCATTCGCTACCGGAAGTTGGAGTATTTGCTTGACTGGAAGGGGCTGGGCCCGGAAGAACGTTCATGGACCCGGGCTCGGGATGTCCATGCTCCGGATCTGGTGGCTCGTTTTCACCGCAAGTACCCTGACAAACCCAAACCTCGAGGGCGGCCTCGGAGGGGCCCTGAGGGGGGGGGGGGATAGTGTAGCACAGCAGTTCTCGTTCGTGCCTGGAGGGCAGGGAATAGGTCCTGGGGTTCCATTAGCTTTAGGGCCTGCAGCAGCAGAAGTGGATTCAGAGGATGAGCTAGATGACTGGGGTGAAGCACAGGGCCCTTCGGATGGGCCTCGCTCGCCTGCAGAGAGCTTGGCATGGGATGAAATGATGTTTGGGCCCAGCATAGATTCCGATCACCAGGTGGAGATGGGAAGCAGCGAAGGGAGTTATGAACACCCAGGGGGGAGGAATTCCCAGGAGTTTGAAAGTGTAAACATGGACGAAGCCGAATGGGAAAGTGCTAGGGAGGAAAGTTCTCAGGAAGATAGCGACACAGCTGCTGAGAGGCAAGGTCGCTCCTTCGATAGGAGACGGGACATTGAATCTACCAGGAGGGCTTGGTCTAGGGTCCTAGACCGGCCGAGGTCCGTGAGCAGAGATTGGAGACGGAGAAGCCTAGGGCGTCGCGGACCTCGGCCGAAGGATTAAGTATAGGGTCCGTGGGAACGCATCCCCAGTTCTCCGGCCACGTCTTTCCTGGATAGGCGTGAAGCGGAGTGGGACCACAAGCTAAGCCGTGGTCATCAAGCCTTGCCTTGCCTTTGTTCCTGATCCACATAGTTTTGTGGAGCCTTGTCTTTGTTCCTGATCCACATAGCCTTGTGGAGCCTTGCCAAGCTTCAAGCCTCTTTGCTACGTGCCTTTGGATTATACTGCTTACTACCTTTTGGACAATCTTGCTTACTATATTGGACTATTGCTTATTATTGGACTATATACTCTTTGGAACTGTTTTTATACTCAATAAAGTAGTTAGCCTTCAATACGTCTCTGTGTGTGTGATTAAGGGGCCCGCTACGTCCGTGATCGTGACATATAGAAGTATATATCACTCTTTTGATTTTTTTTCATAACAACCCCGGCGAGTACTGTTTCAATTCTCATTTCTGTAATCCATAGGGGAAGTGTTTGAAGTCATTGTCTGTAGCCCATTTGTCTCTTATTTCTGCATATATTTCATGTTTTCTTTATTTTTGGATTAAGGTGGCCGTTGGATAGGAACAATAACATTTGTATTATAAAATATCTGGTCTTCCCTCAAAAGTTTCAGCTTGCTTTCTTTTTCTCTTTTCATTCTCTCACACAGATATTTTCTAGGAAACCATGGATTATAGCTTGAGTACTATTTCACAGCTCCTTTTGTAAAGAAAATCCTTTTGCTCGGTTGTTTCTGATACTTATATGTCCTTTGCCAATTTTCTGCTCATGTTATCTTAAGTCTGAGCCCCAAACATGAATAACTGAGCTGATTGTTTTACTTGGTGTGCCTTCCCAGGATGTCTTGGAGGAATGGCTGACTTGCCAGCGTTCATGGCTATATCTGGAGCCCATTTTTAGCTCAGAAGACATTAACAGACAGTTGCCAGTGGAAAGCAAACGCTACCAAACTATGGAGAGGACATGGAGAAAGATCATGCAGCATGCTGAGGAGAACAGAGAGGTGATGTTATACCTATTTCTGTGTACTGATTTCATCCACAACTGCATACATTGATTCATCTGAGGATTTAAAACAATTATAGCTGATAACATTTTTATCTTGGAATTTCTGAGCATTTTAGTTACACATTTATTAGATTTGGAAATCCATCTCAACGAATTCTAATTTATTGTAAGATGTACACTACTTTCAGTACCACCAACCCACACACACACACATGCATCTTGTGATTTTAAGATGTATCCCATTTCTAGAGATGTTTATATGTGAGGAAAATACATCTTATAATAAAATATGGAATTTCATGCTTTCCTTGTTCTTTCGCCTTATACCAGAACAGATTGTGCTCATGCTTCCTACATTCCATTTCCTCTTTCCCTTAACTGCCAGAATTTGTTGTGATGTTTGGTTTTGGTAAACTGTGGTTAATATTAGTTTTCAAGGTATGATGAGAATCTATATGAGGTTTGCAATCCCATCTCTCTTATGGACCAGATTCAGTGAGAGAGTAGGTCTGAAGTTAGTAGTGGAATGAACCACATCCAAAGTGGTCAGGGCCATCCCTTCCTTCTCCCTTTGTTGTTCCTTCCTTAAATTCCCCCACTCTCCTTTTTAATGATGTTCCCTTGTTCAACAGGCTGCCAATGATGGAATAGCTCCCTCTTGCCAGAACTTTACACTTAGCCAGGCCTGCAAATTCTAATCCCTGCTGTAGACTGAAGCTAATATTTGGATAGCAATTCTCACTATAGCAACTAGTTCTTTGAACTGTATTGTTTGATAATGTAGTGCCACTTTGCTTTATATTGGCACTAACCAGTTTGTTTCAGAGCATAATGCCAAGAGTCTTATTACCAATGCTTGTTTGAAAGTAGCTTCAAAATGCAAAGCTTCATTCCATTTTGAAAAGTCTGAGGTCCCTTCCACACAGCTGAATGAAATCCCACATTTTTTTGCTTTGAACTGGAATATATGACAGTTTGGACTCAGATAACCCAGTTCAAAGCAGATATTGTGGGATCTTCTGCCTTAATATTCTGGGTTATGTGGCTGTGTGGAAGAGTCATGTATGTTTCTGAGAGTAATCAGTTCATGTGCCAACATAACGAAGTATTGCCTGTTCTGTTCCAGGTGATTAACGTATGTCCAGATCAAAGGCTGCTGGAAAAGCTGCGGGAATGTAATAAGCTGTTGGACTTGGTGCAGAAAGGCTTGAGCGAATACTTGGAGACTAAGAGAGGAGCATTCCCAAGGTATTTTAATTATGTCATGTACTTTGATATACTTCCTGCCTTTGAAGAGAAAGTGCAGAAGATTCCTTCTCATATGTAGTTGGATAGCTATAAACACACACAATGTATATGTTACCTTCCTCCGAACTTGAGAACAAAGGCAGGACATTGATTGTGTTGCGACATTGATATATATATATATATGTGTGTGTGTGTGTTCAAATGTATGTGTTCACTGACAAATGTATGTGTTCACTTATGTATTTTATTTTATTTTGTTATATCCCAGTTTTATCAACAAGGTGATTAATAATATCCATACTAGAACTTTAGGAATGGGGCTAATCTGACCACACTATTCCTCCCTGCAGTATTAGAGAAAAGCATATCAAGAGTAGGAGGGAAAGAATAGACAAGGAAGTGATAGCATGTGGGTTTATTTCTTTGTTCCAAGACCATTAAAATGCTGTATTCAATTTGGCATTTAAAATACTTGTTCAGGAGGATGCTGGAATGCGAATTGTAATGTTTCTTCACATGTAGCCATTAGAGTATCTAATGCATTTCCTGACATCACACTATCTCCCCAATTCCCACCAAATCTTTGGCCAAATATTCAGCCAAAAAGGAGGTTTTAATTAAAAACCCAAACACTTTAAATAGTCTGGAATGATGAAATATACTGTTTTGGAGGACTAAAATAGCAAGAATTCATCTGCCCTCCCCCACATATCCCAAAAGGCAGCCAGGAGTGACATGATGTTTCTTCAGAGCATCTATATACAAAAAAGACATGATGGTGTGCTATGGTTCTCTGGGGCTTCCAAACTGCCCAAAATCAGTGGATATGGGGATATCCACCCCATGCTTTAAGGCTAGTTTTCAACATTTCACCTTGTAATGCTGTTCCTAGTTGCAAAAATAAAGAACAGGGACACAACAGAAGCTGTCTCTCTTTCCAGATTCTACTTCCTTTCCGATGATGAACTGTTAGAAATACTGTCTCAGACTAAGGACCCTACAGCTGTGCAGCCCCATCTTCGCAAATGTTTTGAGAATATTGCACGGGTAAATAATCATCATTTTTCATTGTTGGATGTGGAAGATCCTACTTGTTTTATTGAAAGTCAGAAAAAGAGTGAAAGTGTTCTGTTTCTATGTTGTTAGCATGATTGTGATTGTGATTCAAATGAACAAGAAATTGAGATCTCTGTCTTTACATTGGGACAAGGATCATGCAAGCCTCCCAATGAATTTGCATTGCAACTCCTGGCATGCCTCAATATTGGCTCTGTTGGCAAAGCCTCCTGGAATTTGCAAATCATTAGCATCAGATTTTCAGCCTTGCTTTGCATGAACAGGGTCTACTTCAGGGCTGCATGCTTGTACAGCCTCTGTGCCTACGGGGAGAGCAATTTGCCTCCTAACCCTGAACAGAGATTGGTTGGTTCCTTTGGAACCATCCAGAAGAAAAGGGGCAGGGCTGGCTGGCCGTTGTAGCAAGCCTCCTGCCTCATTCTGCCTGGAGGTGGAAACACTGGGTACCTTACTTGATATCAGAAACACAACAAAGAGGTAACCAAAACACAATATGTATGTTACCTTGTAAAGAATCTAGAGTGTTTAGGGTGAACCTAAGTACATAAATCAATAATTCTCTTGAATACGTATTAAGAGGGCAACAACAGCTACAAAGGATATGGTTCACATAGGAATATACCCTGATAATATCCCGACCTAATAATCAAAAAAGAAAAACCTCCAATATAAAAAGCAATTCTCGGAAAATACTGTATAATTATAGTCCGCTTCTCCAAATGTGGCGCACCCACCTCTCCCGCTGGGAACGAGTTCCAAAATATGAAGGAATAGATGTTCCAATAAACATGTAATCCAGTGTGAATAGCTCTAGGGGCGGCACATGCTGGAACGTGGCGCATCAAATCCCATGCCAAAAAGACCGCTGACCAGCTCTATGGCTTGGGCCGTAAAAGCGTGATGACGTAGACGGCCTGCGTAGTGGTGCTAGCAATCGATGACCCAGCTGATTGATGGAAAATAAGCTCTATGAGTAGAAAAGTAGTATGACGCCCTCAATAATATGGATATAATGGAAAAAGAGATCAAGCCCCAGTGGGAGGCTGGAGGGGTGCCACTCTGTGTTCAGCTAAGTAGATATAACATGAAAGATGATGATTGGGAAGTTGCGGACGAGGGGAGAAGCAGTGGAGGGAGCCGAAGACTCTATTAGCGGAAAGCCGAATGATCGATCCCTGTGACGCCAAGTATATATATTGCTAGCACCACTACACATTTTGTCTATGGTTTGTTGTGAGTTTTCCGGGCTGTATGGCCGTGTTCTAGAAGCATTTTGTCCTGATGTTTCACCTGCATCTATGGCAGGCATCCTCAGAGGTTGTGAGGTCTGTTGGAAACTAGGAAAAAGGGTTTTATATATCTGTGGAATGTCCCAGGTGGGAGAAATAACTCTTGTCTGTTTGAGATAGGTGTGAATGTTTCAGTTGATTAGCATTTAATGGCCTAGCAGTTTCCAGGTTTGGCTTCTTATTGTCCAGGGGAATCCTTTGTTGGGAGGTGATTAGCTGGTCCTGATTGTTTCTTGTCTGAAATTCCCCTGTTTTTGAGTATTGTTCTTTATTTACTATGTTAGAGGCAATTGTAAATTGAATCATACACACAAAATAGCAATACAGTTAGGGTTGCTTTTGTCCATTAATTTTGGAGGTTTCAAATTATAATCCAGTATCTTTCACTATTGACACAGCAAAATATGTTTTGACTAGCAAATAATTTGTATGCTGAATTGTAATTCATATATGTGTGAGGGGGATCAGTAATATGAATGTAGCCATTATATTGGGTGTTTCATATCCTTTGTGTCTGAATAAATATCTAGGGGATCTTTTCAGGGATATTTGCACAGCATAGAAATTGGGTTTTTTTCATTATTCTTTTGTTCTTGACCTATTGAGATAGAGGATGTGCTATCATGAGGATGAAAAGAAACAATAATGTCCTACTTGGCATCTCATGCTGTGCTTCCTGTCACTAGTTACTCTTTCAGGAAGATCTCAAGATTACACACATGTATTCTGCAGAAGGAGAAGAAGTACAACTTGTTCGTTCTATTTATCCCACGGGAAATGTGGAAGACTGGCTGCTGGAAGTTGAGAAGATCATGAAGGGCACTGTGCGAGACTACATTGAAAGGGCAATCAAGGTTTATCCACATGTAAGTATTTTGGCTAATTCAATGTGGAAAATGCATGTTATTCATGTTTTGAGGGATATTTCTTCTGAAGAACTAATAATCATTGCTACTTGACCAATTACCAGAATGCCATATATTTAACCTTCTGGCTTTTCAACAGTGTACTAGGATCTCAGTCACACACATGATTGTGTCATTATTGCTGCCTCAAAGTGTTACATGCGTTATTTGTATCTTCTTTAATTATTTTTCAAATTTGCTGTGGGGGCACCAAAACTAATCCAAAGGAAAGCCATAGCCGATAGCCTGTAATGGGTTATGGTTGAATAAGCAATGGAATTTAGAAAATCTAATGAATATTAAACCTTTTTTCAGTTTATTAAACCTCTGTCCCATACCACTTTATTTCTTACCATCATAATCCTGGGGCAGTGGTGAGCAGGTCTTATGCTAGTATTTTTTATTTTTAGGGTGTGGAGGGCTTCAGCCAAAGAAAATCATGTGGTTAAGAAGTAGACATCAAGAATGTCCCTCTATGTCCTTAATCTTAATTTTGCTAACAAATGGCAGAAGAGCATTTCAGTTAAATTAGACAGTAACTATTCTGTGGACCAGAACTAATGAAGTCATATGCAACTCTTTGAAAATAATGCTGAACTACTGCAAAATGGTTTGCTCCCTGTGATACTCTGTTTTGTAACTATTAAGTCTTGTGAATGGTCATCAAACATGGACAAGGGCAGGCAGATGGTGTTGCAGTAATGTAGTTGTGAGGTTATAAAGTCTTGAATGACAGTTGCTGAGTCAGATAGAAAGAATTGCAATATTATCACATGAAATACTTTCTCAGTCACAGTCATAACTTTGGCTGCTAGAAGTGATTTAAAACTACACATTTGCTTTGCCAGAGAAAGGTAAAACCTGATGGTGAAAGTTTTTTCATTTTTATATAGTCCAGGTCACAAGATCTTTGCTGGATTTGAACATTGTCGAGATTTGTTTTCAGTCTGGTCCATCTAGCTAACATTTGAAAGACATTGATGTATAGCAAATTGTGTTGTTTTGTATTTATCTAAGTGAAACCATTTTTTCCACAAAAAGTAAATTTGCTTTGGCTGTACAAATACATTATTTCCACTTACAAAAATATCCAGATTAAAAAATCTCACACTTGTAGCCAGATCATTCCCTACAGACACTTCACCTGTATGAAAGAAGTCTTTTTTTAAAAAAAATTATTGGGTTTTTCCCCTTTTCCCACCCTCTTCATCTTGTACATACAGTTTATACAACAAACTACAGAGGTTACATTTGTAATATCAGTCTCAGTCTTAATTTTTCTACTCCACCTCTTAACACATTTTCTAAATAATTTCTAACTGGTTCCCACCTCCTCTTTGTTATTATCTTTTCAATTTTACCTATATTATTCCATTTACAATTTGTTATTTCCACATTTAACATATTAATTATATAGTTATACCAGTTAGGCAATGTCCACCTGTATGAAAGAAGTCAACATAAATATAATATTTCGCTCTGATGAAACCAGTGCCTGCCATCTAATATACAGTAGGTTAGATCATGCCTAGGAAACAATAAAGAAAAATTATCTCTTGTATTAACTATGAAAACAATGTGTTTTTAATAAAGACACCACGGACTACCTGGGTCTTAGATTGGCCTGGCCAAGTGACCATTGCTGGATGTCAGACATTCTGGACAAAGGAGGTATCTGAAGCCCTAGAAGCTCAAGATTTGGCTACCAGGCTGTTTCCCCAGCTAAGTGCTCAGGTAAAAACATCATTTAACTGGATTTGTGGATTCATTTTTTTTACACTGAAGTCTCCCCCAAAACAAACTTTTCCACCTTAGGTTTGGGTCCAAGGTGTTTTAGACTACTTTCTGACTATGTAGCCTGGGGATGATGGGATTTGTTGTTCAGAATATCTACAAACACTCTGCATTAGTGGACCAAGAATAAGTGTCAACTGGTTATTTCCATCCCACTGTGACAATGATTCCACTCGTGTTTTAGTCTGAACTTCAAAGGAGCTCTCCAAGAGTTTGGGGATAGACTCATTGTATTAGATAGCTCATTTGAAGTGTAGCCTAGAATGTGGGGTAGATTTTCTGCCCCATTGGCATGAAAATGACAAGGCGGCACTGACAAGAATCCCAACCTTAAGTCAGGCAAAAGTTAGAAAATGGGCTGATTATTAATTAAAAGAAAAGAAGTCATGCTTGATATTGACAATGTCTCTATTTTTTGTCTCCCTGGCTCACCTATCTTTTTCTCTATTTTAATTGCTCCTAGAATGCAACAAAAAGGTTCAAAATTTGTCTGGCATACAGGGGTTGGAGCATATAGTTCTGATTGTTTCTTAAATGCACTGGTTGCCCCTTCATTTCTAGGATCAATTTAAATTGCCATTCTTGGACCATAAAACATATGTGGCCTTAGACCAACTGTAGTTACCTTAAAAACTAAATAGAGCTATCTGCCTCAGCATACCTATGTTTTTGTTTCATGGGGTAAGCATGAGAGAAAGGCTCTTCTTGGTAATTGTACTGGAACTCTGAAATACCCTATGCTCACCCTGTGTTAAATTATAGATAGCTGAAGACATCTTTCTATTTTTTGTCCTGGGGATTTAGTAGCAGAATTTTAAGACATTAAATGTTATTGACATAGCACTCACAGAGCTGTTGACTGGATGGAGAGCTGAGACAGGAAATAGCATTTTGATTTCTGTTTCTCCACTAGCCCACTCTATCTCTGTCTATAGTTCTCTCATTGAATCACATAGTTGGAAAGGACCAATCACAAGGGCAAGTCAGGAATACACAGCCAAAGCATTCCTGACAGATAGCCATCCAGCCTCTGTTTAAAAATCTCCAGAGAAGATTCCATCACATTTCAAAGCTGCATATTCCACTGTCAAATTGATCTTACTGTCACAAAGTGCTTCCTAATACTTAGGTGGAATATCTTTTCCTGCAATTTGACTCCATTGTTCCATGTCCTAATTTCCAGAGTGAAAAAAACCAAACTGGTCCCCTCCTTAAAAATGACATCCTTCCAAATATCATGTCCCCTTTGAACCTTCTATTCTCCAAGCTTTCTCCCTCAGTTTGTACTCAGATATTCTGAACCTGGCTTTCCGGATTTAAGTCATGAATCTCCTCACAGATGTCAACATTTTTGACATGTAATACTACTACTCTTCTGATTGGTTTGTTTCTCAGAAATAGGTTATACTTGTTACTACATTACAATTATGAGTGTAATCCCACCAGGTTTCAGTGATGCCTATTACATCATATTTGCTTTTCTGTATTAAGTATTCAAATTCATCTTATTCCCCATGCGCTAAGCATTAGTGCTGTGTTCTTGTACTTGTTTTTTCTATAACCATTGTAGTATTAACTCCTATCTCCAAACACACTGTCTCCTACCACATGCTGCCAAATGAGAACCAGCCAACTGAATCTCCCTTTCAGTAAACCACCAATAAAAATATTGTGGACATAAATTTAAAGAACTAAATTTTAAATTAACATCTATGATTGTTGTTTTTTCTCTTAAAACATATTATTTTCCTCTGCCTCAGACTGTTACTGGCTAAAGAATACCAAGTAGATCTGAGCTATTTTCTACAGGCCAAGGACTTACTTCTTTTACTTTACTTGCACAGCTCAGTGATCTGGTAGCACTTGTACGAGGGAAGCTGTCTCGAATGCAACGGACAGTGTTATCTGCTCTCATTGTGATTGAAGTGCATGCCAAAGATGTGGCAGCTAAACTTATTGAGGAGAATGTCATGAGTGAGAATGACTTTGAATGGATTTCCCAGCTCAGGTGAGGGATTTCTGACTATCTACAACCAGTGTTATTAACCTTGGTGTTACTGACATGGGATATGTCCCAGTTAGGAAGTGTTATGGACCAGGGTGAACCTTAAAGAAAGAAAATAATTACATCACCATCATGTGTTTTTTGCTTATTTATAGTTGTTTTCAGAGATCCTTAGTCCGGCCAAAAACACTCCCTTACTGAGACAGATTCATACTATATCTTTCCTTCTGATTTAACAAGCCAGTTGTTGAAATATCACGTGTTTGGGAATAATTTTTAAATACACTAAATTCTGCCCGTCCCAAATGTGTATATGGTCATTTTTTTAAAAAAAAGTATGCAGGTGAAACATGTAGCTTTTTATCAAAGATAAACATTGCTTGGTGTAAATAAAATTCAACCAGAAAAATAGGATCATAGTGTGGTAAAGTGATATGAATGTTGATGTCTCTCATTACGCTGTTAGATGGTTGGTTATGACCTATAAAGTCCTGTCTGAAGGACCATATTCTCAAGACGGAAAGGAGGACCCACCACAATTGAATTCTCCCTTGTGTCAATCTGAGCAGGCAGAATTATTATTTTTCAGTTTCACTTGTTCCATTAATGCTCTGCCCTGCTGCTTCAGTTTTTAGAACCATGCCTGCCAACCTACTCCAGTAACTAAGAGGCAAAAAATAGTTCAGATATTTAAATTGATTGGAAATATAAAGCAGAGATAAAAGATAAAGAGTCAAAATCCGGCGATGGTACAGCCAATCAAGGGAGGAGAAAAAAATAAGAATATGCAAACCCAGTCAACTGTTACCAAGCGAGTCAAAGAATTGTTTTTTAAAAAACCAGAAGTACACTAATAAGCACAGCTATGACTTGCAGAAAAATGAGGAATTCAAGGGGGGGGGGGAAATCAAGTAAAATTGAGGCTAAGGAAAATAAAGCAGGGACAAAAATTAAACACGGTACAGCAACAATGAATATGGGAATAAAATATATTTACAAATGGAGGATAAAATTAAAAACAAATCTGTTCAAATGAGGATGTTAGACAGGAATAATCAGGCTTAGTTGAAGTTCTCAGCATTAAATAGTAGCCACCATTTGAGTCCCATTGCATTTAATGAGAGGGAAAACAAAGGTGTGGCTGTGAAACAATTGAAAATCATTCCCAGAGTTTGATTCCTCAGTCTGGGTGGATCTAAAACAATAATGCCACATGCAGGGGAAAACGAGTGCAGTGTTTATAAACACAGAAGAAAAAACAGAGTTTTCAGTCCAACCCAGAATTTAAACTCACAGTACAAGCACTGTTAATAATTACTAGAGTGCAATGGGGAAACAAGGAAATCAGTGCAAAAACCTCTGGTCAGAATATATTAGATGAAGCAAATATTTCAAATTGGAACCACAAATGTACAGTAAATATACTATTCTTTAAAAAGTTGATAAGTGGAGAACAGAAATGGCAATGAAAGAAGTTCATGGAGCAACAGCAATAGCATTAAAAGAATCAATCCCGCTTCAGTGTGCTCACACACAGCAGTGTTATGATTACCAGATTACAAGATCTTATGTGACCAATGATAGAAGATCCATTGAGAAGACAAATAGCTTGTCAGGAAATTAAGCATTTAATGGACATTGTGGCCATAGTGCCAGAAACGCAAAAAAGTTAAAAATAAAATAGGGATTTACTCAATTTCCCTTACTGTTCCCAGAAGCAATGGGAAACATCATTTTATATTCAAGATGATTTATCTCAATTCATTCATGAACAATATAAGAGTCAAAACTTTGGGAACAATAAAGGAAAACTTGAGAACTGGAGACTTTCTGGCTTCTATGGATTTGAAAGGGGATCATCTGTGTGTATACAGATAGCAAAGAAACACAGAAAATTCTTATGGTTTGTATATCTTGGGAAGCATTCTCAGTTCAAAGCACTTCCTTTCAGTCTTGGGTTGGCACCAAAGGTATTTATAAAAATATTGTTACCCTTGGTGGCATATTTGAGATTGAGAGGGATACTGCTCTTCCCTTATGTTGATAATATATTATTAATAGTGAAGACAAAGGAGAAATTATAGGAGGATTTGCATGTAACACATCAAGCTTTGAGATATTATGGATTTACGATATATTTTAAAAAACCAGCTTGAGTGCATCAATCTTTTTTTAGATTTAAAAAATATTGTTGACTCTTTCGTTTTTGTTTGTTACTATATAAAATGTATTTAATTACAGTTTAACATTATAACATGTGTTGTAGTTGTATCTGTAATTCTGTTGCGAGCCACCTTGGGTTTCATAGTGGGGGAAAGTAGGTATACTAAGAAATCTTGTTATTCTTGTTGTTATACTCATTTTCCATTGTCTTTTTCTTTATCATCAGATACTACTGGACAAGAGAAGATTTATATATTCGTGCAGTTAATGCTGAATTTATCTATGGCTATGAATATTTAGGCAATAGCGGGCGCCTAGTAATCACCCCTCTCACTGACAGGTATAGTTATGAAATAGAAAACAAACCTAAATAAACCTGAAAAATATACATTGAGGATTGCTAGATTTCTTTCATTCTTATTAGTTTCATATTTTTGTAATCTTAATGGTTTGTATATTCCCCACACAATGTTAGGTGGTTTAAAATGTAAATAAATAGTTCATTCAAGAGCTTAATCACGGCTCAAATCTATCAGCTATTGAGGTGCAGGGCATCTTGTCAGGGACAGCTTATGGGTCTTAAATGTCTCTAACAAGATCAGTGAAAGGTATTTTGCAATGAGTTCATGGCAGCAGTAACTTGGTTCTTTTGTGTGTTGTTGAAGAAGTCATCAGAAAACAGATTATACTGGAATTGTAATTTATACTGAATAAGACAAGGACAGTGGTAGTAGGTTGAGATCATAATATAGGAAGGGGAGAACCTGATAAAGGGCTGGAACTAAGGAATGAGGATAGAGCAGGCCCTACTGTCAACCCCAAAGCACCTATAAACCAGGGCCCTTCACAGTACACAGTTATAGCACTATGATTCCACTTTATCCACCATGACAACATCCTATGGAATCTTGGGGTTTATAATTCAGGTCCCTTCTACACTGTCATATAATCCAGATTATCAAATCAGATAATCCACATTATCTGCTTTTGAACTGGATTATATGTGTCTACACTGCCATATAATCTGATTCAAAGCAGATAATCTGGATTTTATATGGCACTGTAGAAGGAGCCTTGGGCCCCTTCCACACAGCTGAATAAAATCCCACGTTGTCTGCTTTGAACTGGAATATATAGCAGTGTAGACACATATAATCCAGTTCAAAAGCAGATATTGTGGGATTTTCTGCCTTGATATTCTGGATTATATGACTGTGTGGAAGGGCTCTTTGTGAGGCAGTAGAGCTCTCTAAACATTCATTCTTCCTTATTAGCTGCACACTGCAATATTCCATAGTATAGTGCCATGGCAGTTAAAGTGGGGCACAGCATTAGAACTGTGTGATCAGAAAGGGCTTGAGATATTTTTTTATAGAGTCAGTGGGAAAGCAGGAATAGAGTTAAACATAGAACTCAGTTTGAGTCTGATTTCATCAGGGGAGCTGCGGTGTCTGTACACCTGTCACGACTGCATATGCCAAATGCAGCAAAGTGTTTGTGGCAAATATACATTTTTATATATATCTTATACGAGACCTCTGTGTGAAGCATATATTTGAAAAGAGCTTTTGGTTTAATTAGACTGGGATGTAAACCAGTATTAAGATATGCTTCTTTAATTACGGCAATGTAATTGTTATTTATATTCATGGAAGATAGATTGACTCTTCTTGGACTGTACAAGGATATAGCTCTTTAGTTCTGTCTAATGGTAATTGAAGCAGATTAAGCAAATAGTCCTCTGTGGGTAATATGGAATGATGTATGTTCATCATTAAAGAGTATGGTTAAAGTAGCTCCTGGAGAATAATAGTATAAGATCTGCATTATACTGCTTGGTGTTGCATAGCAGTATTGATTATTGTTGCTTTGACCCAGCTGGGAATGGGATATATAATTGATTACTGACTTCCCATGGTAATTGTTCTCAAAGGTCTTATCAGCTGAACCTTGTTTGCCTTGTTTTATATTTAACATCACATTCAAAATCGATATCTAGATTGGGTAGGATATTGAACCCTTTTTTCTCTTTACTGTGAAATTCATAGGGTTGTCATAATTGCCAGGTGACTCAAAGGCACATGCACATACATGTGGGCACATGTTATCTGCATGTCTTAGAACTGAGTTTTAGTTTACCACAGGTGGCCTCACTCTTACAAATCTGAATGTCTTGGAGATCATGTTACTCTCCACTACTGGTATACTATAGCTTGAAATATTACATTCTATTTCCCCCCATTCTATATTCATATTATATATTAACTTAATGAGTTGATTAGTAATGCTAATCATGCATGTCTTGGTGTGATAGAAATAACTGGATGACTTTGAAATCGCTTCCAACTTGAACAACAATTTGATTCTTTGCAATAGATGCTACCTGACACTCACTGGAGCACTACATTTGAAATTTGGAGGTGCTCCTGCAGGACCAGCGGGAACAGGCAAAACAGAGACAACAAAGGATTTGGGGAAAGCTTTAGCTATCCAGACTGTGGTGTTTAATTGCTCTGATCAGCTTGACTTCATGGCAATGGGAAAATTCCTGAAAGGTTTAGCCAGGTAAAACTGAAATACAATGCTTGCTGTATCTGAATGTGCTCCTATTGGTGTGAATCTTGGTATGAGAATGAACAATTTAATTATAATAATTATAATAACGTTTGCATCAGTACATTACTGCATCTTTTAAAGAGCAAATCAGATCTATGAAGATTCAGAACATCATCATTAGTTATTAACTTAAAAAAATTCCTTACATTATCCATTGGGCAAACCACAGAGAGATGTTTTATTTGACTCCAGCGAATGGAAATAACTAAATTTCATTGGCTGAAGGACAACGTCATCTTATGATCCAGCACTAACTTACATGTATTGCCTGTCCCAAACAGGGTGTAATTAAAATAACTGCACAAAGATTGATGCACCTTTGAGGACTAGCTGCATAAAGCAACTAAATACATAAGCCATGTATTTTCAGTACATATTTCAAATTGTTATTAACAAGGTGAGTAGAAGAAACCTACACAAATACAAATAACCCCTCAATGGATAGCAGACACCGCCAGGCAGACTGCTCATGTAGACCTACATATAACATGCACTGGTACCATTTCAAGCTGGCATGCAACTGAGTTTTCAAATGGGGACTGCATTCATTACTCAGACTACATATGCCCACATACCTTTCTCCAGAATTGTTTATTTAAATACCATAACTATTACCTATATAATGATCTCTGAGGTAGCATCTATGTATGGTTGTCATAGTAGTAGCTGGCAGACTTACTCACATGTTTCTAGAGATATTTCTGTCAAGCTGCTTACATCTAATTTGGTTTTGATGTTCTGTTTCTGTCTTTCAATGGATCTGTTAGTTCTATAAATTATGCTATTCAATACATTCTACTATAATTTTTCATCTTTTTTGTTTCATTATAAGCCTCGTAAAGACATCATAGTAGGATACTAACCTAAATCTATGCAAGTAAATGATGTTGAACTACTTACATTTGCTTTTAGCAGAAAAAACCAAGAAGAATTTTTAAAGGCATGGTTTTGGGCTCTTCTACACTGCCAAAAATCTCTGGAGGAACTGGGTTATTTTAACCCAGTTCCTCCTGAGATTTTGTCCCCAATCCAAACCTCAGGTTTTCCCACCGGGGGTGTGTGTGTGTGTGTGTGTGTGTGTGTTTACATTCAGCCCCCCTCCAGCCCCCCACTTCCCCCCACCAAAAAAAACTTACCCAAGGGCCTGCTGGCAGTACAGGCCCCTCTGCAGAGTACTCCTGATGTGTGAAAATGATGCATCAGGATGTGTATAGAGGGAGGGAGGATTTCCGGGATGGCTGTGGGGATTGACCCCCAAGACTGCAGAAGCCCACGCCTGGAAAGATCCAGACTTTAGATTAAGGTTTGGATCTTTCCAGGTGTTTTATTAATCTGGAGCAAATTGGGAAATCTCATTTTTCTATGGATTAATTCGGTTTTATCTCAGGCATGATTTGGACACCTCAAGTAAAAGAGACAGGTCTTAGATTAAAGGCATGTGTAAGGACTCGCCCAATTCTGAGCAGGCCGAAGCCTGTGTTGCAGTTTGGCTCCCTGGTTAGAATAGCTGGCATCCATCTTAGGGAGGGAGTTCCACAGGGCAGCCATTAGAAGAAGGTAATTGCCAGAGACAGGGGGAGTGGCTTTAGAGCTTTTCTGACAGGAGGGAGAAATCCTGTCAGAAAAGTTTATTCTTGTGCTAGGCTTTGGAGAAGCAACATCCAAGCCTTAGCAGTCTGTTTTGAGCTAGGTTTTGGACAAGTAACATCCAAGCCTCAGCTGTTGGTCTGAATCAGTCTGTTCTATAGCGAAACACCTAGGGATTAGTCTGAACTAAGGGGTCAGGGAAGCTGACAGTGCTTAGGGTCAGAAGAGAACCGCTTAGAGTTTAGAGCCAGTAGGGCTAACTTGGGATAGTCAGTCAGGACACCTTATAGTCTCTGGATATAGAGAGTAAGGTGGGCTCTGAGACTGGGAGCTAGCACGAGTCTGTTAGCTCATTCAGACAAGACTCAGGGAACTTTTAGGGGATAGAAGTTCCATGTTGTTAACATCTAGTCACCACTAGTTTCAGTATTAGTGTGACAGAGCTTTTCCAGTCAAGTTCTAGCACTGACTGGGATTGCCTTTAAGATCTAAGAAGAAAAACCTCTATAGAAACCAATACGCTCCAGCACATTTGATATCCAGAAAACCATCACGCTGATGAACCATCTTTTTGTAACCATATGCTCTCGTTGCCTCAATAGAAGAACCATTAAGATCTGTGCCTTGTTTGTTTTAAAACCTGTTAAACTTAATAAACTCTTTCTTGTTAACTTTTTAAAAGCCTCCATCATACTTCTTCTCAGTTTCCCCTCAGTGGGTAGTTTTCAAAGGAGCCTAACTGGAAATCTAATTTAATTACAAAATCCTAATAGGAATATTAGGTTGGTGGTAGCGAGTTTTAAGAATTGGGTGGACCAAGTCATCACAGCATGTCTGGAAGGGCCCTCAGTTATTCTGTAACTGTATATAAAGGGATTTTGTAGCACTTTTATTTATTTATTTATTTATTTATTACTTGATTTTATATTCCGCTCCTCCCTGCAGGCTCGGGGCGGATCACAACAGCAATCAATAAAAACATCGAACAACAATATTAAAAAACCACAGGGGTTACAGGTTCTTAAAAGTTATGAGGATGGTCATACAATGCATTTGAGACTGAGAGATGTTGCTGTGAGTTATCTGGGCTGTATGGCCATGTTCCAAAGAAGGCTTCTGGAACATGGCCATACAGCCCAGGAAACCCACAACAACCCAGTGATTCCGGCCATAATAATAATAATAATAATAGCTTTATTTGCATTCCGCCCTATCTCCCTGAGTGGACTCAGGGCAGATTCCAACATAACAATGGCAAACATTCAATGCCTTCCTAAAACAAACAATACCAGAAAATCCCAGAGAAATTCCGGTTAGGAAAATAACATTAAAACCTAACATCAAATTAAAGCCTAGCATCAGTAAATTAAACTACACGTAGTCAAACAAAATTATATAATAACATAAAATCTAGATGAACATCCACATTAAGCCATGAAAGCCTTCAACAACACTGAGAGATGTCTGTTCCATAAGGTTTTGTAGATTCACTCTACTGATAACTTAGACAGGATCTGAAAAATTGTCACTCGGTCTCAGAGTGCTATAAAATCAATTTATAGGCAAGAAGACTACATAAGACTTGCAACTAGAAAAAAACATTGATCTTTAAGGAAATCCTCATACAGGTAGTCCCCAAGTTAAAAACAAGATAGGTTCTGTAGGTTTGTTCCCAAGTTGAATTTGTATGGAATTCGAACCAGGTACATTGGTTAAATGTAACTCCAGCCAAATATTTATGTATATAAGCTTTGGATAGCATAGGGAAAGGTTAACACCCCTTTGGTTGTCTATGTCCCTGTTCAGAAGATTTTATCTTATTTTCTGCCCCTGTGATAACTGGATTTTGAAAAATTTGGCTTGTTGTGGAAACAAGGATTGGTGATAAAGCTTCATCTGAGACACCTTTCACCCATGATAACTCTTTCAGGAGTGAATTTCCCTTCTTAGACATAGATTTCTCTCACTTCCTGTTATCTACCCCCATTCTTAACTATGAGTCCTATATGCATAAATGTAAGAGACAAACGGTGTCTGTTATGTTTAATATACATCTTGCACACATGGTCAAGATGTATATTAAACACAACAGGCAATCTGCATTTTATTGCTTATATTTTGGATAGGGGTATGTGCTCTATATCTGCAAAGGCAAATACTTGACAAGAAGTGTCTGCAGGGATTGCTACAGTCATTCTCAAAACTACTTCTGTCATTTCCAGTGACTTTCCATGTTGATTGAATTGCTATAAATTACTGTGTTTTTGAAAGATTTTCTTTTTATTTTCTCAGTTCTGGAGCTTGGGCTTGCTTTGATGAGTTTAACCGCATTGATATTGAAGTGTTGTCTGTAGTGGCCCAGCAGATCACAACAATTCAAAAGGCCCAGCAGCAAAGAGTAAGTGGTGGAAACAAGTCTAGGAAAACATGCCAGTAAAGTGTGAAAGGGGTGCTTTCTGATTTCTCATTTGATTTCACTTCACTTAGTTGTCCGCTAGAGACAAAATGGATTCCGGGGTCCCAAAAGCTAACTTTTCAAGGACTGTTTATAAGACTTTGACCTCATTTTGCCAGTATTCTTCTTGGAAGGCCGCTATTTAATGGAAATGTCAGAATAGCTTCACTGGTGCTAAAAACACTACAAAGGGATTTAGCAATCAATGTTTATCCTATGTTATAATGACCCACTATTCCAAGTTACCACAATATCAAGTTACCAAGAAATATATACTGTTATTGATGTTTATTTTTAACCAGTGACAAGTTTAACTCTAGTGACAGACCAATTTCTGACCTCACAACCTCTGAGGATGCCTGCCATTGATGCAGGCGAAATATCAAGAGGGAATGCTACTGGAACATGGCCATACAGTCCGAAAGACCTACAATAACTCAATTTCTGAGTTCTTTGTATGTATACTAAAGACAAGCTAAACACAAAGAACCAAGCTGCCTTACTCTCACCATGTGACAGTTAAACTTATTTCAGGCTGTCTTGTGTTGTTTGTATCTCTTGGGAATTGCTCCTAAGATTTTTGTAGCATGTTTATTGTTACAACTGCATTTTAATAAATAGTCTTAAACTCTTTCTATGTTTGACTCATCACATAATCATTCTGTTGCTTGCTATTCATTATGCTAGGATGTTTACACCTGGAGAAATGACCTCTTCTTCATAACAAAACTGTTATTCACTCAAGTTATAATAGGGAAGGAAAGCCTGTTTCTGTAAGGGAAGAACATTGTTACATACTAATCTAGGTTTCTGATCAAAGTTCTTATCTGTTGTTAGATAATTCGGGATGGCCATATTGATTGGATCCCTATGGGATTAACTGCATAAGTTTTGATACAAAATCAGATTTGTTCCCTGTGAAATTAAATACATTTATACTTTAAAATAATTCAGTATGAATAACCATCTTTTTGCTGTATTTAGGTTGATCGCTTCATATTTGAAGGTGCTGAGATCCCACTGGTCCCATCTTGTGCAGTGTTCATAACAATGAATCCTGGCTATGCAGGACGCACTGAATTACCAGATAATTTAAAGGTACCTAAATTCTGCTGGACACTGCAGGATGCTGCCTTAATTTTATACGTAACACTTACATATAGCAATATAAAATCAAATAACATTGTTATAACATTGTTTTTGTTGTATGCGCTTTCATGTTGTTTCTAATTTATGACAACACCAAGGCAAATTTATCACAGACTTTTATTGGCAAGACCTGTTCAGAGGATTTGTCTTTGTCCTCCTCTGAGCCTGAGAAAGTATGGCTTACTCATGGTACTATTCGTGAAATAGTAAAAGTTCAACTGTTAGAAAAGTGATGAAATATAAATAGTGATTGATTGATATGCCCGTGCTGTGATTATTTTAATTTGTCTACAGATGTAAATATAAGAAATCCTAAAACTCTATAATTTTTCTTCATGTGGGGAGGAAATAATCACATTTATTTCCAATCCCGTAGCAGTGCTTGAGTAGGTGTAGGCATGGGCAAACTTCAGCCCTCCAGATGTTTTGGACTTTATCTCCCAGCTGTTAGGAATTTGTGTGGCATTCAACAGTTTTGAGAAACTCACTTCAAAGAGCAATGGACTCTTAGGCTCTTAGGTTACTCAAATTCTGAAGATTATTGAATTAATATGTGGAAGAGAAATTCATCTATGGTTACCGGGCAGGATGTCCAAAAGACAACTCTGTTCTCAAGGTATCCCTAATCTCTGATTGAAGGCTGACTCTGCACTTGCCCCATTTTTTCTACGAAAATCCAGAATCTAGCTATATGTTCACCATGTTTGTCTTTCAATTCTGTTGAGTCTGAATTTCCAAAAGATTTCAGAATCCAAAAACGTTCACCTCCTTGCAACAAAGTTAAACATTTCAAATAACAAATTTAATTTATTTACATATTAGAAGTAGGGAAGGGTTTTGAATACTTTTGAAATTCATTAAGAAGGTATTGCAATAGCCCACCCACAGTGGAAATTTCTTCTCAAAATCCCAAACTTTTGAGAAATATCTGGGATACATATGATTGTTTTTTTAAATATTTTTATCTTCAATAGTAGTGTTGCTTGATTTGTTTTAGGCATGTTGATTGAAAATGGCCTCTCAGTCATTTTGGCAAACATAAATGGTAAACATAATTGGATTGGTAAACATAAATGTCCATTGTAGTTTCCCCACTTCATGTATGTGAATGCATATGTTCCAGGCTCTCTTTCGTCCTGTGGCAATGATGGTTCCAGATTATTCTATGATTGCTGAAATTTCTTTGTATTCTTTTGGATTCAATGAAGCCAAAGTTCTGGCAAAGAAGATTACTACCACATTTAAGCTGTCTTCTGAACAACTCAGTTCCCAGGTAGGCATTTCTGGCCCGTCAGTCTTTTAAAAATAGACAGAATGTCTGCTGTGCAATTTAGATACATATCAGAACTCAAAATGGTGTTGATATTTTGAAGTATCAATACTTACTTTTCACTTTGAATGCTACTTCAGCAACTATCTGTTATCCATGTTGATCCTCCTTAATTCAGGATTTCATTCAATCTTATGGATACTGTCATTTGTGCCCTTCTTTCATTTATTTTAAACTATTACCAAGAAATTACTCTATCAGAGTAAAGGGTTAGAAATAAAGAATTCCTATGACTTCTTAATTTTTAATTGCATTATTCTGTGCCATTCTATAATCTCCCTTTACCCTTGATTACAATACAAATATCGAGCTATCAAGCTAACAATGGAAACATTTTCATTTCTCTTCCTTAGAAAGGCTGGGCTAACATGAAAGGGAAGGTTGTCAGAATCCCTTTCCTTTCCTAATGAAATGCTTCCCGTTCTAGCTTAAGTTTCTATTCCTGCTATTGACATTTCTAATACTTCTCTTGCAGGATCACTATGACTTTGGAATGAGAGCTGTGAAAACTGTGATTTCAGCTGCTGGCAACCTCAAAAGAGAAAATCAAACAATGAATGAGGCAAGTCCATGAAAGTCTTACATGGAATGATTCAATCCATATGCAGCGGCCCATTGTCATTGAGATATGTTTCAACTTCATAAAAATAACCAGGGAAAGAATTATACACTATTCACTTCCATGCTCTTTCTAGTTGATCAGTATGTATATTATATAGGTATATAATAAATTCCTCACTTTTCTTTCTTAATGGTACTCAAGTTAGTGCCTAATGTACAGTAGGTAAAAACAAAATACAGGTAAAAATCTATTTATTTATTTACAGTATTTATATACTGCCTTTCTCACCCCTTACATTGGGCACTGATACAATGCCAATACAGACAATTACAATAGTAAAACCACAATAAAACATAAATCATAAGTAAAATAATACATCAACAAGCATTAAAATAATAAAACAGTCTCATCAGTCAAATCGCCATTCCACTCAATGTCCCTCTAAACTGCTACATACATCTACTGTCCAAAGGCCTGATTTTTTTTTTTCTAAAAGCCAGGAGGGAGGGAGCGGATCTAACCTCATTTGGGAGTGTGTTCCATAGGCAGGAGGCCACAGCTGAGAAGGCCCTGTCTCTCGTCCCCGTCAGACGCATTTGTGCTGTTGACGGGAGCAAGAGCAGGGCCTCCCAAATGATGATCTTAGATTACGATGTGGAACGTAGGGGTGGATGCATTCAGACAAGTAAGCTGGGCCAGAACCATATAGAGCTTTATAGGTCAAAATCAGCACTTTGAATTGGGCTTGGAGATGGACCGGCAGCCAGTGGAGCTGGCATAGCAGGGGGGTGGTATACTCCCTGTATGTTGCTCCGGTTAGTGATCTGGCTGCCACCCGTTGGACTAGCTGAAGTTACCAAACCATCTTCAAAGGCTGCCCCACGTAGAGCACGTTGCAGTAATCTATTTGGGATGTAACCAGAACATGGACCACCGTGGCCACATCAGACTTCCCAAGGTACGGGCGCAGCTGGTGCACCAGTCTTAACTGTGCAAAAGTTCCCCTAGCCAGCACCGAAAACTGGGGTTCCATGCTTAGTGATGAATCCAGGATCATTCCCAAGCTGTGAACCTGCACCTTCAGGGGGAGTGTAACCCCATCCAACACAGGCTGTAACCCTATGCCCTGTTTGGCCTTTCGAATGACCAGGAGAACCTCTGTCTTGTCTGGATTCAATTTCAGTTTGTTAACCCTCATCCAGTCCGACACAGCAGCCAAGTACCAGTTCAAGGTCTGAACAGCCTCCTTAGTAACAGGTGGGAAGGAGTGACAGATTTGGACATCATCTGCGTACAAATAACACCTTACTCCAAAACTCCAGATTATATCCCCCAGCGGCTTCGTGTAGATGTTAAATAACATCAAGGACAGTACTGAACCCTGAGGGACTCCACAAGACAACAGTTATGGAGTCGAACAGGTGTCACCCAGTAACAACTTCTGAAACCAACCCTCCAGGAAGGACTGGAGCCACTGCAGAGCAGTACCTCCAAGTCCCGTTTATGTGAGACATCCCAGAAGGATACCATGGTCAACAGTATTGAAGACCGCTGAGAGGTCCAGCAGAACCAACAGGGACCCACTCCCCCCGTCTAGCTCCTGGCGTAGATCATCTACTAAGGCGACCAAGGCTGTTTCAGTGCCATGTCCCGACCTAAAGCCAGACTGTGCCAGATCTAGATAATCAGTGTCTTCCAAGAACCCCTGGAGTTACAAGGCCACCACACGTTCCATGACTTTGCCCAAATACGGAAGATTAGAAACTGGCTGAAAATTCACTAATTGAGTGGGGTCTAGTGATGGTTTTTTTCAACAGCGGTTTTATAACAGCCTATTTTAGGCTCGCTGGAATCTTGCACTCCTGTAAGGAGGCATTAACCACCACCTTAACCCACTCTGCCAAACCCCCTCTGGCTTCTTTTATCAGCCAGGATGGGCAGGGGTCTAGTATGCATTTGGTAGGCCTCGTCTCTCCAAGGATCCTGTCCACATCCTCGGGCTGAACCAATTGACATGAATCCATTAAAACTGGACAAGCAAATGTTCGTGTTACATCCTCAGAGACTGCTGTTAACGTAGCGTCGAAGTTGGAACGGATCGGTTCAACTTTGTCCATAAAGAACCGAGGCTTGAGACCACTCTAGCTAGCTCAGGCAGGGAAACTGTAGTGCAGCGGGGTGGTCGGTACACTAACAGAATCCCTATCCTGTCCCGGCCACCGACCTTCAGGCCGACACACTCAAACGTGTTCAGAATGGGGCACCTGGTCAGGGGGATGGAATTCTTATAGACAATTGCGACACCCCCTCCCCGCCCTCCATATCTTGCCCCCCCTCCTTTTTAAAGATTGGGACAACAGTCAGCTAGAACTTTTCTTGTTCTCCAGAAATTCTTGAAGATAATTGTCAGTGTTTCTGAAGTTCTGGAATTATTTCTGCCCATTCTTTTAATACCCTTGGATGTAATTCGTCTTGCCCTGGATGCTTGAATTCATTTAGAGTAGCCAAACATTACTGTACTGTCTCTTCATCTATTCTTTGCTGCATTTCCCCTACACACACACACATATATATGAAAGAGGTCATCCCAGTGATTTTACTGCAACACAAAATACAAAAATAACCTGTTCTGTAGAATAACACTTCAAAGCACAAGACTTTGGCAATTGTGGTACATACTGGACATTGTTAGGTTTATTTGGAATCTTCATAATATGGAATAAATTTGGAAAGATTTGCTTTTTGAAGCAATTTCAAAGTTTTTAAGGATATGGAAGTCCCTTTGCCCTTTCGAAGCTTTTTCTGCAATTTCTGTTATAGAGCAGTGAGTGAGTTGAAAATGATTCAGCGCTTCCCCATGTCTGGTCCCTGGCCTCAGCTTAAGCCTGGGAAGTGGTTTAAAACCCAGTGGATGGCTTTCCTCCCTCCCGTATCTCCACATGGGCCTGGGGAGCAATTTAAAACCCAGAGGATGGCTTTCCTCCCTCCTGTCTCCCCACATGAGCCTGGGGAGAGATTTAAAACCCAGTGGGTGGCTTTCTACCCTCCCATCTCCCCGCATGGCCCTAGGGAGTGATTTAAAACCCAGTGGATGGCTTTC
Source organism: Anolis apletophallus (assembly GCA_030556195.1). Classification (NCBI taxonomy): domain Eukaryota; kingdom Metazoa; phylum Chordata; class Lepidosauria; order Squamata; family Anolidae; genus Anolis; species Anolis apletophallus. The sequence goes on from JARBWK010000001.1 coordinate 54,392,682, forward strand.
CTCCCTCCCGTCTCCCAGCATGATCCTGGGGAGCGATTTAAAACCCAGTGGATGGCTTTCCTCCCTCCCGTCTCCCCGCATGAGCCTGGGGAGCGATTTAAAACCCAGTGGATGGTTTTCCTCGCTCCCGTCTCCCCGCATGAGCTTGGGGAGAATTTTAATACCCAGTGGATGAATTTCCTCCCTTTGAGCTTGGGGAGAATTTTAATACCCAGTGGATGAATTTCCTCCCTTTGCTTCCCCCTCCTCTCTTTCTGGAGTAAAACAACTACTTTCAAAGTAAAGACCACCCAATGAAACAGGAAATAACACTTTGAAACCATTAACGAAGGATTCGGAAATCTCGGAAGTTTTGAAAAGTTTCAAACTTTTTTTTCTGTGAAAATCGGAATTGACTTTAGATCCGAACCACCAGTGCCCCCTACATCCGATACGAGTTTTGAACCTTTTTTAAAAAAAAAATCAAACAAGCCTAGTAAATCATTGCTTATCTGCTTTTACACCGTTGTTCTATAATGTCAGTTCTACGCCTGTTTTTTACCTGTTGTAAACCGCTCCGAGCTTCTAGAGGGAGCGGTCTAGAAGCCGAAAGAATAAATAAATAAATAAATAAATACGTTAGTTGTTTGAGGCAATCAGGTAAATAGAATCTGTTCTCAATTGCTTGTAGGAATTGATTTGCCTAAGGGCCATCAAGGATGTCAACGTTCCTAAATTCCTACAGGATGATCTCAAGCTTTTTAGTGGTATAATTTCTGATTTGTTTCCCATGATCAAAGAGGAGCCTATTGAGTATGGCATTCTAGAAGAAGCAATGCACAGGTGCTGCCTCAAGGACAATTTGAAGGATGTTGATGGTAAGTGAAAAAAGAAGATACCCACTCTGTACTTTTAAAAAAAATCATACATTGTACAAGTGGGGTTTTTTTGGGTTTTTTAAAAAAACATTGTTCTCACTATATGACAGTGGCTTCTTTGAAAAATATATCTGTCTCTGGAAGACCTTGGGAATTTGTAATTACAGCAGCAGGTTGCAGCTCGACCTTCAGTGTGTGAGAAAAGGTCTTGTCAAGTCTCTGGCTGGGAGTCATCTGGGAACTCTGTGTACTTTACTTAGAGCATCATGGAAGAAATGCAAGATATAAACATAGCAATAAAATAGCAGTGTCATGCAGTGTAGGTGTACTCAAAATTATAGCTAAGTTCAATGGGGCTTACAGCCTTAGCATTTTTTAAACCTTTCCTTCTATGGACATCCCTTTTTATTGGATGCAATGATGTACCAGAGCCTTCAAGCTCTTTCTTATCGGAAAAAGTGCAAAACAAGTCACAGCAGTGAAAGAAGCTCCATAGATTTCAAAGAGAAGGTAAAAAAAATCCCAGAAAAAGTCATTTTGTTTCTCAGATTGTATTTGGTATCTGTCTTTTTATAGTTGTTTTAGGAAAAAAATATTTAGCACTTGAAAATTTGTGCTGCTGGCTATGTACATACATTTATTTATTTATTTTTATTTTTGTTTTATATTCCACCCTCTCTTCCTTGTTGAGGGACTCAGAGCAGCTGACATATGGCGACAATTTGATACCATTCCACATAAACCACATCACATTCAAATACATATAAATGCATACATATAAAAACCTATGAAACTTATTTAAATACAATAATATGAGAAAAGACATTATTAAAACCATCTATAATTAAAATAAAATGGCCTCTGTCTCATTGCTGTATTTCGCAAATATTATACTTAACCCAGCTTAACCGTTGTCTTTCCTCAAAGGCTTCCTTTCAAAGGAAAGTTTTTTTTTCTAAAGGGTAACAAGGAGGGAGCAATTTTGATGTCCCTCGGGAGGGAGTATCAGAGCTGAGGAGCCACTGTTAAGAAGGCCCTTTCTCTCATTCCTACCAACCACACCTAAGACTGGGGTAGGACTGAGAGTAGGGCCTCTGTAGCTGAACGTAGGGCTTGGGCAGGCTCGTATTGGGAGATGTGGTTGGATGGATTGGTTGGGCCTGAACCATTCATATACATAATGGAGAAAATGAGAGAGAGAGAGAGAGAGAGAGAGAGAGAGAGAGAGAATTGTTATTGTATCTTACATTAATAAAACAACAACATGAACAGTAACATGATTAAAATAATAGGAGGAAGTAATAATGTTAAGATTTCAAAATCAGGTTCTCTAAGGGGTGGACAATCTGTAGATCCAGGGGTATATGTGGCCCTTTGTCTAATTTCAGATACACTTTTCTAGTGTTCCATTATATCCCACAAGAAGAGTGGTTGCCTCTTCTCTGGCAGTCCATTTGGCCAATAGAGAGGAAGAAGAAAGAGAAGTGTGGCAGAAAGTCCTGGGTGTGACTCTGCCTGTGACAGGCTTGCTTTCCTCCACAAAATGTTCTCCCTGTGAGCACTCCAGTCATGTTTTGTGGGATCTAAGAGGCACTAGCTAATCCAAATGTTTTCATCACCAGGTACTGGGAAAAAACAAACAAAATAAGCATCAAGCAGACCTCATTAGACAGAGTTCCAACACTAGTTTACTACCACAAAAAGGCCCTTTTACATGTGCATTTGTGCACATTCTGTATATTCCCAAAATATGTTGTAAGAATGAAAGTACTTAGATACAGTAACCTAGTAGTCTAAGTTATCATCTTTCTCTGAAGGTCTAAATAATAAACTCCTTTTTTCTTCTGGGTTGCTCTTTATAGATCACAGATCAGTTACCATCTTTAGTAGGTTCACAAGTCTTTCTGCTAACAGTGGATGTTTGAAAACAGACTTGCAGGCATTATAAATCTTTTCACTTTAGGGTTTGTGACAAAATGCATCCAGCTGTATGAAACTACTGTGGTACGGCACGGCCTCATGTTAGTAGGACCTACAGGCTCTGGAAAAACTAAGGTAAGTATTGGGGAAGATATATTGTGACACTGGAAATAGCTAGAGATTTCTCTGAGCTCAAACACCCATAGTATGAGCACTTCTAGTCCTCTTTTGTTTAATCTAATGGGGTTAGAGATTCTTTTTTCTGAGACAGAAAATCCTTTCTTGTAAACCGTAGCGGCATCCTGCATTGGAGAGCTTTGCAGTAAGACCAATGGATTTAGAATGGATACATTGAATTTGTGTGTACTGTGAAAGAGTCTCATTAGAGTAGGTGCGGACAACCTTGAGCTTCCACAATTTTAGTAGGATTTCTGCAGTGTGATTTTTCAGATCGTTCATCAACATTCTGAAAAGTACCAATGTCTTTCACATTTCTGTTTTTCTGCTTCTGTTTTATAATCCTGTTTTTAAAATCATGCCAAACCCTTGAGAAAGGTATTTTGTTACTTTTTTATAGTCTTCATTATAAGTGGATTCATGGTGAGTTTGGATTGGCTTTGTTTTCTATCTAAAAATACATGCTAAGATCTTTCATTCTGTCACACTGTTTCTTTAGTGTTATAAAGTTTTAGCTGCGGCAATGACGTCTTTGAAAGGCAAGCCTTCAGTCAGTGGTGGAAATTATGAAGCTGTCAATTATTATATATTAAATCCCAAATCTATTACCATGGGCCAGCTATATGGAGAGTTTGACTTGTTAACTCATGAATGGTAAATTCTGAACTTTCCTTCTTTCTGCACTTGTCCTTTTCATAGGAATAAGAGCACTGTATTAGTTTCAACTATAGAATTCCTTGTGAGCCTTAGTGACAAGATTAAGATACAATGATATGGCCAAGACAAGGTTAAGCACCATGTTTCCTTTCCGTATCTATTGGATTTTGAAAGTTTAATTTTGGCTGGGCCATGTTATCGCTTCTGAATGTCAAATATTAGGTTTCTGGTTTATGAGCTTGTATATGTAACACAAACCAGGTAGTCAACACTGGAATCTACCAAAAACGCAACCTCTAATACTGATTTTCTGCTACATATATGTCTGGTGTCCTCTGCGTCAGTACTTCTCATGCTCTGTGATGTGATGGACTAGTATTTTCCCCCCAACATGCCAGGAACATATGCTATATTTATGGCATACAATGAACCCTCTGGATCCAAAGGTTCCACATCCAAGAATTCAATTAGTCATGGTTCATCATACCCCATATTATGAAATGTCATAAACTAAATGTGGACAAGTATGTCACTGCCATTTAATAATATTGGGGGAAATTACCTGCATTTTTTCATATCTATGCGTAGTCTGAAACCAAGCCCCTATACTATTGTCATATAGTTTCCTGGAAACTGTGACTCATGATCAAGCACCATTCTGTGTACAACTTGTTTGAGTAGCACTACTCTGCTTGAAGAACCAGTGTGGTGTACTGGATTGTGATTCTGGAAAGTGACTCTGGAAACAAGGATTCAAATCGTTTCTCAGCCATGGAATCTCACTGCATTACCTGGGGCAAATTATACTCTCTCAGGGAAAGTAAAGGAAAACCTCTTCTGAACAAATCCCTGTGATTGAGTCACTTTCCGTGTTAAGTCAGAAATGACTTGAAGGCATAGAGCAACAACAATAAACTCTAACTTGAGAAATTCAGAAACTTCTTTGACTATCCTTACAACACTCTAGATTAAAGTTTTTTGTCTAATGGATTCTTCATAGAATCTATAAAGATAGTCCATGAATCACTGCAATCACAGATCCCTCCTCTCAAGGGAAAGAATAGAAATTTCCATAAAACTATAGAGGAACTCTTCTGCCTTTTAATTTTCTGTGCAAAGCACACAATTCTTCCATAATTCCATAAATCTATTTTAATTAATAAAAATAACTCAAAAAGGAAGAGCTTCCAAGTAAACATCTGCATTTTACCCTGAAGATTCCTAAGTTTGGGCTAAAGAAAGATTTTTCCCTAGCAAATTCTGGTTAATTGCAACCGCTACAGCTTGTTTGCAATATAATGTTTGCTGAAAAGAGAGCATATATATGCATTACCGTGTCAGAAAAATACAATGCCCAAAAGACATTGTTCACAAGCATAAAACCATCTGTTCTCTCTGGTTGGACTTCAGAGGATTTTTATTTTCTTTTGATCTTGTAAAAAAGACCTTGCACATCTTCACTGTTTAGATAAAAGCAGGGGGAGATAATTATAATAGTGTTACATTGATGGCAGTGATCTACTAACAGAGATAAAATGTTGGACTATTTCCAATAGCTGTTGGTGCCTTTGCATTTCTGACAATGAATTGTCTCCTGCTATCATACTTCCTTTCTCATATCAAGGCATAAAATGAGAAACTCCATTCTTTAAAAAGCAGATTCTACTCTATAATTGTTATCTGGATACTGCAGATATATTTAAGATCATTTATATGATGCTGTTATAACATGTGGAACTATTAGATTGATCTCTGTATATCTCCCTCCCCACCTCATAGGACAGATGGGATTCTTCCGGCTCTCATTCGGGTGGGAGCTGTAGCCACAGATAGCAACAAGAAATGGTACATGTTTGATGGTCCAGTTGATGCAGTTTGGATTGAAAATATGAACACTGTGCTGGATGACAACAAGAAGTTGTGTCTTAGTTCTGGAGAAATTATTAAGCTAACAGAGGTATTTTTCTATTTTCCTTTTTCTCCAGGCATTGGCACAAGCATACTCACACATACATTGCACATTCACATGTTTCATTTTAATATTTGTGAATAAAAGTGGAGGAGGGTATCCTGATATGAGTCATTGTTTTGCCAAAAGCAAAGGTTCTTTTCATATTCAGAGACAACAAGCACCTAAGTAGCTTGAAATTCAAACAATTTTATTGTAAAGCAGGCAAAAATATTAAAGAAGAGAAATACAAACCGAGGAGGTTAACTTCCCCAATCAGTTGTCAGGAATTTCAGGGACAACAATGATTACCCTAGTCTTGGCCAGTATGCAGCACCTTTCTGGTTTGATCAAAGTTCAAGTGAAGGACCCAAACTAAACAAGAAGTATATAACCACAAAGATTGTAAATTGTCAAATAATGTTATTGTTATTATCACACATAGAATACTGTACTCATGGACCCCAGTCGTATATTTATTTATTTTTATTTATTCGTTCGACTTAATATACCGCTCTCTCTGGAGCCCAGAGCGGTTTACAGAGTTAAAAACAGATGACCACATAAAATGCAATAAAACCAGATAAAACCCTCAGTTAAAATCAAATTCCAGCAGAACTGCAATGGCAGTAGGAATATGCTGACAGCGACACAACAGGATGCTGATAACACGGCATTGGTTATGGACCAAATGCCTGTCCGAATATATATATATATATATATATATATATATATATACACACACACACACACACACACACACACACACATTCAGTTCATTTCCACAAGGTAAATTTCAATCCACAATTTCATAAAGAATCAGGTCCGGAGGCAGGCAAATTCCAATCACAAGTTCATGAAAATCGTCCAAAGTTCATTACATAACGTGCATATTGCAAAGAAACATAAGTTTATAGTAGAAGTCCCAAAGACATCAACAAAACGTGCATATTATGAGCGAAGTCGCATCAAGTGGAGCCAAACATAATTTCATCCAAAGCCGGGTTGACGGAAGCATAAGAATTCTTTCTCCGTTTCGCACCAATAGGTGCTTTATCAAAACCAAGATAACAATATGGCTAGTGGGGCATCCACTGATCTACAATAAAGATAAAGGGTCAGGTAATAAACAGCAGGTCCAAACAGACAGTAATAATGAAATATACATAGTAACATATATACATACCACAATCAAGTAGATATTTGACAATTTACAATCTTTGTGGTTATATACTTCTTGTTTAGTTTGGGTCCTTCACTTGGCTCTGTTAAGATAATATCAGCATCTGTTGCTTTTCCTGCATCAAAGTTCACCTTTAGGCTGAACTGAGAAGTCTCTTATATAATTCAAGTCCAGGGTGCTACCTGATGATCCAAGACAACACCCTAATCAATTACACTTCTTTTTCTCTGGGTGATGTTCTTGTACCATCTAGAATAGTAGTTCTCACCCTTCGGGTTCCCAGATGTTTTGGTCTTCAACTCTCAGAAATCCTAACAGTTGCTAAACTGGCTGGGATTTTTGGGAATTGTAGGCCAAAACACCTGGTTTAGAACCAATGATCTAGAAGATAAGCCCAAAGCAAGTGGACAACAGCCAGCTTTACTAATAGTTGTATCTTCCTGCATCACATGGCCATATTATCAATATCAGTTTTGAACCTAAAACAAATAAACAAACAATAAACAGTCCTTAACAGTGAGTTAACCTTAAGGTCTTTTAGGTGACAGGAATGTATGGAACAATTTGACACTCCTCAATATACAAAGGTCTTTCACAAATTCCCCCTATAGTAACTTGCTCCACTGAAAGGCATCAAGGCAACCTCTTCTGTGAGAGGTTTTGCATTTTTACAGTCTCTCCCCCCTCTCTATATATACGGTGAACAAAACTATTCTGTTTTAAAATATTGCTTGATAGATTTGTGGTCACATAGCTAAAAGACTGTACTAATCAATATGGTTAGTCAGGATATTAAAAACATGAGTGAGTAATTATTAAATAATGCATAATTTGTGTTTCTCCAAGGGAGAGTTGACATGCTGGTTAAAATTAAATAAATTGATTTTAATATATCATGACTGAATAAATGTTATTAAAATTACAATTTGAGTATTTCTTCTAGATGCTGCTGGACTTCACAGTGGTTTTTCTCTTATATTTTGACTTAGTCCCCTAGAGTTGTAGAGGCTAGACTTTAAGAATCTTCCACCTTGTTGTACTTCCAATATAGGAAATGCTAGTTATTCTTGCATCTTCTGTGAAAATCTGAGAGAAATATCTGAATTTTTAACTCTGGTTCCCAGGCGATGACCATGATGTTTGAAGTACAGGATTTAGCTGTTGCCTCTCCTGCCACTGTTTCTCGGTGTGGCATGGTATACCTTGAGCCTAGCATTTTGGGACTGAAGCCTTTCACAGAATGTTGGCTGAAGAAGATTCCAGATATTATGAAGCCATATTCAGAGAAGCTGGATTCTCTTTTCAGCAGATTTCTAGAGGTGAACTATTACCGTATTGCTCCTTTTTTTATTCAGTGCAAAATCTGTAACGGAGTTCAGGGTTTAGCCAACCAGAGTACAATCCCATTTTTCTTCCACAGCTTTATGACAGCAAGTTTGCTGTGAATTCGGTCCTATGTCTCTTGAATTCAATATTGGCAGAATTTCTACACACAGAAGGGTTGAGATTCTTACAGTTTTACATATTCATAAGGGCCACTTTGCCATTTTGCATCTAAAGCTTAAAGTAGATATGCTTCTGTCATTTTGTAATGTAAGACGTAAAATCTACATGGTCTAGGATGAACATTTTCCTTTTCTACAGGAAAGAGGTTCAGTGGCAATATATTCTGCACATGAAAATGCTCATAGCCTATATCCTTTTGCCATGCAAATGGATATAGTCAATGAAAGTTTTTCTTCCTCTATGGCAACTCCCAGGAGTGACCCCCCCCCCCAAAACTAACCAAGAACTTCACCCTCACTGGAAGTTTGCTACTATGGAGCCACATTGGTAAAACATGCACATGTACAATTGTCTTTTGAACCAACGCTCAGATACTTTGTTTTTTAAGGGAAATCATACTTTTGGGATGCTTCCAGGAATGCAGCCTAGTTACTGAGATTTTAAAAGGGACATACTTGTAGTCTCCTCTTCCTCCCCCTTCTTTTTTTTAGGGGAACACAAGGACCTCAAGGGTGTTCATGGAATACTTCTGTAGTTTGTGAGATTTGTGTTCCCCACATTATTTTGTGGTGTTGTCTCTGAACCTTGTTATATCATTGTTATCATTATACAATTAATTTAATCCCTGAGCCATATCGTAATGCATGAACTGTTACCAGATTGTGCCCCATATTATAAATGCAGGTGGAGGTAAATTGCTGGTGTGAATTACATCGTGTGTGTGTGTGTGTGTGTGTGTGTGCGTGCGAGAGAGAGAGAGAGAGAGAGAGAGAGGTATATTCATGAGTTTCCTCCTCATGCCAGCTGATCAAGGCAGGAGTCCAAAGTTATTTTCTATTGAAAATGTTAATTCCACTGCCTCTCAAATCAGTTTACAAAATCATTTCTGGCCAGCTTATCAAGGTTTTATGTCTCTAGCTGAAACTTTTCTACATTCAAAATTTCTCAAATCTCATAACTAGGTATTTAAATTTAGAAATGGTATCAATATTTTGTGGTGCCTTAAAGAAAAGAGAAGCTATAAATGCCATTCTTAAATGGGAAGTTACAGTATGTGTCTGCTCTCATAGAAACTAGGAGGTGAACAGATGAAGAGCCAGTCTCTAAATCTGCTGTTTTGACTGCATCACGGTGTGTCTCAGAATGGGAAACAGATAAAAATAAAACTGATCAATTAATTGCTTCTAAGAGATATTGAATCAAGATATTTATTTCTTTAAATGACGGGCTGGTAACACAGGAAACACAACACTGAAATGAATAAAATAATGGAGAAGGTAACAGAAGTGGTAAAACCCAAGGAAAGTGTGGGGGAACTGCTTAGAGAGAGTAAAAGAGACAGTCAACTGACTTTCCATCTCCTAATTTACTAACTTCCTTGGTGAATTAAAAGAGATGGTCATTTAAACAGGTGAAACAGCAACAAAATCACCAGAAAGGCAGAAAAGTGCTGAAATGATGGCACACAAATCCCTAGGCAGTCATAGAACAAACTATTCAATTGGATAGAGGGATTCCTCCAACAAGTGCATATTTCCACCCTGCAAATGAACCAATGGAGTTCCTTACTTAAAACTGATAGTGGCAAACACTCCACTGGTTATTCCCATAGGTACAGAGAGACAGAGGCACTTGCAGACACAGCAGGAATAGCAATTGCAGAGACCTATCATTGGAAAAACAGCAAAACAACAGCAACTTAATGTACGTTAGTTATAGGAAGCAGGCAAATCTGAAATGGGAAACATAATTAAAGAAATGGTGAATAGAAAATAAGAGAAAGACTTCAAGCTGATTTGGATTTTCCAACAGACAGGTTTCTAAGGTCCACAGGTGAACAAAACATATCTGTGTTGCACACTAATATAAACACTAATTTAAAAGTAAATTAAGTCAAAGGAATTTTAATGAAATGAATTCAAACTTAATGAATTTAATGAATTTTGAACAAGTTTTCACAGCAGGGAGCAGCAGACTATTTAGCAAGTTCAACACATTTACTTAATTTTGATACACAAATGCTGGCAGTGGATTTAGGAAATCATTGAGATCAGTTCAGCCGCCTTCTCAAAATAATCAAACATTAGAGCAAGGTAATAGTGAAAAGGATGAGAAAGATGATAAAGATAGAAATGTCTGACTAAGGTCAAATATTTAGCTCGAAAAACAACTAAAATGCAAGAAAACGTTCTTAAAGGGATTTAAATTCTGATTCAGAGGAGGAACTTTTATGAAGGAAAATTTAGATGGCATATAAATGAACAGTGAAAAAAATTCAGGTGCAGAGATGTACACAGAAAGAAATTTTGACAGATTATTTGAGATTCAGAATTTTTAAATTTTCCTAAAGCAAGTATTTACAACATTGGGTTTCAAGAATAAGCAAAAAGTGAGTCAGGATGATAATACTCCTTCAAAGAAAAATATCAGTTATTGCCTTGCCACCCCCGAAATAAGACACACGACAACAGTGGTTGGGTTCAAATTGGGCAACATTTATTTGCATTGTTACCTATTTAATTGTCCTTAACCTTAACTCAAGGGGTGTCAGGAATTTGGTGTATCCAATTCAGGTAGCCACCCTACCTGGTTCCGGAGTTAATTTGCAGGCGAAACGACTGGATTCCTTGACGTCCGGCCAAGGCAACCCGTTAAGGGAAATGAGAGCGAGGTCTGGTCCCCAAGATATCGAGACCAGCCTCCTCCCATTCCAGGCCATTTACCCGAACCTCCCCGGTCAACTTGATCTTTGGTTGATTATTAACATGATGGCCTTCACCCCTAACGGGGGGTGCTTTAGTAGCACACCAAGATATGGGAGTTTCCTTACCTATTTTCCGCCACGGATTGGGGGCAGATGTCTATCTTGCCTCCCATTCCTCCACCAAGTCTTCTAACACCCCCATGGTAGCGCTCTGGAAATCTGATAGTGATTGAAGGTTGCCCGAATCCGAGAAATGTCTAAGTTACAAGGAGTAAGCTCCACATGTAACCTGCAGGACCCCGATGGCCCTGGCTACACTCACCCACCTGGGTCGGATATCACTAGCATCTTCCCATCTCCCGCACCAGACCACCTGTAACGTGGTGTGGTGGCGGGCCATATGATGTGACGCCGGGGCCATGCCTGCCCCAATTATTATTATCATGTATTTATGTATTTTATTAGATACCAACTCAGTCCTGCCCAAGCAGCGCCTGGATCACCAACGCATCAGGAGGAAAGGATTATTATTATCCTTAGTTTCATTATTTCATTAGATACCAGCTCAGTCCTGCCCACGCAGCGTCCTGCCCATGCCGCATCTGGATCACCAACACATCAGGAGGAAACCCACTCCTGGTATCAACGGCAACGCCGCGTGGCCCGGTTCACTCGTTTCCGTGCTCTCTCCAGCATCTTCACGTCCCCCCCATCCGACCACCTGTAACGTGGTGTGATGGCGGACCATACGATGTGAACCCGGGGCCAGGTACAACTGTGCGGATGGCCTGGTTCGCTCGCCTCTGTGCCCTCTCTAGCATCTCTACATCCCTTCCACCCGACCACATGCAATGCGGTGTGATGGCGGACCCTGCGATGCGAAGCCCGGGGCCCTCCTAGCCAAATGCTTTTTTCCGCCCATCAGGAGGCCACCTGCTCCTGGGATCCCGGAACAAGGGGAGCTAACAGTCCCAGCGTAGACCGCGTCTACCTCTCCATCCTCAGCGGCAATGGAGGCGAGGCCCAAAGCTGGCCATAGAGGGTCTTGAGTGCCTCTTCATCTGCTTGCCTGCTGTAGCTGCGTCCGCACATTAAGACTCGCCGCCTCTGCTGAAGCCTGGCATGACCTGGAACAATAAAAAGACATAACCACGCCGCGCGCGTGTAGTCTTTGTACGCGCCGACTGTTACCTCCCAAGGACTTAACTGCCTCGGCCTCCTAGCCGTTGTGCCGGCTGCTGACACTGCGCCAATCTGATAAGAATGCGTCTCCAGTCTACCGCGCCCCAGGAGACATTTGCCCATAACAGTCTGTCCTGTTATTCTGAGGGGGGGGGGGCATTCCATCATGGCGGCCAAACAGATAGCCCGAGAGCGGGCCCCTGAGCTCAGAGCAACGTGCTATGGCCGTGACTGGACACAATTTGTTATCCGAGAGAGTTGCCAATGTAATCAAGCACCCCTTTGCTCAATGATCCATCATAAAGGATCTCGCCCTGATCTTCCACCTGCCCTGGCTCCCTTTGCCGTCGGAGGCCAGCGGGGTGCGATGTGAATGGCCAGATCTGGAGCCTGCCACCAACTCGCCCTGTGGTCTTTAGCGAATCGTATCCCTGCATGACCAAACTCTGCAGCCACTAACAAGAGCTGAGAGAGTGTCACGTATAATTGACCTTGTGGTCTTAAGCGAATCGCATCTCTGAATGACCAAACCCTGCATTCGCTAACCAGAGCTGAGAGAGTGTCGCGTGTAAAAGACCTTGTGGTCTTTAAGCCACTTGCCTCTCTGAATGACCCACCTCTGCAGCCACTAACACGAGCTGAGAGTGTCTCGTATAATTGGCGTTGTGGTCTTAAGCAAATCGCATCCCTGAATGACCAAACTCTGCAGCCAGTAACAAGAGCTGATAGAGTGTCTTGTATAATTGACCTTGCGGTTTTAAGCAAGTCTCATCCCTGAATGACCAAACTCTGCAGCCACTAACAAGAGCCGAGAGCGTGTCCGTTCGATTGACCTTGCGGTCTTAAGCAAATCGCATCCCTGAATGACCAAACTCTGCAGCCAGTAACAAGAGCTGATAGAGTGTCTTGTATAATTGACCTTGCGGTTTTAAGCAAGTCTCATCCCTGAATGACCAAACTCTGCAGCCACTAACAAGAGCCGAGAGCGTGTCCCGTTCGATTGACCTTGCGGTCTTAAGCAAATCGCATCCCTGAATGACCAAACTCTGCAGCCAGTAACAAGAGCTGATAGAGTGTCTTGTATAATTGACCTTGCGGTTTTAAGCAAGTCTCATCCCTGAATGACCAAACTCTGCAGCCACTAACAAGAGCCGAGAGCGTGTCCCGTTCGATTGACCTTGCGGTCTTAAGCAAATCGCATCCCTGAATGACCAAACTCTGCAGCCAGTAACAAGAGCTGAGAGAGTGTCTTGTATAATTGACCTTGCGGTTTTAGGCAAATCGCATCCCTGAATGACCAAACTCTGCAGCCACTAACAAGAGCTGAGAGAGTGTCTTGTACAAGCGACCTTCTTGCGGTCTTAAAGCACATCACCTCACCTGCTTGACCCAATTCTGCAACCACTCACCAATTCTGCAGCCACTCACCAAAGCTGCAAGACTGTCTCGCATGATTGACCGGAAATGCGTGGATTGCAGGGGAAAATGTAGAGAAGGAGACATGATATCTATGTACACCCGTGTGATAGGGAGCCATGAAACCGGAAAGGAGATACCACCTGGGCGTTATAAGCTGCCCGACTGCTGTAATCCCGTTCTAGAGAGGAACTCTCTACCTTGTGGTGCGGTGGAAACTACTTCCAGCGGTCATAGCTGTTCCTCGGCTTCCTGCCTGAGTGACCCTTGGGTTGTGCCTGCACGTGGAGCCTCGCTCGAGGGAACCTGCAACACAGAACTGCAACTGGACAAGAACATTTAGTATGGGGGGGGGCACCTGAAAGGGAAAGAGGCACTGGCAGGATATGGGACCATTGCATGATTCCCATGGAAGCTGACGGATATGTTGCTGCTACGGCCTAAGGAGTGCAATTGTTGGTGCCTTAGCATGAGACGTCATGCCCTATGAATACCTGCAACAAAAAGGGGAACCCATATGACTGAAGATTGCAGCCCGGGGGAGTCCATGTGCTGAAAATCTAGGCACGCCCTACGTACATCAAAAGTGACGACCATTGCCATATGCATAAGGTATGGTGCCCGAAAGACCCACAGACTCCAAGCCCGAGGTGCGCAAGTGGCACTGTGCGACAGTGGTTCCCAGGGAGAAAAGGTGAGAGGCAGAGCCAGCGATGCGCATAGACACCTCCCAGGGCAGGTGGCAGGCTTGACTGCGTGTAGCGCCATCGCCCACCTACTGGAGCGGCGCCTATTGATCCGCTCACAAGTACCTGTTATGGAGCTGCTAGGTGATCAGAAACAGGAGCTAATAGCATGTGCTCGCCTCGTTCCCCAGGTATGAACCTGCGCGCGCTCAGTTAGCAAGTTATGCAGCCCCCATTCATTAACTCACTGTACCCGGGGGGCCTTGACTGGTGAAGGCAGAGGGCAACAGGCCTAGGGGGGGGGGCTTTTCCAGCCCACCCCCCCACATGGAAGGAAGGCAGCTAGACATAGTGTCCCTAGTGTTGATTGTGTTCCCCCCAGCCGCCTAGTCTACTCTGAACGGGGTGGAAAGTGTCCCGTGAAGGTTGACCAACAGATCCAGGGGCTGGAGAACAAGCCCTGTGAGGAGCGGCTTAAAGAGTTGGGCATGCCTTGCCTGAAAAAGAGAAAGCTGGGAGGAAATGGATAGCCATGGGGGAGCAACCCATAATTTGCTGCCCTGTGGAATAGGATATGGGACAATGGCTTCAGACTACAAGAAAAGGGGGGGGGGGCTCCAGCAAACTTTAGAAAGCACTTCCCGACCCCGGGAGCCGTTCCACAGCGGAACTCTCTGCCCCCGGGTGCGCGGAAGCTCCTGCCTTGGCACCGAATGGTACTATTAATTTCGTTATATTATTGCTATTATTTTAAAACAGTAGCTGGATGGCCCTCTGCTAGGGTGCAATTATTCCTGCTGCATGGCAGGGGGTGGACCGGGTGACCCCACAAAGGATCCACAGGCAGGAAGCATCCAAGCTTTGAAGCTGCAAGGCTATTCAATGCTAGTCAATTTGATCAATTGCAATATTCATACTTGTCTCAAATAGACGAGAGTTCGTTCTCCTCGACTAGGACATTCCAACTATACAGAGCCACGATCAGCTTGCAAGAATTATCCAAAAATTTATATTAATATTTATATTAACACAACGTTCACATTGCATGTGCAGTAAGGATGGGGAATAACATTTTGGCTCAAAACAAACTAACCTAGGACCCTTTATACTGGGGAATTTAGACTTGTGTAAAGATGCCCTGGAGTGGCCAAAATTTGGTATGTTCATGCCAAATCTGGGCTCATTATTCGCATGACATGGAGAGCCTAACTACTCTGCTGGGACAGCATGCATCTTACTGCTCGATGTTGCCACTCATCCTAGACGGCCATAGCTCTCTATGCATGCTCCTGGCCGTCACGTGGGCCCTTCTAACACCAGAATGAGGTGTCTCCATTGTTACGTTTAGTGCCAGGAAAACGACCCGTCTCTCTACAGCACTAAACTTAAAGTCCAGCTGCAATCCCCTTGAAGATAAAGCAACACCAGGGTCCCAGTAGGCTTCCACCAAAAGAAACTCATTAACTCTTTACAGCAGAGTTCCCGCAGGCCCTTCTTCAAGGAGGGGGGGGGACCGGAGGGCGACCCAAGGCCTTCCCCCCCAGGAGAGAACCCGGTGGCCCACGTGGCCACCGGGGCAGCGACGGGCCTCACGGCGGCCTACCCCGCTGCCAGGCCCGTCTTCAAGGAGGGGGGGGACTAGAGGGCGACCCAAGGTCTTCCCTCCCCCCCCCCAGGAGAGACGGGCCTCACGGCAGCCTACCCGCCAGCCAGGCCCGCAAAAACAAGAAGGGGGGCGGAGGGGGAACCGGGGCCCTCTCCCCCCCGCAAGGAAGTGTCCCGGCGGCCACGTGGCCGCCCGGGCGAGCTCGGGCCTGGCCGGCCTGCCCGCCAGTCAGGCCAGCAACAAAACGCGAAGGGGGGGCGGAGGGGGCACCGGGGCCCTCTCCCCCCTGTGAAGCGTCCAGGCCGGGCGAGCTCAGGCTTGGCCGGCCTACCCGCCAGCCAGGCCCGCAACAAACAGGTATAGGGGGCGGAGGGGGAACTGGGGCCCTCTCCCCCCAGGGAAGTGTCCCGGCGGCCACGTGGCCGACCGGGCAAGCTCGGGCCTGGCCGGCCTACCCACCAGCCAGGCCCGCAACAAACAGGAAGGGGGGGCGGAAGGGGAACCGGGGCCCTCCCCCCCCCCGGGAAGCGTCCCGGTGGCCACGTGGCCGACCAGGCGAGCTCGGGCCTGGCCGGCCTACCCACCAGCCAGGCCCGCAACAAACAGGAAGGGGGGGCGGAGGGGGAACCGGGGCCCTCTCCCCCCCGGGAAGCGTCCCAGCGGCCTACCCCACTGCCAGGCCCGTCTTCAAGGAGGGGGGACTGGAGGGCGACCCAAGGCCTTCCCTCCCCCCCAGGAGAGACGGGCCTCACGGCGGCCTACCCGCCAGCCAGGCCCGCAAAAACAAGAAGGGGGGCGGAGGGGGAACCGGGGCCCTCTCCCCCCCCAAGGAAGTGTCCCGGCGGCCATGTGGCCGCCCGGGCGAGCTCGGGCCTGGCCGGCCTGCCCGCCAGTCAGGCCAGCAACAAAACGAGAAGGGGGGCGGAGGGGGCACCGGGGCCCTCTCCCCCCTGTGAAGCGTCCAGGCCGGGCGAGCTCGGGCTTGGCCGGCCTACCCGCCAGCCAGGCCCGCAACAAACAGGAAAAGGGGGCGGAGGGGGAACTGGGGCCCTCTCCCCCCAGGGAAGTGTCCCGGCGGCCACGTGGCCGACCGGGCAAGCTCGGGCCTGGCCGGCCTACCCACCAGCCAGGCCCGCAACAAACAGGAAGGGGGGGCGGAAGGGGAACCGAGGCCCTCTCCCCGGAAGCGCCCGGCGGCCACGGGGGGGCGGAGGGGAACCGGGGCCCTCTCCCCCGGGCGCCCCGGCGGCCACGTGGCCGACCAGGCGGCTCGGGCCTGGCTGGCCTACCCGCCAGCCAGGCCCACAACAAACAGGAAGGGGGGCGGAGGGAACCGGGGCCCTCTCCCCTGGGAAGCGTCCCGGTGGCCACGTGGCCGACCGGGTGAGCTCGGCCTGGCCGGCCTACCCGCCAGCCAAGCCCGCAACAAACACGAGGGGGGGTGGAGGGGGAACCGGGGCCCTCTCCCCCCCGGGAAGCGTCCCGGCGGCCACGTGGCCAACCAGGCAAGCTTGGGCCTGGCCGGCCTACCCACCAGCCAGGCCCGCAACAAACAAGTAGGGGGGTGGAGGGGGAACCGGTGCCCTCTCCCCCCTAGGAAGCGTCCCGGCGGCCACGTGGCCAACCGGGCGAGCTCGGGCCTGGCCAGCCTACCCGTCGGCCAGGCCCGCAACAAACAGGAAGGGGGGGCGGAGTGGGAACCGGGGCCTTCTCCCCCCCGGGAAGCCTCCCGGCGGCCACGTGGCCGACCGGGTGAGCTCGGGACTGGCCGGCCTACCCGCCGGCCAGGCCCGCAACAAACAGGAAGGGGGGCGGAGGGGGAACCGGGGCCCTCCCCCCCCGGGAAGCGTCCCGGCGGCCACGTGGCCGACTGGGCGAGCTCGGGCCTGGCCGGCCTACCCGCCAGCCAGGCCCGCAACAAACAAGAAGGGGGGCGGAGGGGGAACCGGGGCCCTCCCCCCCGGGAAGCCAGCAGAAACGGTGGTCCCCGGCTGAACCCCCCTCCCCGCAGGAGGAGAAGAGGGGCCCGGTGCTAAGCACCGCGGGTCCCATCCTCTCCCGCAGGCCTCCATGACTGACCTGCGCTTCTTCTTTGAAGATCCAGCGGTCGGAGAGGGGGAAGCCTGCATCCTTCTTCTTCGAAGTCTTCCCAGAGGTGAGCAACTGGGGCTGGCTTCCGGTGGATGAATCCACGCCCCAGCTGCTGGGAGGCTCCCTCAGGATCCTCCCCCTTTTCACTTACTCGTGGGAGGGAGGCAAAGCCCCTTCCTCCCAATATGCATTGGGGGAAGGTGTCCTAATCTCAGAGTGTCTAGGCATTTAAAGACTCCACCCCACCCCAAACCACCCCATTGAATTACCACATCTTGTGTTCTTTAAAAGATATCATATATATAGAATAGAAGAAAATGTGAAATACTGAAATATTTTTGGGCTTACTGAATTCATATCAGTATTTCTGGTGGATGTTCCAATATTAGGTTTGATTTTGTGATCTACGGCCCCTAATGAAGGTGGCATGACTTTGAAAGAACCAGGGAAAGCAGTGTCGATTCAGCAGTAAGAAAGACATACAAGGCAGCTGCTCTAGCCGTATCAGGTCTGCTGTTGCTGTTTCAATGTTTTCAAGAGCAGCAGTGCTGAAGATTTACTGGCACATGCATTGCATCACTGTTTGAATAAGATTAAATATATGATAAATGTTCGAAATGACACATTGGGAGGTGGATCAGAAATCTATAGCCACTTTAGCAACTAGTCCATTTAGAGGAAGCCTTTTATTTGGAGAAAAGGTTCAGAAAAATCTTAGTTGATAATAAGCTTTAAAAACATTCAGACTCAGGCAAGAAAATTCAACACCTTTTACAGCCCTTGGCTATAGAGAAGGTAAATCCGGAATATATTCCGTTTTCTTTAGCATACCCAGGCACAGTGGATCTTACAGGCTTATACTAGATTTAAAGAACTTGAATGGATTGATGAGGTTCAGTGTTTCAAGATGGAAACTTTACAAACTGTTTTGGAAATTTTTACATATAAGTGACTATATGGCCTCAGTCAATTTTCAGAAAGCCTACTTACACATTCAGATTTAAAAGGTTTTCAGGAAATACCTATAATTTAGTTAGACAAATAAAAAGTTACTCA
Source organism: Anolis apletophallus (assembly GCA_030556195.1). Classification (NCBI taxonomy): domain Eukaryota; kingdom Metazoa; phylum Chordata; class Lepidosauria; order Squamata; family Anolidae; genus Anolis; species Anolis apletophallus. The sequence goes on from JARBWK010000001.1 coordinate 54,411,671, forward strand.
GGTGGCAATTGGAAGAACTGTATTACAAGCAGTAATCAGTGACAGTGCCCATGAATATGGATGGGGGTATACCGCATTAGTGTGGATTGCTCAGATAGCCATCCAATGAGAGATTGGTGCTCACTATGAATGATCATTCTTGAGTGACTGTATGAGCAATCCAGTCCTACTTGGGGTATCAAACAAAATAAAGCTTTTCAGCAATCCCAACCTACTTTGAGTAATATATCTAATAAAGCTTTTATAAATGTGGTTTTATAACTAAACTGAGCTGTGAGAGAGTAGAGTTAATGCTTTCAACAGAAAAAAAATTAAGATACCATCTTGATTAGCTGGTACAATGTGAGGTTGCCTCTGAAGACTGCTCGGAAGCTGCAATTAGTCCAACGTTCGGCAGCCAAGTTACTAACAGGAGCGGGGTACAGGGAGCATACAACTCCCTTGCTGCGCCAGCTCCACTGGCTGCCAATTAGCTTCCGGGCACAATTCAAAGTGCTGGTTTTAACCTACAAAACCCTATATGGTTCTGGCCCCGTTTACCTGTCCGAACGGATTCTCCCCTACGAACCATCAAGGACATTAAGATCCTCCGGAGAGGCCCTGCTCTCGGTTCCACCGGCTTTGCAAGCGCGGGTGGTGGGGACGAGAGACAGGGCCTTCTCTGTGGTTGCCCCTCAGCTGTGGAACTCTCTCCCAAGTGATGCTAGATCTGCCCCCTCTCTGTTGTCCTTTAGGAGGCTGGTGAAGACTTGGATATGGAACCAAGCCTTCCCAGAATAGGCTGAGGTGGCTACTATCTGAATGTTTGACCACGTTTACAGATTGAGTGGAATTGTTTTAATGGCAATGTGGTTTTATGCTGGGTTTTAATGTATTTTAATACGTTGTTCTCGTTGTTTTTAAATTGTATAGCATTGAATTTTTGCTGTTATGCCGGTCTGAGTCCCTCGATAGAGGTGAGAAGGTCGGGGTACAAAAGTTTTAAATAAATAAATAAAATAAATAAAATACAAGTGAAAAATGCATGTGTGTAGATGGCTGATGCAGTTATTCAAAAATGATAATTCATATTTTACTCCTTCTCCTGGGCCAGAGCCCCAGCATCCTAGAGATTCTGATAATTTTTGGAGGGGTGCATAGATTTAAACTTTAATGTAGTTGCTTTACAGCAAAATCAGGAACAGCCAGTCGGCTACAGGTTTTCCTTTTTAAAAATCTGGTAACAGCAAGTCTTCTCAACTGTTGATGTTCATTTTCTGTAGGCTTTGGAACTGCAACCATTTCAGAAGAACAATGTTGTAAATAAATCTGGAAACAGTTACGTTTGGATCTCTCTAATTCTTTCAGGATTCTATCAGATTTGTCCGGAGTTCTGTGAAAGAGATCATCACTTCCACAGATGCTAACCTGGCAATAAGTCTTCTCAAGCTACTGGATTGTTTCTTTCGACCTTTCATTCCAGTTGAGGTAGGATTGTTGCCCTGTTGGTGTTCAAAAGAATTAAAATGCAATGGGCAATAGGGTACAAAAACAGTGGCATCATTTTTAATATGGGTAGGAATGACAGAGATATATGAATCATTGAATTACAATTCACTACTTTTATGTAATAGCCAGACAATTCTGCATCCCGCAAGAACCTAAACTCTCAGAAATTCCAAGACTTTGAAATCAATTTATTAATAACATAAAGGAGTCTTGAAACAGACAGACTAATAAATGGTACATTCATATTTATTCTCATTCATGTTATCTTTATATAATAGGATCTGTTTTAGGACTAAAATTCAGAAAATAAATTGCTTTTCATTAACAGAGTGTTAATAGTGAATATTTTGGCTGAAGACCTGATACCTGCATCAAATTGCCTGAAACTGACCTTTTATCTGCAAACTGTGAGCTGCTTCCAGAAAAAGACATCTAAAATATAAGTGGGGAATTTAGATGCACTGCAAATGATTCAATGTCTTGCTTAATTATTATCTGGGATTATTAAACTTGCACTGCCACTTCAATCTTCAGGGGATGAAAAAAATTCCTCCAGAGAAGACAGCCCGTATTGGTGAACTGATTGAATCCTGGTTCATATTTGCCTTGATATGGAGTGTGGGTGCAACTGGGGATGCCCAAAGCCGTGTGTTATTCAGCACATGGTTAAGGACAAAGATGTCAGAAGAGAAGGCAAGTTGGAGTAGGAGTATCATCTGTTCCTAATAGCAACTACAGAATTCTTCCATTGCCAAATCATGCGTGTTTTCATTGTTGGTGAAGTTGTTATTGAACACATATTATTACATTACTTTTGCATCATATGAGAAAATGTAACAATTTAATTTTTTTTATAATTGAATGAAATCATTAGGAGATTGCCACATTCCTAACTTCATATTAGCCTCTTTCAAAATGAATCTTCACCATCTGTTTTCTTCCACACAGCTTAAAATATTATTTCCAGAAGAGGGGTTGGTCTATGACTATAAACTGAATGATACCGGAATTAGCAATGCTGAAGATGATGAGGATGAAGATGAGGCTAAAAAGGTAAATGAGATTTCAGTAGAAATATTCAATTAATACCTCTGCACACATATTAAAAGACCAGCTGAGGGGAAACATAGAGAAAATATGTATCTCTTTTGAGATGGGGATGTGTTGTTCCGTACTGCAAGGATTAGAATTGTGTCACAAAAAACACACACAAAAATGTAAAGACCAACTCAGTTTGGAGCCACTTCCCATTTGATATTTTTCAGTGATAAAGTATACACATCTTCTTTGTTCAGATGTATGTATTAAGTAAAGAATTTAACAAATGCATCTTCTTTTTGGGGGAGAAATGTTATCTACAGAACAAATTGATGTCGTCCTGTGTCTAAGGCCCCTTCTCCACTGCCATATAATCCAGTTCAAAGCAAATAATCTGGATTTTATAGGCAGTATACAAGGGGCCTTAGTTACACTATCTGGAGAGGAGAAAGAGAAAGGAGGAAAGGTTAGGAAAATTGCATCAGAGAAAGGTTTCCTGCTGTACATAAAAGTCATTGTTTGCTGTCCAAATCTGACTTCTGTACAAAGGTTCTTCTAAGTACAGTAGCTGCTGCTGTTCCTATTTTTTATTTTGGTAATATATTCTCATTATTTGTGCTCTCTGGTCATCTGAAGGGGAAAAAACTTATTTTTGTAAATAACACAAATTTACAAATCAGTGCCACCCACTCAGTCCTTTGCGCAAGTTATGTTTGCCCCAAGACGTAGGACCCACTTATTCTTCTAGTAGCCAACAGAGTTAAATCTTCTGGAAGTATCTGCATGATTGAGAATCTGCCCAAGTGTGTATCAGTTGTTACTGTAATATTGATCATAATAATCATCTACCATCTTTTCTGCAACAGTCAGTATTTTTGTGATCAGTAGCATATTACTCAAGATTCTCCTGTTTCTACAAGTATGGTTAACTCTTACATCGTGTAAACCCCCCCCCCCCCAAATTAGCCAATGAAATTATCTTCTTCAAAACTTGGCTGATTTACTCCCATTTCTATTCAAAAAGATATTTTCCTACAGGGCTTCCCTACAACTATAAAATTGGGAGAGTTAACTTTGTAATGTTAGTGGGGCAAATATATATGTGACACATTTTTGTTAGTTTATTAAGGACATTTACTTCTTGTAATATGTATATTCCTCTTTAAAGTCGTATTAAGTGACATATGTGACTGTCAAATAGAGATATCCTAAGATGGGCCGGTTTCATTCTCATTTAAGTCTAAACTATTAAAATACTGACAGTTTTGGAAAGAAAACATTTTCATGCTAAATGTTATATGACTATTATCAGCTTAACATATAAAAGGTTCCTCTTCCATTGGAAAAAGACAGTTTTTTAGAACAATAGATTTTTGTACTTTAAAGGTTAATTCATTTATTCTGACTTCCATCTATGGACTAAGAAAGAGGTATGAATATGGTCACAGGGCCAATTGGCCATACTGGGAAAGGGGCAATATGCCATGCTCCACCAGTCACTCCCACAGTTTTCAGGGCTTCTTCCCCTGAATCCTCCACACCAGGGGTGCTCAGAATGGTGATCGGGATCACCAGGGTGATCTTCAGGCCTCATCCTGGTGATCTTCAGGCCCCTGACCAGGTTTTTTTTGCTGTTGGTCCTCTTTACACGCCCCTGCACGCTGCAAAGAAGTTCTCCGTCGTTGCTCCTCCCCGCTCCCTGCTCGCGCGCCGCCTCCAAAAGCTCCAAAGTCCAAGAGGCAGAATGGGCCCCCTCTTTTGGATTCCTCCTCCTCCCTCCGTCCTTCTCCAGCCACTCAGAGTCGTAGGAGACCAAAGGGCCTGGATGACGCGATGCATGGCTGGTCCCGCGCGCATGCGCAGAAGCGCCCATTTTGCCCCTTGGACTTCTCGTGAGCTCTTGGAGGCGGCACGCATGCTGGTGGTGTGGAAATAGGAGCAACGATGGAGGAGAAAAAGAAGGACGCTTTGGGGTCTTTTTACTTTGGGGTGGGTGCTTGATTGTTCTGTGGCATGTCTCTTTGTTTATTTTTAATGTTTAAAAATGGCCTTTTAGCTCCAAAGCCTTTCTGCTTGCTTTGTTCCTTGAGAAATATATGTTGGGGAATATGGAAATGTGGGAGAAATGGGGTGGTTGGATGTATTTTTGCATGCCCCTTTGTTTGCCTTGCTGAGTATTAAATGGCCTTGCAGTTCAAAAGCCTCTCTTCTTACTTTCTGGCTGATAATATGTGTGGTAATATGGCAGTGTGGGAGAAATGGGGAGGTTGGATGTATTTTTATGCTCTGTTTTATATTGTTGTTATTAAATTGAAATGTTGATGTTTTATAACTTCATTTTATGTAAACTGCCCCGAGCCTGCTGGAAGGAGCGGTACATAAAAATGAATAATAAATATAAATAAATAAATAAGAAAATAGTTATACGTTTTACATTTCTGGGTAGGTGATCTTTGGGACTTGGTTTTTAAATCAGTAGCTCCCATGCTGAAAAAGTGTGAGCACCCCTGCTCCACACCATCCCAGCATGCTTGCCCCATAAGCGGGGAGGGGGCAGAGGGAGAGAAGGGCGGTTTTTCTATAGGCATTGTCTATTTTAAGCCAATTTTGAGCCAACTCATTTTTTGTGGAGAGGGGGGAAGTTTGGACAGCTAAAGTTCCTGGAAGGAATGTCTAAATAGCTTCCAGGGGCTAAATGGAGCTAGACCCTGGAACTAGAGTCTGCATATGAAGAAGAATCTAGGTTTGCCACACAAAACCGAGATGCAAGATACATTACATACATTAGAAAATAAAAATGAGCATAAACATTTTTTTAAATGAAAATCTGTACATTCACTTCTACATTGAAAGTGAATTGTAATATAATTTGGTCATTTTACAGTATTTTATTGTTTGCTGCTGTTATTTTTTGTTATTGTAATATTATGTTAACATATTTTGGAATTCTGTATAGATATGTAAGCATTATAGATGTGTAAGCATTGTTATTGTGCAGTTTCTCAAGTCACTCCTGACACAAAAAAAATTGTACTACATGGAATTTTGGCTTGACTCCATTCTGTTCCCCACTTACTGGTAAACAGCCATTGCAGTCAACAAGGGTCTCTTCTCCTGTCACTCGGGAAGCAACTGGCCGCTTCTTTATCTCCTCCTGTAAACAAAGGAATTTTCCCCCTAGTTTTTTTTATTCCATAGAAGTATAATGATATTATACAAAAGAAAAGTTTTTAAAAGGAAGGGAGGGGGGAAGAAGAGAGAGGGGGAAATGAGAATAAATATATTTTGCTCCAATGTGTCTCAGAATTAAAAACAAACCCCCTCAATGGTGAGAATGAAATGTTGCATCTGCTGCCAAGAAAATAGTCCAGAAGAAGACAAATTATTTGATTTTTTTTTAATTTAAAAAAACAAACCCACAACAGATGCTGCAACTTCCCAACATGTTTGCCCCATCTAGAACAGCACATCATAAAACTTTTAGGGCAAGGATAGGAATCAGACCTCCACATGAGCAAACGCCAACTGCCAGCAATCCTAACCATGGACTATGTTGACTAAAGTGGACGAGAGTAGTCCAACAACATCTGGGGCACTGCATAATTCTTCCCCTTGTTTTAAAGTATTACTTACTGTATTTATGGTAAGATAGTGCTGTTTCAACTCCTGAGAGAATGTGATACCTTCACAATAGAATTATTGTCCTAACAAACATTATTTGAATGTTTTGCAATATATTAGTATGCATACATATGAACATATACAGTGTAGTCTACAGAAACAGTTTACCCTGGTCTTTCCAAATTCATGCAGTAAAACAAAGATAGGTAGTTTAGCTGGAGGTACTTTGAAGAGCTGTTAGAGAAGAAAAATAACATAAAAACAAAAGGCTTAAACCTGGTCACAGTTAATAAATTCTCCTTAAGTGCTCATAAAAGCTACATAGGTGATCTTGTTGTTCAAACTAGCAAAGGAGTTTACAGGGAAACAGATAACCTATTTCCATTTCGAAAACCTTTGCCTCCATTCAACTAAAGTCAGTCAAGAACACTCACTTTTTAAAGGCCTCAAGATTCATTAGTCATGACTAACATGTTCCATTTCTTTCTAAGCACTGTTCCCAACTGTTTCCCCCCAGTTTGCTGTCCCATTTACAGAAGAAAATTGCAATGAGGCTTGTTTGGTATTGTAAGAATTGGGGCATACAGTAGAACTATTTTAGCAGAAGTAGCTCTTTTCCCTCTTTCTCTTTTTAAGTGCTGGGTGTTGGTGGTGCCATCCCCTGGAATAGAGCTCTGGCTGCTGTTTCTCTTTCAAATAGTTGTTGTCAGAACATGTTTGAAGTAAAATGAAATAAGAAAAAATAATTGCTGCCATCAGTTCCTCATAATATTTAAGGCAAAGGTGAAACCTTATTCACTCACCATAAGAAAAATCTAAATTGCATGGCTCCTTAAATGTTTCCTAGATTAGACTATTCATTGGATGGGAGCTCCAGTTTTGAGATAGAGGAGGCATCATCAGGATCATAGTTTCAATGACTGATTTTGATGCAGTGAAGGCCCGCTATCTTACTGACTTTAATGTAAGAAAGTCATTATAAGTTTTCTCAAGGTGGGAGACATTGGTTATTTGAAAACATCAATCAGAGAGGGAAAAAACCCTACAGAACATTTCAAGCCTTTATGTGTCAAATTATCTTTGCTGTTTAGGTTTGCTGGGAGAACTGGATGGATTCTGCCGCAGAATTTGCCATGGTGCCTGATGCCAGCTTTTGTGACATTATTGTTCCCACAATGAACACTGTCCAGATGGCGCACCTGTTGGAAATGTTACTTACCAACCACAAACCGGTATGTTTTCTGAGTTTCAAACAAGGCTAATCTTGCACAGTAGCAATGTAAGCATTCCGTTCTCAAATCAGACAAGCTCCAGCCAGAAGACTAACTACTCAGTATGATTTTCTTGCATCTATCTGTTTTTCCAGTTGTTGTTGATTTCCATTTGAAACACAAACTTCTTGTTCAATTTACTCCACTAGTTCTCAGAGACCTGAAAGATGTCCTTTTAAAAGCTCCATAGTGGTCAGGATGGCCCAGTCACAGTGGATTCTCAGAAATCCTCCTGGTTGACAAATGGGGCTATGAATGTGTGATTACAATTTATGCTTTCTCCCAGTGATAACAGCCAACTTTTCCAAATGTAGGTCCTCTGTATTGGCCCCACAGGAACTGGGAAGACACTCACAATAGCAGACAAGCTTCTGAAGAACTTGCCACTTGAATTCATCAGCCACTTTCTCATGTTCTCTGCTCGAACCTCAGCTAATCAGACTCAAGATCTCATTGACAGCAAGCTGGATAAAAGGCAAAGCTCATTTTCATCTTTTGGCTTAGTATTTCATTTATAGCTAGTATATTAATGTTGACCATTTTTAACTGCCTGTTTTAAAATCTATGAAGATGTTAAGAATAAAATTCAAGAAATGAGCCAAAGTATTAAGGGACAGTTATAGTTGTTTGCCCATCCTGAAAATAACAGGGACATCTGGCTGGTTAGTACTTTTATAAAATGAATAAATCCAAAGGATATCAGATAATTGTTCAATGAATGATTTTGCCATAAGGATTCTCAGTTGTTTCTGAATACATTGGACATTTTGACATTTGTTGTTGTCTGCCTTCAAGTTGTTTCTGACTTATGGCAAACTTGTCATGGGGTTTTCTTGGCAAGATTTGCTCAGTGGAGGTTTTCCTTTTCCATCCTTCAAAGCTGAGAGTATGCCCAGGATCACCCAATGGGTTTCCATGACTGAGCAGGCAATTGAACCTTGGACTCTACAGTTGTAATCAAATGCTCAAGCCACTACACCACGCTGGTTCTATTCTCATAAAAAGTCACAAGTCCAGGTCTTAAACATATTTGCAGTTACTGTATCATTCATAGAGCCATACCTTGAGCCTGGCAGTTCTGTTTATACTGTCTGAGCTTTTTGACAAAACTGCTGTTTAGCATCTTAGCCTTCAACATTATTTATCTACTGAACTATTGTAGAAAGCTCATATGAAATACATTTGACCATGTCATTCAGACAGCAACTGCATTTCCTAGCTCCTCTCAGCTTATACTGAATAGCACTTTCTCCATGTGAGATATTAAAGAGTTTTCCATAATTGTTAATGGGTTATGCACAGTTTACTTAGCAAGCAACACAGTCATTGCATTTGTTTTTGTTCATCATTATAATTACTGAATCCATTAGATACCTGTATTTCTGAAGACAGAATTTGCTCTGTAACATTCTGAATTTATCCAAGGTCTCATCAAACACTTCACCTTAATTTTGTCACCAAATTTTTATTAAAGTGTTGAGAGTCTAACATTTTTATTCAGCAAATTCATGTGGGGAATTTTAACTGTTTTGACTTGATATATTATTTAATATCTGTTTAGACTTTCTACTTTAACTTGTTTCAGAAATTTTATTGTACTCTGAGCTAGAAGCTTCCCATAAATTGAGAGGTATAAATATTCTAAATAAATAAATGTTTCTTTATTGTATCAGAATGTGGTAACAAGTTGAAGTGACTATTTGAATGGCCAGAATAGTTAACAAGGCAGCCTGACCATCCTGGCTAGGGATTTTGCAAACTATAGTCCACTAAATTAACTCTTGAGGAAAATGGAAGGGAAAAGGAAGAGGGGCCAACCAAGCACAAGATGGATGGATGGTATCCTTGAAGTGACTGGCTTGACTCTGAAGGAGCTGGGGGAGGTGACGGCTGACAGGGAGCTCTGGCGTGGGATGGTCCATGAGGTTATGAAGAGTTGGAAGTGACTGAATGAATGAACAACAAATTAACTCTGTGTCTTACCATGAAATGGGTGGGCCTTCCTTCCTTTTCATAAGATATAGAACACTTAACTAAAATGTGAGGATCAACATGTAGCCTATTGAGTAGACAACATTTGGGATGTTTTAAAGATCTTGACTAAAGCACAACTGTTTCTGTCTGTAATTGTTACCTTTCTCTGGATACATACAGACGCAAGGGAGTCTTTGGTCCTCCGCTTGGAAGATACTTTATATTTTTCATTGACGACCTCAACATGCCAGCCCTAGAGACCTATGGTGCCCAGCCACCCATTGAGCTTCTTCGTCAATGGATGGATCACAATGGCTGGTATGACAGGAAACAAATTGGTATGTCATATGTTCTTTAATTCTGTACATTAAACAGTTTCTTTCTGAGGCATAAATGGTTCTGAAAAACATTGCCTATGGTGCAGATATATCCCCTGCCCTTGATATCTTTGGAAGTCTTTTATTATCTCAAATTTTTCAGGTACCTTCAAGAAATTGGTAGATATTAACTTTGTTGGTGCCATGGGACCACCTGGTGGAGGAAGAAATGCCGTCACTCAACGCCTCACTCGCCATTTCAACTACCTCTCATTCACTGAGATGGAGGATAGCAGCAAGAAGAAGATATTCTCCACTATTCTTGGCAGTTGGATGGGTGGGTTATATGAGTTTCCTTCCTTCCTTCCTTCCTTCCTTCCTTCCTTCCTTACTTCCTTCATTCCTTCCTTCCTTCCTTCCTTCCTGTGTTTCGTGAGCTATAGAACCAATAAACTCTAGTTTGATAATATAATGTAAGAGATGTTTGAAGGAGAGTAACATTACATCTTTGAGAATATTGTTTATTCCCCTATGTATTATTCCAACTGATTTCCCTATTTTTTAGGATTCAGAGATATCAAGAATGATAAAGTAGGATGAAAATAGTTTGTAATTGCTGATTTTGCGATTCTTTGCCAATGGTTTATTGTAATTTATCTTTTTGTACTAAGCATAAATAGTTGAATTAGTTGATTTGCCTGGGGTCTACGATACGGTTTGTACTGTATCCGCATCTCTGTTTACAAACTCAAGCAATCTCTTTGATCATCTGGAGAGACCCTACTTTCGCTCCCACCGGCCTCGCAGGCACGTTTGGTGGGGATGAGGGAGAGGGCCTTGTCTGTAGTGGCACCTCATCTCTGGAACACACTCCCCAAGGATATCAGACAAGCCCCCACATTGGCAGTTTTTAGGAGGAGCCTGAAGACGTGGCTGTTCAACGTGCCTTCCCTGAATGAAGTAAAGAACGCCCTGCTGTGTTTAATCCTCGCAAAGGTCCTCAGTAGCACTTTAATTACCTGTTGGGTGATCTGGCCATATTGTCCTTGAAGCCTTCCTGCTATCTGCAAACTACCTCTTCTGCACCCAGCGTTTATTTATTTTAAAATTTTTAACATTTACATTTTGCCCGCCCAAATGGTTTTAAATTGTCTGTTATTGCTTGTGTTTGAATTTCATTAATTGTATTGTTTTTATAATTGCTTTGTGTTGTTGTTGTGTTTTGTTGGGCTTGGCCTCATGTAAGCCGCCCCGAGTCCCCTTGGGGAGATGGGAGCGGGGTAAAAATAAAGTTAATAAATAAATAAATAATACTGTTTTCTTTATTATCTTAAATTCATAATTTTGAGAGAATCGGTATCTCCAGGCTTGAAAGCAGATTTTGTTCTTACAGCTTTTCCCTCAGAGGCCCGGTGCTTTGGCTTTTGAAAAGACAACAGGGCTATTTATGGGTTTTTTAAAATTTTGTTTGTTTGTTTGTTTGAAAGGCACTGTGGTTTCAAATACTTCTTGCTATGGGTCTGGATAGGGGTAACCTCAAGCCATTTGTATTACTCTTAATACTGATACAAACCAATGTTGTAAAATATATTTTATGATGGTTAATGAATATAGCAAAGGTTTTATAGTATAGCGAATTCACCCTAACCTTTCCACTCATATGAAGCCAGATTTCACTCACAGTATATGATGAGTTGGATTCCCCCAAACAGTGTACCCCATATATACTGCTAACTAGTTCTTCTCAGTGGTCATGGTCCTCCCCTCACTATAACTCTCCAAATAGTTTATGTTAATATTCCTTTTGGTGTAACAGAAAAATCAGTGTAATTACATGAATTGGCTCCTATGGGACTCTAGAGAGCTGTGCTCTCCCCAATGCAGACGCACTCCAGTGAAAGCTTTAGCTCCTTTTCATCACTCTTTCAAACTCTTCTGTGAGCATTAAAGCTGCAGAACCCACTAATAAAAGGAAGTAGTGATGGACATAAACCTATTCCATTAGGAATGCTCTCCTGCATCTCAGAAAGGGCTTCACTGAAGAGGAAATGTAACCAGTTTATGATCGGTCTCCCTGGCTTAGTATCTGGCTGAGATCTTTCTCCATGCCCTAAAAAATCATTCTTCATTTTTAAATACAAAAGAAAAAAAACATAGCCAATGTGTGCTTTTAATGCATGACAATACTATCGATAGTTTCTCTGCCCATTGCTGGCACATAGCAGGGTTCCCACGGAACTAATCCTGTCCTTGTGTTGAAAAAGTTATCCACCCTACTTTTGGTAGTGAATATATGTTGTACTATTTGTGTTGTAGATCTCATGTTTTACTACTATAATGTAAAAAAAACCTTTTGTGTTTGTGCGTGAAATATATGTGGGATGGAGTGATAACTATCTCCTTCTTCATATTTTAGCTGGTCACCTAGGAGAAATATGTTACAGAGATCCAGTCCGTAAGTGATTTCAACGCATTCGTCTATCTTCTGTGTAAAGATTTTTCTTTGATGGGTGGGCAGGGTCATTGCCTTAGGCAAGCTGGATTTTGACCAAATACCTCTGCCACTTATAGGAACATGTTATTTCCCAGCCACAAAACAGGTAAAGCTAAGTATGCCAGGTTTAACATCCACATGGTTGCTCTGTATGCTGCATCAGTGTCTCATAAGAACATATATTTGAACTCACATGTAGTTTCATCTAAGGGGCCTGTTTATTTTAGTGCCTTCATATGCATTTGCATGCTTTGGTTGTGCTTTTCCTGCATTGCAGTGGGTTGTAGATGGCCCATGTGATCTCTTCCAACTCTATTATTCTATGATTCTATTATTTTTTTGTATGTTATGCCTGATGTGGGTGTTCACTGAAAAAAAATACTAGTGCGATACAAGTGTCCAGATCACCAATGATGTATAGAACTGCTATATGGAAGCTATGACAATGAATAACTTGGAATCATAGAGTTGGTAGAGACCACAGGGGCCATCAAGTCTAGACCCCATCATGGAGGAATACACAATGAAAGCACTCCTGATCAGTGGCTATCCAGCCATTTAAAAACCTTCGAAAAGGAAACTTTAAGGCAGCTTATTCCACTGTTAAACACCATTTATTGTCAGGAAGTTCTTAACATTTAGGTGGCATCTCTTTATCTATAATTGAATTCATTGCTTCATGTCCTAGTCTCTGGAGCAGCAGAAAACAAGTTTGCTCCTTCCTATCGTAATGAGCAACCTCATCTAATAATTCTAATAGTTTCTAATATCAGTAAGCAAAAGGATCTTATAGCACCTAAGAGACCTGTAGTCTTAGTTTGCTTTCTCAGATGTATCTAATCTGATGATGTTAGTTTATATACTTTGTATATTTCCCCCCCAAAAAACTGTAACAGGTTATAAGTAAGACACATTTAAAATCTATGAAGAAATTATCTTCCATTATTTCCTAACTATCATAATTATATGGTCAGAAACATGAATAAAGTGTGCGACTCTTTGTAGTTGGATAATTTTTTTAAATCCCATTTTACTATTCCTTTCTCTAATCAAGGCAGCAGGCAGCACTCCAATGACAAAAGAATTAACAAGCAAATAGAGCAATCTAGAATAACATAAACCCTGGGGCAAAAAAGCCAGCAGTAGTTCAAAACCAATTTAAAAACCAACTTGTTCTGAAAAATACTTAACAAAACAGAACATTCTCCACTGCTCAACTGGAATGGTTAGCAAAGAAACAAGACAGATCTCTCCAGGGGTCTATTGCATGTTATGTGTGCCATAATCAAAATGCCAGATTTCTCCTGCCTCTCCACAACACCTCTGAAAGCAAGGAGACACAAAGTAGGAGTTCAAATGGGTTCCCAGAGAGCCTATTTTTTGCCATCAAAGCCAGTACTTTGGTTTGTCCTGGAAACAAATGTGTTAATCAGTGGAGGTGGTGAAATACAAGAATCCAGCTTGCTCTCCCCAGACAGATGCCCAGCAGTTACATTCTGGACAAATGAGTGAAGTAAAACTAGGGTGACCAGACAAAACTGCCTATTAAAAAATTCTAACATTCTTTCTCCTCTATCCTTGCTGTTGGAGCAACAAGGGTTTTAGGTCCTTCACTTTATTTCTGTCATCTAAACTCTCAGGTTTGCTGTTTCTATCTACCCTTTGAAATTCATGGTTCTAAATACCTTGCCCCTCTTCTGAACCCTCTCTCTGCTCCTCCTTTAATCTCCAGCCATATTTTGCTCCTCCGTTGAAAGGTGGTGAATTAAGAATGAAGACCTAATCTTTTCATTAGTTCGTTATTATGTAGATTCTTCATGCCTATGTAAATGCAAAGCCATTAGTAATATTTAAGTACATAACCTAAAACTGCCTGTCTTGCTTGTTTTTGGACTCAACAAGGGAACTGAGGAAAGCAACATGGAGAAATTGAGGCAGCTATCATCTCCTACTTGGCTAAATAAAGGCTAATTTCTAAAAGTTTTCATTTTTATATTTTTCCATAAAAGGGCTACCATAAGAAACAAAATTGCCATCTATATTTAGCAACAACAGACTATGGGTATATATAATATTTTGTATCGATATATCTAGTTTTTCAAAAATTATTTTATTGTGTTTTAAGGAAGCCCTGTATGATTATCATATGTTCACTATTTTTTCTGTAATGAAAAATCTCCATTACTGTGCTGATCAGTATCTTCTGGTTTTTCAGCTGGCTGCCCTGATGTGGAGGATTTAAATGAACCTCTTGTAGATGCTACCATACGCGTGTACGCAACCATCACATCCCAATTATTGCCAACTCCAGCAAAATCACATTATACATTTAATTTGAGGGACCTCTCCAAGGTATTCCAGGGGATCCTCATGGCTGAACCTGCCAAGATTGAAGTGAGTATTTACTTGAATCTAGTGTGCACCTCCATTTTCAAGAGTCTGAAACAAACAAAATATTTGCTGCTAAATGCAGCAGAAAGAACTCCTTTTAGCCAGTGTTACTGCTGCTAAAAAAAAAGAATGAAAGCAGAGCCAAGGCTGGCTTCACTGAGAGGGAGGCCACCTTGGCTTCCTCCTCCTCCTCCAGTGGCTGATGTGGCAGTGGTCCTGGCAAGCCAAAGAGGAAGGTGTGAAGTCAGCCATGGTGCTTTCACTTGTCATTTGCCTCTTCCTCCTTGGCTCCTATGGGCTGCTTGGTGTTTCACTGTTTCGACCCTTCACCAGCTGCTTTGCCAGCTTACCCCTTCACAGTTGGCCACTTTGTCAGCTCGCCGCTTCACCGAGGTTTCTGGAAGGGACAAGCCAGCAAAGTGGCCAGCAAAGGGGCAAACCTTTGCTCATGAGACAGCAGGCTGCACCAGACCCAGCATACCAAGCATGCACTCTGGATCCAGAAAGTGAGGGAAAGGAGCCGGAGCTGTGGTAGCTGCAGTAGCTGAGGCAGTGGTGGTACATGAAG
This sequence comes from Anolis apletophallus, assembly GCA_030556195.1. Lineage (NCBI taxonomy): Eukaryota > Metazoa > Chordata > Lepidosauria > Squamata > Anolidae > Anolis > Anolis apletophallus. The sequence continues at coordinate 54,426,833 of JARBWK010000001.1, forward strand.
CCAGCCTGGTTTGACAAGAGGGAGGAGAGGGACATTGGAAGGGGGGGGGGCAGTTTAGGCACAATTCCAATGTGCCATCAAATATAATGTGCCCCCCAATTTTGGCTCAGCAATTTAGCCAAAAAAGGTACACATTAGAATCACGTAAATATGATAATATCTCCTGTGTGGAAGGCAGCCTGGTTCAACAGAAATTGTTTTTCTAATAAATTAATTTTCTGTGTATTTTGTTCAAACAAATTGAAAAGTGTTCCATTATCATTTGAGAAGTGTAACTGTGGTAGATCCAAAGCAAAATTGTAGCCTAGTCCTTCCTTTAGTGAGAGCACCAAAAGAATCTCAATGTATGTATTTCTTGAGTATTTTAACAACATCTGTGTTTTCTGGAAAATGTCACTATCTAGCACCAATACAGTATGTGAAGCCAAAAGATGTAATTATAGAACTATTCGCCTTCATTTCTCCATTTTTAAAAAAATCGTGAGTTTATAAATATTGGGCTAAAATCCATAGAATCATAGAGTTGGAATAGACCGCATGGGCTATCTCATCCAACCCCCATCTATATAAATAAAAATGTAATGTTCGTTTGTGGGATTAACGTAACTCAAAAACACTGGACGAATGGACACAAAATTTGGACACAATGCACGTATCAGGCTAACGAGTGACCATTCATGAAAACACTGAAAAACACAGCAGAAAAGACTTTAAAAGCCAAAAATTTAAAACTACATTACAACACATGTGCAAAACCATATGTGTGTGTGTGCGTGCATGCATGCAAACACACATACTTACATATACACAAATATATACACACATACACACGCAAAGCACATATACACAGATTGGGCCACAGTAACGCGTGGCAGGGGACAGCTAGAATAGAATAAAATAATTGGCATCAGTTGTTAGTGGTGACTAACAAATTCTTTTTTACTCTATATAGGATTGATTCTAGATTTAACCCATTATTTCCACAAAATTAGATTGAACTATCTTTTTTCATTAGCATCAGTTGGGCTGAGAGCCAGGGGTGGATGTTTAACAAAGGTAACCCTTAAAATACACAACTGATTTAAAATACCATTATAAAAGGTTTTGCATGTTTGTTGCAGCTTTAATTGATCTGTAGATTACTTCAGTTTGAGATGCTGCTCAGACTGTAAACTGTTAATCTCACGCCGCTTCTGTTCTGTAATGGTCGTGGGGGAGGCAGAGGGAATGATACTTTGGGAAATGCCCTGTTTGAGCTGTTTCTGGAATTCTTTGCCAGGACAAACTGCCCCTCCTGAGGCTGTGGTATCATGAGAGCTGCCGTGTGTTTCGTGACCGCCTGGTGAATGAGGAGGATCGAACTTGGTTTGATGACCTCATGAAGAACATGATGTTGGAATGGGAAACTACTTTTGATGAAGTTGTTCCTTTTCAGCCCCTTCTCTATGGGGATTTCATGGTCCCTGCTTCTGATGTGAAACTTTATGAAATGATTGATGATAAGGATAAGGTAAGATGTTTAGCACAATTCTCTTCTTGTGTGTTCCTTTCCCTTTTATGATTCCTGCATAACATATGTGATTGCAGAGAATAAATCCTTGAATTAAATATCTAGAATAGCTCTGATATACAAGGTTGACTTGGAAACATTATATTAGGAACTCTTATGATGCCCGGCTTAAAAAAAAACAACCCTAAGGTTGTGTGAGGATAGCCTGAATTTTAGAAGCATGCTGAGAATGATAGATGAATCTGGATGTGAGAAGATAGAACAAACATAGATGGTGATGTTTTTGTCTAATGCCCCCTGCTTTGTTGGTGTTCAGGCAAGTAATAAAGAACAGTCGGGAATCTGTTATGCAGATGACTTGAGCACAGTACTTAGGCTTGGAAAATGCAATAAACTAGGAAAGGGAACATGTTTTATGTTCATAGTACTGCAGTGAATGCCATTAAAATCTTTACAGCTGACCTTTGCAAGCGATTACCCTTCCCACAGAACTCCCAAATGGAAGGATATTGTGCATACTGAGACAATGTTAATTAAGCAAAGGGTAAAAATATAAAGATTTTAATAAGGAGCAGTGTGCTTTGCATTAATTTGCCATGTAGTGTGGGATAATAATGACAACAACACGCCTTCTTTCATGATTACTAAGTGAATTAGAGTAATAATTATTCCTCCTTTTTAAGTAGGCAGATGTTTCTCATTCCCATTGCTCAGATACACACATTGTGGGTGAGGGATCCAATGACTTACCCAAATTTATATCGTGACATAGTGGTGGTTAACCTGGGATTGATACTCTTTAAATCCTGAGTAGTCTTTTGATCTAATCCAGTGATAGTCAAACTATAAATTACAATGGATGCCATTTAAATCTTGATATTACTTGTGTAACATCTTATTTGAGAGATTAAAGGCAGACTGTTTGTGTCCCTTTCTTGAAGAGTTTCCATCTTAGATCATTGTTTGTCTTCCTTTTGATACACCTTACTAAAACAAGTGTAGAATAGGTGGCCTTCTCCATGAGTGACATTCTGAAAATTGACATTCTTATTGACAACTTCTTCTTCTTTGACTATAGCTTATGTCTGTTATTGAGGAATACATGGAAGAGTATAATCAGATCAATACTACCAAGATGAAACTAGTGCTCTTCATGGATGCAATGCAGCACATTTGCCGTATCACACGTATTCTGCGCCAGGCACTGGGCAATGCTCTTCTCTTGGGTGTTGGTGGCAGTGGAAGGCAATCTCTCACCAAACTAGCATCTCACATGTAAGATTTGAATGTATTCAACAAAAATCTGAATCTGCAAGCTGTAACAAGATTAAGTTGCTGTGAGTTTTCTGGGTTCCAGAAGCATTCTTTCCTGACATCATTCTCTCCTGACATCATTCTCTCCTGACATTTCGCCCACATCTACAGCAGGCATCTTCAGAGGTTGTGAGGTGGCACCTGGTAGGCATCCTCAAAGGTTGTGACCTCAAAACCTGCCTGCGATAGATGTGGGTGAAATGTGAGGAGATAATGCTTCTGGCCATACAGCATGGAAAACTCACAGCAACCCACCGATTCCAGCCATGAAAACCTTCGATAACACATTGTAACAGGATTGCCTGGAAAGGAAGGCATTTGAAACATGTTTTTCTCTAATACACATTGCTTACTGTTATCTTTGAATTCAGCTACCTTAATTTCTGTCTAATTTGGATTTTTTTATTTATTTGTAGTAAGCAGATATATTGAGCATGTTCTCACAATGTGACTGCGCATAAACTGAGTGCAATGGTAGAGTGGGATTGTGTCTGCCATCTTGCTAATGTACCTGTCATGTCCCTAGGACTATTTAACACATACGTATTTGGCATAACATTGCATTAGGGTTCACAGTCCTATGCACATGGACTCTAGTCTGCATACATGAACTGTTTACTCCCCCTCAGGTCAGGTCAGTATGCATTAGACTTTCTGTAAATAAGTCCTTTTTCAGTTTTGCGCTTATATGTGGGACAGGTACATTTGTTGGCTAGGTAGACATATCATTTCTCCACTGTGGATAGAATCTGAAAACCAGTTGTAAAGTGTTCTATTTCTTTCTTCTACAGACAGTTATCACTTTTCTTTCATTAATTTTTATTTCTCTGTAATGTTTCTTTCTTGCAATATTTATTTGTTTGTAACAAAGGTATCTCTGTAATGTATATATCTATGGTAGAAGAATGTGGGCAGTGGAGCTTCTATAATCTATAATATTGCCAATAGCTTCATTTAATTTATATTGTGTTCTCTGAGTAGCCTTGCAGCCCCAAAAAAGTTCTTTTGGAACAAATTATGATTTGAAACATGAAAAAAGTTGAAAATCATTAAGCATCATTAAAAAAACAGTAAATTAAAAACAGGAGAAAACGTTCTGTTAACAATAGAAAATAGAGTTAATACTTTCATTCGAGAGTCATGTGAAACAATAAAGTTTTAACAGTCCCTTCTTTAAAAGCAAACAAAGAAGAAACCTCCTAAGGAAATAGTGCTGCTGTTAGGATGCCATCAAAGAGGAGACTGTGTTTCATGTTCACAACATCATAGCCACATTTTGCAATGGGATACACAGAAGGGCCTCCAAAGCAGATCATAAACTGTTGACAGTTTAATATGGGAAAGAGACAGTCTTTCAGATATTTTCCCCAAAAAAGATTTAGGTTTATATAGATAAGAATTGGATTTTTCTGAGAATCCACTTCATTGCCACTGTAGTTGGTGCAAGAATTTTACTGTGGATTTTCATTGAAGTTCCAGAAGTTATGTTACAAAGATTTTCCCCAAAGGCATGAATCCGTGCCATGTGTGCATAATAAGATAAACATACGCAACCACATCCTACCACAAATATATTTTCCTGATGACGAGGCTAGCTATTATTTCATTTTTAAAGTGTTTTGCATCACTGGTAATTAGGAAAAGGATCAACAAAAATGTGGCTCTCCTTTGTGTGTGCATTAACATCTTTGACTGTAGCCCATGTCTGATTCTCCTGGTTTCATTTTTCAGAGCTGATTATGAATGTTTTCAGATAGAACTGTCTAAGAACTATGGGATAGCTGACTGGAGAGAAGACATAAAAAAGATCATGTTGAAGGCTGGCCTGCAAAGCCTACCCATTACATTTCTGTTTACAGATACTCAGGTAATAAAAGATGAATCTCTTTTGGAAGATATAATGCTATAGATGAGGTTATGTGAGCAGAACTAGCACGCAAGATACTAAAATGAAATTTGCAATTGCAATCCCATACATACTCATACAGAGTTAAGTCCCACTGAATCTATTGGGGCTTACATCTTATAGGCATATACATGATTGTTCATAACAGATCCATCCATGGTTCATTTGGATGAGTGCTAAAGTTATTCATACACTTACCTTTTATTTATGGTTTTCATGAAATCATCTTAACTTCAAACACCCAGATGAGCAAAATTTAGCCAATATGTCAAATAACGTAACTTTTTAAAGCCAAAATTCTTAATTTCATAAACAAAAATGTTGTTCATGGATCAGGGGAGATACAGGTTTTCATAAGTTTCTCTTGATTCATAGTTTCAAGATAGCTTTGCTTACCTAAGGCTGCTCAGTTGTTGCATGTTCAAATTCAAGACATTACATTAATTATTATTTATTAATATTAGATTTATATCTGGTCATTCCTTCAATGATTTTAGGGTGATAGTTTAGGTTCCCAGTATAATCTAGACTAGTGTTTCAAAAACTCTGGTCTTTCAGAATCTCAGATCATTATCTAGGACAGCTGAGACTTCTGGAAGTTGAAGTCTAGAACATTTGGAGGGCAAGATCTGTGGAATAAGTGATCTAGACTGAGCCAGACCGATGTGTCCATAGTTACCGTATATTCCGGAATACAAAGCGACTGGGGGCATAAGACGACGCCCCCAACTTTTAAAGATAAAATACAGAGTTAGGGATATACTTGGCATATAAGACTACCCCTCTTGCCAGCCCCTGTACTTTCTTTAGACCTACTCTCTCTCTCTGCCCTGGCGTGTGGTGGAGGCTCCTTTATTGGAGGCTTTTAAACAGAGGCTGGGTGGCCATCTGTCGGGGGTGCTTTGAATGCAATTTTCCTGCTTCTTGGCAGGGGTTGGGCTGGATGCCCCATTATGTCTCTTCCAACTCTAGGATTCTACGATACATCTCCCAGACTGGATAGCACTGAACCACAACACAGAAAGTGGTGCCAAATGGCATGAATGCTACAGATTTTTCCTTCTCTGTGTTTTGCACCACTCCTCCCACCAGAGGTCTTGCTGGCTGAGGCCTTTGGGGAGCTGTAGTCATGGAAGAGGCCCCTCACAGCCCACTGCTCTGGGCTGAGAGAGAGAGAGAGAGAGAGAGAGAGAGAGAGAGAGAGAGAGAGAGGAGCCAAGGGAAACCTGAAAGAGCAGCCCTCGCTCCTCTCCTACATACAGTGTTGTGGTTGAGCAACCTGAGCCTGTAGTTGCTACAGGTAGTAATTGGGAAGAGGAAAGTTTGTCACATATGTCCTTGGAAGAGGGAGGTTTGGGCGGGCCTCCTGCAGCTGGGAGAAAGAGGGCTGCAAGTGATGAGCATTTGGAAGAGGCAGAACATAGGAGGAAGGTCCGACAAATACTTAGGGAGCCTACCAGTGATGAGACCTTTGAGGGGTTTGACGTGGAGTTACCCTCAGAAGACAGTGATACTGAGCTGGACTCAGCACTGGTGCAAGATGTCAGGAATGTGTTAAATGCTGAGTCCAGCGAAAGTTCCTTTTTTGGTTTTTCCAGTGATAATAGTTGGCCTAGTGGGAATGTGGAATTGGACTGGGGCGCTTTAACTGCAGAGCAAAGATGGGACAATTGGAGGAACACACCCAGGGCTGCAGCTGAGGGCACTAGGGCAGATTTGGGTGTGGAGTCTGATGACTCTGATTTGTAAGGGTATAACAGTAAGGCTTGGGGATTTGGGAATCTGCGGTCGGCCAAGGTGTTGCTGTGGGTTGCTGGTTCCTGTATCTTGTAATCTTGTGGGTTCGTGTCCTTGTTCTTGATTCCCAGCAAGCTTGTCTGCCGCGTCCTGTTTGAACATTTCCTGTGTTGCTCTCCTGGGATGTGAAGCACTCCTTCTTTCCTTCTCTGGACGGGTCTTCGCATCACTGACTACAAGCCGAGTTACAGCTCAAGTTTCATTTGAAGACGGACGTCTCATCTATTTTGCTTTCAGTTTTGGGTGTGGGTTTTTTGGAACGCCGGATTGAGGCTATGTTGTGTTAAAAATAAACTGTACATATTTTTACTAGCTTGGTGTTGTCTTGCCATCTGTGGGAGTCGTGACAGATTGGCCGACCGCCACAGACAAAGCTAGAGTGTTTGTTTGCATTCTCCTGTTTTGTTTTGGTTTTTTTGGCACAAAGCTAAGCTATGGAAGCTTTGACGGCCGAAGTGGCTCAGTTAAGAGGACTAATTAAGGACTTGCAAATTGCAAACAAGACTACTAGCAATGTACCTCGTGTAAAACCAACGCCTCCGGGCAGATTTAATGGAGAAAGACACAAGCTGCAAGCGTTTCTGGCCGAGGTGGAACTTTTTCTGGCACAGGCTAATTCAGTGGACTTTCCTTCAGACGCTGCAAAGGTGGCTTATGTCATGGGACTTTTGAGTGGCCAGGCCGCAGAATGGGCTGTCAATCTTGTCACAGGACAAGACCCCATTATTACCAACTGGGGTGACTTTAAGAAAGCTTTGCACAAAGTGTTTGGGGACCCCTTAAGGGTACAGGTGGCGGAGTTAGAACTGTTTCGTTTACATCAAGGTCGTGATTCATTGTTATCTTATCTGAATAAGTTTAAAGCCCTGCAGAACAAGGTTAATTGGGGAGATCGACCTCTGATGTCCAGTTTCTTCATGGGGTTGCGGGCTGAGTTAAAAAAGGAGCTGGCCCGGTTGCCTCCCGTAGAAACCTTGCAGGAGTTAATTGACCATACGTTGAGGTTGGATGCATTGTTGGAATTTCCAAAGCATGCTGCTATTTTTGGGGAATTGCCGGTACGGCAGGATAGGTTCCGTCCCTCTGCAGTAATAGAGGACGAGCCTATGCAAATAGGAGTGTTTACAAGATTATCCTCTGGGGAGAAGGAAAGGAGGAGGAGGTTGGGATTATGTCTGTATTGTGGAGATTCGGGGCATTTTGCTCAAAAATGTTCTAAAAACCTAGTCAGTTGCAGGAATGGGCAACCCCAACGTGTGTAAAGCCCAGCACGTTGGGGTTAACTGTAGGACTCCCCAGGAGGGAAGATCATGTTTTTGTTCACCTTAAGATCATTAAGGGCAATGGGGAATTTTTATTTACATGGGCTCTAGTGGATTCTGGTGCAACTTCATCTTATATGGATAGTGAGTTTGTTAAAAACACTAAAATATCCATTGCAAATAAGAAAGAGGTGGTTTGGGTGGAAGGTGCTGATGGCAGGATGTTGAATGCTGGGGTGGTGGATCAGGAAACAGTGGGACTGTCTTGGGAACTACAAGGGAGGACTGAAAAGTTCACCTGGGATATTACTAGGATCCCTAGATATACTGTAATTTTGGGCATGTCCTGGTTAAGCACTGTGAACCCGGCTATTAATTGGAGGGAAAAGGCAGTAACCTTGCCAAGACAAGTGTGCTTGGCCCTAGTGGATCATGAGGATTTGGAGGGGGTTCCTGCTGATTATTTTGAGTTTCGGGATGTGTTTGGGAAACAAGGGGCTGATAAATTACCTCCGCATAGGCCGTATGATTGCGCTATAGATCTGGTGGACGGAGCAAAGTTGCTCATGGACGTTTGTACGCTCTTTCTGTTCCAGAGCGGAAGGCTCTTCGAGATTTTCTCGATGACAATTTAAAGAAGGGATTCATACGGCCCTCTCATTCTAGCACTGCCGCGCCAGTATTTTTTGTAGCTAAAAAATCCGGGGAATTGCGGTTGGTGTGTGACTATCGCATTCTCAACAAATACACGGTGAGGGATCGGTACCCGCTCCCCTTGATTCCTGAATTGCTATCCAGGGTGCAAGGGGCCACAATGTTTACTAAATTAGATTTACGGGGTGCGTACAACCTGGTACGTATTAGGGCAGGGGATGAATGGAAGACGGTGTTTAATACGTGCTTCGGCGCCTACGAAAATTTGATCATGCCGTTCGGATTTACCAACGCCCCTGCCGTGTTTCAGCGACTGATGAATGATGTGTTCCGTGATTTGTTGGACAAGTTTGTCGTGATTTATTTAGATGATATTCTTATTTTTTCAAATAATGAACAAAAACATAGAGAACATGTGCGTCAGGTGTTGCTTCGGCTGAGGCAAAATGGATTATTTGCTAAGGCCTCCAAGTGCGTTTTCCATGTGTCTGAGGTGGAGTTTTCTGGGGCATATTATTTCTGGGAAAACCCAAATGATGGATCCGCATAAGCTGGATACAGTGGAGACCTGGGGGGATTTGGCGTCTAAAAAAAGATGTACAGCGATTTTTGGGGTTCACTAATTATTATCGTGAATTTATCCCGGGTTATGCTAACCTCACGGTGCCATTGACTAGGTTATTGCAAAAGGGTAAAAGTTTTGTTTGGGCGCAGGAGGAGCGGGACGCATTTAATGGGATCAAGCGCAGTTTTCAGATGAATAATGTATTAATGTTACCAGATGTCGACAAGCCCTTTATAGTCGAAGCAGATGCATCTAGTTTTGCATTGGGGGCGGTATTATCTCAGGAGGTTGGGCAGGGTAAGCTCAGACCATGCGCCTTCTATTCCAGACAGCTCACAGAGTGCGAGCGCAATTATACAATTTGGGGAAAAAAGCTTTTGGCCATAAAGGTATCATTCGAGGTGTGGAGACATTGGCTGGAAGGGGCTCGGCATCAAGTAATTGTGTTGTCCGATCATAAGAACTTGGAGCATCTTTTAACCGCTCGAAAGTTAAATCAGCGGCAGATTCGATGGGCGTTGTTCTTTACGCGTTTTGATTTTGTAGTTAAGTTTGTAGATGGCAAGGCCAACACTAGAGCGGATGCTCTATCTAGAAAACCTGAGTATAAAGGGGAGTGCGAGGTGGCATTGCAAACAGTACTTCCGGTATCCAGGCTACATGCGATTACTGAGGGTACTCCTACATTGTTTGATAGGATAGTGGCCAGTTAGGCTACTGATGGGTGGACACAGGAGCAGTTGGCACTGTTAGACAGTGAAACTCGAACCACGGTGCCGAATTTAAAGAGTGTGGATGGGAAATTGCGGCATAATGAACAATTGTATGTGCCTGCAGGGCCTTTACGTTTGGACGTGATTCAAGCTCATCACGATGAACCAATGGCGGGTCATTTTGGGCGATTCAAGACAGTCCAGTTATTGGTGGCCCAGGATGAGGTGTGATATATTGCGATTTTGTGACACCTGTGCGATTTGTCAGCAATGTAAACACGATGTGGGGAAGCCTCGTGGGTTGTTATTTCCGTTACCCGTGCCTCAGAGACCCTGGCAGATCATTTCCATGGATTTCATCTCCGACCTTCCCCGGACCCGTGGGTATACTTGTATTTGGGTGGTGGTGGATTTGTTCACAAAGTTGGCACATTTTATTCCTTGTTCTCGGGTACCTACGGCAGTGGTGTTGGCCAAGTTATACACTAAACATATTTTTCGGTTACATGGTGCCCCTGAGATCATCATTTCGGATCGTGCACCTCAATTTGTCTCTCGTTTCTGGCGCCAATTCCATGCGGAATTGGGTACCACGCTCAATATTTCTACGGCGTTTCATCCGCAGACAGATTGTCAAGCGGAACGCGTGAATGGCTTTCTGGAGCAATATCTTCGTTGTTTTTGTCTGCAGCAATCGGGGGATTGGGCTCAGTGGCTCTCAGTGGCAGAGTTTGCGTATAACAACGCCACACACACGGTCAGCCGGCATTCTCCTTTCGAATTAATGTATGGGTATCATCCTGGTTGGGGGGCGGCGCCGGCGCAGAATGTGGTGACTGGGGACGTACAGTATCGTTCTAGTGAACTGAAGGCACTGCATGACGTGGCTCGCGCCTTATTAGTGGATGCTAAGGCATCGCAAAAGTCCAGCACTGACCGCTTGAGACAACCAGGGAATGAACTGCGGGTGGGAGATTCGGTTTGGTTATCGTCCAAGCATTTGCGGATGGCAGGGAGTAAATTTGCTGCTCGTTTCTTGGGGCCTTTCCCCATTGTAGCTCAGATCTCGCCAGTGGTTTTTAAGCTACGGTTACCCCCATCGCTGAAGGTCCATCCCGTCTTTCACCGTTCACTTTTGAAACTGGACACTTCTGCACAACGCCCCGTTGGCTCGATATCTGCGGTCTCCTGAAGCGGGGGGGATAGTGTTGTGGTTGAGCAACCTGAGCCTGTAGTTGCTACAGGTAGTAATTGGGAAGAGGAAAGTTTGTCAGATATGTCCTTGGAAGAGGGAGGTTTGGGCGGGCCTCCTGCAGCTGGGAGAAAGAGGGCTGCAAGTGATGAGCATTTGGAAGAGGCAGAACATAGGAGGAAGGTCCGACAAATACTTAGGGAGCCTACCAGTGATGAGACCTTTGAGGGGTTTGACGTGGAGTTACCCTCAGAAGATAGTGATACTGAGCTGGACTCAGCACTGGTGCAAGATGTCAGGAATGTGTTAAATGCTGAGTCCAGCGAAAGTTCCTTTTTTGGTTTTTCCAGTGATAATAGTTGGCCTAGTGGGAATGTGGAATTGGACTGGGGCGCTTTAACTGCAGAGCAAAGATGGGACAATTGGAGGAACACACCCAGGGCTGCAGCTGAGGGCACTAGAGCAGATTTGGGTGTGGAGTCTGATGACTCTGATTTGTAAGGGTATAACAGTAAGGCTTGGGGATTTGGGAATCTGCGGTCGGCCAAGGTGTTGCTGTGGGTTGCTGGTTCCTGTATCTTGTAATCTTGTGGGTTCGTGTCCTTGTTCTTGATTCCCAGCAAGCTTGTCTGCCGCGTCCTGTTTGAACATTTCCTGTGTTGCTCTCCTGGGATGTGAAGCACTCCTTCTTTCCTTCTCTGGACGGGTCTTCACATCACTGACTACAAGCCGAGTTACAGCTCAAGTTTCGTTTGAAGACGGACGTCTCATCTATTTTGCTTTCAGTTTTGGGTGTGGGTTTTTTGGAACGCCGGATTGAGGCTACGTTGAGTTAAAAATAAACTGTACATATTTTTACTAGCTTGGTGTTGTCTTGCCATCTGTGGGAGTCGTGACATACAGTCTCCCCATCTCACCAAAAACTCCCACTTCCAAAGGCTGGTGGGAAAAGATGGGTGGACGGAGGATGCATACGATCAACCTCCAAGTCTGGCAAAGTTTTTCTTAAAGGGGCACGGTGCAGAAAGGCAGAGGTGCTTGGTTGGGATGCAGAGTAAGCATGGCCCCTTTAAATATTGTTTGTGGGTGAAGAGAGAGGGTGGTTTTGTTGTTTGAGTATTCTTCTGGGGCTTGTGCAACGAGCATTGAGAAGAATAGCTTGCCAAAGAGGGGATGTCGCTTCCTTTGGAAAGTTTCAGAGTGGAAACCCTGGTGCCATCAACACTGCCAGACAATCCAGTGTAAAACCGCATTATATGGTCAGTGTAGACTCATATAATGCATTCCTCCGATGCCGCTTGGTTCTCCAGGCTCACGCTTCCAGCTTCAGCCTCCCTGAGGGGCTCCTCCACTCCATGCCCACTTCGGCAGACAGTGCGGTGGCGGAGAAGGAGGCCACGCGAGGCTGGAAGCCACTGGGTGACGGAAAGGAGGAGGAGAAGCCACCTGGAAGACTTGAGTATAGCCCAACTTTTATACCCGGAATATAAGATGACTCCTAACTCCTGTGAGGATATTCCAGCGTCAAGAAGTCGTCTAGTATGCCGGAATATACAGTACTAAGTGAGTTTCACAAAGATGTGAAGCTTTGGTTCCTGTCACCATATCCATCAATCACCAGTTGTATTTTTCTGGCTCTCAAATAAACAGGAGAAATCTAGAAACCTTACATGCTTTGTCCAGCTTTCACCTTCTTTAGTTAACAAGGAGGAAGCAGGAGATTGATGGGCTCCCTGTAGATCTTCTGAGTACAACAGTCTCTTGGATCCCCAGTCTCACTCCAGTCTTGCATCTTATACATAATGCAAGTAGTGAAAGAATGAGAGATGCGAGGATGGAGACAGAAGTGAGAATATGTAAAATAGCAGGAGTGTGGATTCATACTAACCACTGCACTTGGTTTTCCACCATTTCAGAGATCCTTGGTCTCTCCCAAGCCTTCTATCACATACACTGCACAAGTACTTGGGACCCATCTCCAAAATATCCAGACAAGGGAAACTAAAACTGTAGTTTAAATGCTAATTTACCAAGTTCCCACTGATTCAGCAAGTTTACTGTAATTAGAGAAGTAATTGTATCTAAGCCTCGATATTTGAGCCCAAATACAATCACTAGGGGGAAAAATAAATGAGACATACATTTTTCTCTAGCTGATCACTGAATTGAGTTAGGGGTTTTTAATCTTTTGGTAAGAGCAGTGAGGCACAGCATTATAACTTACAAAGAAACATGTGGGTTTCCCCCCTTTTTAGATTAAAAGTGAGTCTTTCCTTGAGGATATCAATAACTTGCTAAATTCTGGAGACATCCCTAACTTATATGCACTAGATGAACAGGATCAGATTATGACGACCATGAAACCTATTGTTCAGGACCTGGGGCTTCAGCCTACCAAGGCCAACCTGATGGCTGCATACACAGGAAGAGTACGCAGTAATATCCATACAGTTCTCTGCATGAGGTAGGAGCTCTCCCTTTTTCAATAATGTTAAATGGGAGGTAGAGGTTCTGGTGTAGAGTATTGGGTCCTCTCATTACTAATTCACATTTATTCAATGTGCTACACTATGAAGTTCAGGGCCATGATCTTATAACCTCTCTACTGACCAGAAGGTCATGAGTTCAAGGCCTGCCCGGTTTGGGGTGAGCTCTTGACCAATTGTGTAGCTCGTTGTCGACCTTTGCAACCCGAAAGACAGTTGCATCTGTCAAGTAGGAAATTTAGGTACCACTATGTGTGGGGAGGCTAAATGTAACTGATTTTCAAGGCCATAAAATCTCCATAAGTACACAAAAAGAATGAAGGAATGTGACAGCTCCTCCTGGTGGCCAGAAGCTGGAATGTTAAATTGCCTCTATGTCTGTCTATATATGTTGTATGTCAAATGGCATTGAATGTTTGCCTGTATATGTGCATTGTGATCCGTCCTGAGTCCCCTGCGGGGTGAGAAGCATGTAATATATATGATGTAAATAAATAAATAAATAAGTAGTAATGGCACATTGCAGAGGGTGCCGCAGTCTTAGACACAGCCTTGAGTACCAACATACCAGTGGAAAAGAGTGAAGGGGTCTTTACTTTGAATATCTGCATTCAAAATGCACAAAGTATGTGGTAGGCTTAATGAGTTCAAAGTTTTACTAAATGAGGGGATAACTGTCCATCCCAAGTAGTTTACTAAATTCTATATTTTTATATGTGTCTACCTTTAAAAATGCCTAGAATCAGATTGGAGTAATATAGCTTAAATATTTTCTTTGTAAACTATTTCCCATTCTTCACTGTCTGTTTGCTCTCTAGTCCTATAGGAGAAGTATTCCGAGCACGACTTAGACAGTTCCCATCACTAGTGAACTGCTGCACTATTGACTGGTTCAATGAGTGGCCTGCCGAAGCCCTGGAGTCTGTTGCAACTTCCTTCTTCCAGGATCTCCCAGATGCTGAAGCTACCCCTGAAATCATACAGGGAATGGTAAGTGTTCTTCTCAGAACAGACATGCCAGTAACCTCAGATGGTACTTATATGCTTTGAGATACATGAAAGAGAGCTAGCAGCTGCCTAATAATTGAATATGGTTCATTATTAGAATGCAAAGTGTTTGATTCATTCTGCCAGTGTTTGGAACAGTTGTCACTTTTCTATTTATTATGCATTTGATCCCTATCCTTCAGGGAAATGCTGACTTCACAGGTATCTGAATTATATATTTTAACTTCCACGCATCTCATTCCTTAGTTATGCTCTACCTTCTTAGCATTACGAAACTTCTAACAGCATCTGTTTCTTACCCTTTACAGATTGAGATGTGTGTAGAAATTCATCAGAGTGTGGCACTTAAGTGCAAAGCATATTTGGCAGAACTTGCAAGGCACAATTATGTCACTCCCAAAAGCTACCTTGAACTACTTGGTATCTTCATCACCTTGATAGGAACAAAGAAACAAGAACTCAAAATTGCCAAAAATAGGATGAAGAGTGGATTGGACAAGGTGAGTTCTTTCCTGTTTTTAAGCTTCCATCATTATGCTAAACCAGAATGGCCTTGTCTTTGCTTGCCTTTTGCAGGCAGCTGAGTATATACCTCTGAAAATGTACCTCCACCATCAGATATTTATGGAATGATGAGAGACAGGCTGCTGGGGATAGTGTGCGTTAGATTTGGGGGTGCTGTGAAGTTTTAAGTGAAGTTTTAAATATTATTTTGATATTTCTATGTTTCATGACACAAAGAATCTAATTGTTTTTTATATTTCTATTTTAATGCACTTTCTTTGTTTTAATTGTGTTGTGTTGTGTTTGTTGTTAGCAATGTTGAGTCCCTATATCAGGAGAAAGGCGGGATGAAAACAAAGTGAAGATAAAATAAATATAAATTGCAAAACCCAACAAAATACAAAATAAACAAAACAGTGATATTTTTACCGGTCAACCAAAATCCACAAAATACAGCATGCCAAAGTTCCAAAGCTCCCTTGATTTCGTCAACAGTCAAAGATGTTAAAAACCACACAGCAAAAAATGAAGATTTTCCTGTATAATTTTAACATATTTGACTGATAAAGAAGCCAGCGAAGCTTTGAAAGCATGGGTGCTGTATTTTATGTGTTTTGGTTGGCCAATGAAGGTATCATTGTTTTGTGGATTTTGGATTTTATTGTATTTTGCTGCAAGGCTACTCCTAAATATGCTAAATTGGTAAGTCAGATCACCCCTTTTTAATCACTACAGATAAGCTTAATGCATCACAGGAAAGATATCTACGAGTATGTAGTCTTGAAGTTAGCTGTTACTATTTTAATGTATTGTTGAAGGCTTTCACAGTTGGAATCACTGTGGTGTTGTGTGTTGGTAGCAGCATTTTCTCCTAACATTTTGCCTGCATCTGTGTCTGGTGTCTTCAGAAGATCTTCTGAAGATGCCAGCCACAGATGCAGGCAAAACATCAGGAGAAAATTCATAATACCCCTATTATTCTCTTGTGTTACAGAAACTTTACTGCTTACTTGCAATAGATTTGAAATGCCACCTAGTCTTGTACAAGATGGAAGTTTGTCTTTAAACTGTTGCTTTAGGAAGACATGGCTTTAGAGAAACAGAATCAAACCATTATTTACTTGGAAGATGTTGGATACATGGTCCATGCAAAAATGCTAGTCTGATTCAGACATAATATGGAATTACATCTTAAAGCTGTGTGTCACTTAGATTCATGTGCTCCCTCCTCTCCTTTTGCATAGCTTTAAGACATGAAAAATCATCTTCCAATTTCAAACAAACCATAGTTTTCAATGGAATCTGAGCTGAAGGAAGTCCTTTTTAAAAAGTTGATAGCAACTCAGATCAAACTCTGGTTCAACCCCACTGGTTTAGATCAGGAAAGGGGAGATCTGTGTCCCTCCATTTCAGAGGTGGGACAAGTGTAGGCCATGGGTCTGATGTATTTCTTAGGACCCAAATGATGATCTGGCTCAGGGGTGGGCAATTATCGGCCCTCTAGGTGTTTTGGACTTCAACTCCCAGAAATCCTAACAGCTGGTAAACTGGCTAGGATTTCTGGGAGTTGAAGTCCAAAACACCTAGAGGGCCGGTAATTGCCCACCCCTGATCTAGCTGAACACCAGTGGATTGGACGTAATGGCCCACAGGGTCCCTTACAACTCTATAATTCTAAGATTCCATTATTAAAGTTTCCAATTATATCCAACCAGCATGGCAAGAAAAAATGTGTTATGGTCCAGCAGCATTTAGAGGTTGCCAGTTGATCACCCCAATTAAAACATGTTCTTAAACTTTCACTTCATTTTCCACTTGATATGATGAGGAATTCAGCAGATCAACTTCTCTTGTCATCCTGTAATAAGGCAGAGATCACACAACCTAGTAGGGGGTCTACATACTATAAAATACTTTTCCCCAGTTCTTTGCTGCCTTTGCTGAGGTCTGGAATCTACTGGTTGGTCAATTTATTTTGGCCAAGGTTTCCTATAGAGTTCTTCAGTTGTTTCATCATTCTTTATAAAGGCTAGATTGGTGTTTCCCCAATAGCTCCCATCCTAAGTATCTATTACTAGAGCTGTTTGTAAGCGTATAATTATAAAGATCTCCTTCTGATAGAAAGATAGGTGTTCTCTGTGGAAAGAGAAAAAACAAACAAACAGACAGATATTCAGTGTTATAATTGTCCAAGAGGCTGTAGACACTTGTTTTTGGTCTTTTTACTACAATTTCTATGAAGCATTTGAGGTGAGATGGCAATTCCATGGCTGGTTAACAATGCATTTCTCAGTACCAAAGAAAAGGAAAGAGAATGTGTCACCTTTCTTCATGTTTAGATTTCTACAGGGCCCCTATTGATGGTATTTTCGATGAATGCTTCAAAACAAGTGCCATCACGACAAGCCATTCCTTTATTTTTATGGAAAGGAAGACAAGACCTTCACAAACTCACAGCTCTCACACTACACTGTTCACACAACTAGGATTGTTTCTATTAGCATATGTGGTTTCTTGTAGCCTTGCCTCAGTGTATCACAGAATGGTTTCTGACTACTCTCCTTTTCATTCTTTTTCATCAGTGTGTGTATCGCAAGTAAACTGGGCTACCTTCAGGGAAATGATGTATCTAAATAGTGTAGTAAAATTATGTATGTAAATGGTGACTTGCCCAGTCTCCACAAAGAAGTGTAGTGCATCATGTCATGACACCAAGGGGAAAAGATGCAAGCATTTGTCTATAGAATAACCTGATGGCAAACCAGAGGTAGTATAGCTACAAGGCAGAGATTAAATTAATATTCTCTCAAATAAAAATTATTTCCTTTCTCATGAATTTTTTCTTCAGTTCCCAAATGTTTAGCATTGTACTGAATATGTAAGAGGCCTGTATTTCTGTTAGCTGCCTTTTTTTTTCTTTGTCTACACCACATTTCTATATGCTCAGCTGAAGTTACCGCAATGCTAGAAAGTTTAGAAGTGAATGAAAACTTGGTTATGGAAGACAGAATTATTATTTGGGAGGGAAGTGCTTTTATCATGCGCATACTCTGAAAGATGTAAACGGTAAAATATTTTTAAGAACAAGACAGGAGCCACATAGTTTTGTTGGAAGAGTTATGAACATTTAGTGAGCAGTTTGAATGCTTGACTTTGATGGGATTGTGCTTATGTTGACTGTTATTATTTCAGTCCTCTGCCAAACTATAGGTGATCCAAAATAATGTGGAACCATTTTATGATTCCTCCTCCAAACTGTTCTATATGTGGTGGCAACATTTTTTCTACGTTGCAGCAATCAAATATTATCTGTTTCCACAGCTTTTACGAACAGCAGAAGATGTAGCAAAAATGCAGGAAGAGCTAGAATTAGCACGTCCCCTGCTGGCAGAAGCTGCCCAGGACACAGTAGTGACCATGGAACGAATACAGGTACACAGTATGCCTTCATAAATTGGCACAGAAGGGATAATATTTCCAATATACGAAATGAAGTGACAGAATCTGATCAGTGTTCCGCATACAATTACTTCTGCTTTTTCATCTTTTGCAGAAGAACACTGTACTCATGTTGCAGGAGTGGAGCAGTACATTTGCATTGTCTTTAAAAAATATCTATTTGTAAATTTTTTTTTTACTACAAAGATGAAATACCCTTTGGTTCCCCTGGTGACAAAATAGCTCAAGCTGCCCTTGCTTCTTCAGTCAAACAAACATTTAGCTTCAGTACGTGTGTTGCTTCCTCTTTACACATTTATTTATTTATTATTCGGTTTTATATTCCGCTCCTCCCAGCAGGCTCGGGGCGGATCACAAACACAACAAGCAATAAAAACATACAATAAAACATACAGTAAAAACAGTAAAACACAATACATAACCAAGATGTTACAAGGCTACGATTCCTTAACTAAAGCGAGACGAACCAACTGAGTTTGGATTTACCCAAACGCTAGCCTGAAGAGGGCTTTCTTACATTCTCTTCGAAAAGGGAGGAGTTCAGAAACCATTCGAACATGGTCAAGGAGCGAATTCCAGAGTACTGGAGCCACTGCAGAGAAGGCTCTCTGTCTTGTACTGGACAGATGGCAGGCGCGGGACGATGGTACAACCAATAAATTTTGCTCTTCCGAGCGCAGTGATCTCGGGGGAACATACGGGGTAAGGCGGTCCCTCAGGTACACAGGCGCTAGACCGTGCAAGGTCTTGAAGGTTAAAACCAGCACCTTGAAGGCAATCCGGTACTCAATGGGAAGCCAGTGCAGTTGCCGGAGGATGGGGGTGATATGCTCCCTTACTGGTGTTCCCACCAGCAAGCGAGCCGCGGCGTTCTGCACCAGCTTGAGTTTCCGGACTGTCGCCAAGGGAAGACCAACGTAGAGGCCGTTACAGTAGTCCAGCCTCGAGATGACCGTCGCTTGGATCACCGTGGCCGGATCGTCCCTGGACAGGTAGGGGGCCAGTCGCCTAGCCCGTCGTAGGTGGAAGAATGACGTCCTGCTGACCACGGAGACCTGGGCCTCCATGGTCAGCAGGGAGTCCAACTTGACACCTAAGCTCTTAACCAAGGGTGACGGGCTAAGTGGCTCGCCATCCAGGGTAGGCAACCAGCACTCATCCAGCCCAGGTCGACCAGGCCACAAGATCTCCGTCTTCGACGGGTTCACCTTCAGCCGGCTGGCACGCAGCCATCCAGTCACGGCTTCCAGGCATAGATGGAAACAATCGGGTACGGTATCCAGCCTGCCGTCCATTCTCAGCAGAAGCTGGGTGTCATCAGCGTACTGATAACACTCCAGACCAAAGTCGCGGGCCAGCTGGGCCAGGGGGCGTATGTAGATGTTAAATAATAAGGGCGAGAGGATGGCCCCCTGGGGGACCCCACAACTTAATGGGAGCCTCCCGGAGTTCTCCTCTCCCCTCTCCACCCGCTGTCCCCGGTCCTGGAGGAAGGAGGCCACCCACTTAAGGGCAGTCCCCCTGACTCCAGTCACGGCTAGGTGGTGGGCTAACAACGCATGGTCTACGGTATCAAACGCTGCTGTCAGATCTAACAAGACAAGCAGGGCTGACCCGCCCTGGTCCAGCTGGCGGAGAAGTTGGTCTGTAATGGCGACAAGCACGGTCTCCGTCCCATGCCCAATACGGAAGCCGGACTGGAAGGGATCAAGTCCAGCTGTGTCTTCTAAGTACCGCTGCAGCTGATCCGCTGCTGCCCTCTCAATTACCTTGTCTAAAAAAGACAAATTAGACACGGGTCGGTAATTGGAGGGGGCCGAAGAATCTAAGTTCGGCTTCTTCAGCAGCGGTCTTACCATTGCCTCTTTCAAACCCCCTGGGAACACTCCTTGCTCAAGGGAGCTGTTGATAATCTTTCCCAGGGGGTCTCGTAACCCCTCCCGGCAAGATCTAACAAGCCAGGAGGGGCACGGATCGAGGGAGCAGGTAGTTGGCCTAGCTGCAGCGAGTAACTTATCGACAGCTGCTGCGTCCAGCAGTTGGAAACGGGTGAAGGTGGGCCTGCCGAGTGGCGGCGGAGTCTCGAGTTCACATACTGTATCAAGAGTGGCCGGGATATCCCGGCGGAGTGTCGAGATCTTGTCGGCAAAATAGTTCTGGAATGCCTCAGCTGTGGGAGCCGAACCCCTATCGTTTGGGACAGTCGAATTTGTTGTCAGTGACCGAATTATTTTAAAAAGTTGAGCTGGGCGTGAACTAGCCGACTCTATCAAGGAAGAATAGTGGGCCTTTTTAGCTTCCTTGATAGCACGCTCATAAACATCCTTGAACTGTTTATAAGCCGATCTCGATGCTCCGTCACGGAGATCCCGCCACACGTCCTCTAACTGTCTCTTCCTCCGTTTCATCGCCCGTAACTCCTCGGTAAACCAAGGCGAGCTATTACTACGGGGGATGAGAGAGCGTCTGGGGGCGATCTCGTCTAAGGCTGTGGAAAGACAGGTGTTCCAGCATTCTACTTGCCTATCGACTGAGTCGCTGGTGAGCTCCAATTCCCTTAGAGCATTCAGGAACCGGGTAGGTTCCATAAGTCTCCTCGGGCGAACCAAAATAGGTTCGGCACCCTTACCGGGAGGAGAGACCAGCTCAAGACGGACTTCGAGGACACCGTGATCCGACCATGGAACCTCTACTATAGAGGTTAGGGTCACTTGGACCCTGGCCGCGAAGATCAAATCCAGGGTGTGCCCGGCCTGATGTGTGGGACCGGTCGTACAGAGTGAGAGTCCTGGTGTCTCCATGGTGGACACCAGGTCCATGGCTGCTGGTGACGGGGAGGTGGCGTCGGTGTGGACATTGAAGTCCCCCAACACAATGAGTTTAGGGAACCTCAATGCCCACTCCGCCACCACCTCCAGAAACTTAGGTAGACTCCCTGCCGGCGCGTCAGGTGCACGGTACGCCAGCAGGAAGGCCACACTCCCACTTAGATCCCACACAAGGCCTGCACATTCCATTCCTGGAATGTCCCTGGAATTAAATTTGTCACGACAATGGCCCTCCCCCCGTCTCTCTGTCCGCATCATAGCCACGGAGCCCATTCCAGGACTGTCTCCCTCCTGCAGCCAAGTCTCTGTAACACAGGCTAGATCTACATTATGCTCAAGGAGGAAGTCTCTGATGGTCCCGGTTTTATTTCGCACGGACCTGGCATTGGCTAGAACCAGAATTGGAGAGGAGATACTTTGACGCCCACCATCTGTGTGCCTGGGGTAGCTCGCAGGTCAGAAGGCGGCCGAGTCTTTCCTTGACTCTGTCGCCTTCTCTCATAAGGCCTGCGCCTACCGTCTACCATATGCGCCTACACATATGAACATAAGTTTCATATTTTAGTTTAATATGCATGAAGCATCGAGAACTATATTTGCTATTTTTCAAACCTGTTCCAAAGTATTTTAAACTATAAATTTCCCCTATTCAGAATTCAGTGGTTTTAATAAAGGCATTTTATTCCACCACCACCACAACCCTTGTTCTTTCCCCACCGTCCTGCTGCATTCTGTAGTCATGGAGTGCCTAGGATCCCCCCTGGGCTGTTTTGGAGAGTGATGGAGGGGGTACTTGGAGAGATTTGGGTGTTTTACTTTTGTTTCTCTCCCTGAAATGTATTTCTGCATTAAAGATACTCGAAATGAAGAATATTCACTCCTCCTGCCAAATTGTCAATAGCCCAGTTTAAATTCTAATTTAGATTTAGAAGGACTTGGAAGCAGTTGCTGATAAGAAAGCTTACAAAACTATGTAACACTGGCGCTGAATCAGTTATACTAGCTGCCAATACATTTCTGGTCTGAATTAAAGCCCTAACCAGTTTGAAACCTTTTAGATTTGAAAGGGCACTTCTCCTCTCCAGGTACTAGGATCTGTCGCCCTCTATGCTCCACTAGTGGGAGCAATACACTGCATGAAAATGTGGAAGAGGGCCTTCTCTAACATAGCACCCTGCTTGTGAAAAGCCCTTGCACTAGAGGTTTAATTAGCTCAAACATTAACTTCATTCCAGCACCAATTAGGGCCAAATTATTTCCTTCAAGTTGTATACATTTTTCTTTAAAAACTACCTTTAAAAAAAGAATAGTTAAAATATTCTTATTTAAATATTTAAGTATTTTAAATTGTTCAAACTTACTTTAATTTAAGCTGCCTGGAGATCTTATGATATGGAGAGGAATAGACATATTTAAATACATGCAAACTCATTTGTTATTAGGGAAGCAGTAGTTACAAGATACACAGCTTTTTGTTCAGTAATTACTCTGAAACAGGTTGAGACCATCTTAATTAACACTGCAAATGTATTAAGATTGCTGTAAGCCCACTTGAATAGACAGTCACGGGATAGTGCTGTTAACACCATCTGTCTTTCTAGTATGTGTTTTCCGCGCTTCTTAAAGACTGGTGTCACTCTGCTTAAACCAATGAAGGCAGAGATAGAAATAAACGAAGATCTGTTCTTGTTTACCCATGTCAGGCATTTAAAATAAGATGTTTGGTTGGTAATGTTTTGTGGCATGCAAGAGGAACCTGTAATCTTCTAGCTGCTGTTGTCCTCCAAACACACCAGCCTCAACCCACATGGCCAGTGTTTAGAGATGATAGGAGTTGGAGTCTGGCAGATGGAGATACATACCTTCTTCACATTTGTTATACATAAACCAACATGTGATCCCTTAAATGTTACCTCTAGCCACTTTAGCTATTGTGGTCTCCCCAACACACAGAGGGGACTTGGAGTAGGAGAAGAAAAGTGAATGAATTAGGACAAAGGTGCGCATTACAGAGTTTTATTTTGTGATTATTTATTCATGATCAATTTTGGTTATGATACAATTGCAAAAAAGGCAAGAGCTTATAACTAAAAGAAGCTTATTTAGTATCCAGCAGTAAGCACTATATATTGAGAGTCACATACAGAAAAATAAATCTCTGGTTGATGCAGTAGTTGAAAGCACTCTTGCAATTCTAAACATTTGTGTGGTGCTGTAGGTAGACACAGCAGTAGCAGAAGAAACAAGAAATGCTGTGCAGGCAGAGGAAATGAAAGCTAAGGTGAAAGCTCAGACAGCCCAGGCTATTGCTGATGATGCACAGAAGGACCTTGCAGAAGCCCTTCCTGCACTGGATGCTGCCCTTGCAAGCTTAAGGAACCTCAACAAAAATGATGTCACTGAGGTGAGAGAATGGAAAGAAAATAGCTCTGGGCTTAAGGCAGTAATAACCAGTATTTTACCTGTATAGTCTCTACTCTTTTCAAGGCAACATGAACAGGAAGCATGCAACTAGTTGACTCAAACACTCTCAACTTCCCAATCTGTATATGAGTTGTAACTAGACTGTTGTATTAATCTTCATCAGTTATTTTACTGTCTTAAATTACTGTTGGTTTTATAGCAGTGTTAGTAGGTAATAGCATTCTCAGGATGACATAAGGAGCAATCTACTATGTTTGCATTATCCAGCCTCATCCAACCTGACTGCAGGAGTTCATGGGGTTTTTTCCCCCTTTCTTCCATTTCTATCCTTGCCCCCCACCCCACCCCCCAAACACATCTATATCATCCCCTACGCTACACTTTTTTGCCCTACGGATTGTTTTGAACACGAAAAAACTGCTTTTCCTTTGGATTATTGGTCTCTCTATTTGGGACTTTGAACTCATTGAACTGATTCGGACTTTACATCTCCATGCTCTTCCACGCGTCTCTGGAGGTACTGTTTATTCGGTGGACTGTATAACATGGCTTTGATTGATTATATAATTTATTTGTAAATGCATATTGCTATATTTGCACTTCTATATCTATTGTACTTGCCGTTATCTTCCCCTTGAGGGATTGCTTCAGTGACTTACTCTTTTAGAATATATTTTTATAATGATATAACCCTGGTTAATGTGTGTAATTCCAGTTCACCGCGTGTTTTTCTAGTTGTGTTTCCTACCACTGTTACTGTATCTTTAATACAACCACTATAGGCATCAACTTCTACACCTCAACTTTATTGAGACACTCACACAATATGGCTTTGCCTTGTCATCCCTTAAATATTGCATTGCCGCGATCTCTGCATACCGCAGGTGAGTGGGGGCCCCCTTGTGTTTTCAGGAACCCTTGTAGAACTGTTTCTCAGAGGTTGTAGAAATCTTCAGCCCCTGGTAACCCCTCCGCCTCCATGGTGATTAGATTTGGTTTTATCAGCACTTTGAAGGCTCCTTTAGAGCCAATGGCTTCTGCTGATCTCCCCACCTGTCATGGAAGACTGCCTTTCTAGTGGTAATTACATCTGCTTGTCGAGCGAGTGAGCTCTCTGCACTGTGGGCAGGTGAGCCTTATCTGTGATTTTACCATGACAAGGTTGTCCTTCAAAGAGATGTCATTTTTTTTAACCTAAGGTCGCTTCAGCATTCCACATGATCCAGGTCATTATACCGCCAGGGTTCTTTCAGAGTCCTTCCATGGCCATGGAGCATTCCCTTCACTTTCTCAAAGCCTGCAGGGCACTAGCCTTTTACCTAGGTACATCGTAAAATCCCATGATGACACCAAGGGGTTGCCTGTGTCACCTCAATGCTTGTCAGCATGGGTAGTTTCTACCATTAAGCTGGATTATCAACTAGCTGGCAAGGATCTGCCACCCCTCATAAGAACCCACTCTACTAAGGCAGTTGCTACATTGGTAGCATACCCACGCAGCATCCCTCTGGACAACAGTAGAGTGGCAATTTGGTCCACCCTGCTCACCTTTATCACCCATTACAAGATGGACATCCAGTCTCAGAGACACACCTGAGTTTGGCAGAGTAGTCCTCTTATTGGCAGTGGCATGATGCCCACCAACCAAGGTACATGGCTTGCTGGTCTATCATATGTGCTCATTTCACCAGAGACAACAAAGGAGAAATAATGGTTGCTTACCTGTAATCATGTTTTTTCAAGTGGTCATCTGTGAAATTAGCACATCCCCACATATCCTCACCACAGTACATGCTTCAGGCCTTAAGAAGCAGCATGGCAGCAGGGAACTAAGGTCTACTGCCACTCCCTTGGCCTATATTGCCTCCTGGGCAATGTGGATGGGGCTTTAGCTACGATCCTGAAAGCCTTCCAGAAGGTTCCGTTGATTGTTGCATAGGTGCTTCAACAACCACATTTCCTGAATCAAAGAAACATGGTTGTAAGGACATTATATTATGAAGATGTGATTGTTGGACATTTCCTGAATAGATTCTCTTGGCTTTTCAAACGAAGATTCAGGAAGGAGTCATCCCACACTTTCCACAAGCGCGTTGATGACTAAGAAGGACAATTCGAGATAGGCAAGTCTGGTTGCAGAAAGCACAGCCGAAAGTCTCCTTAGGTGATGTTGTTTCCTAGTTGCTGTTCTTACTGCGTTGTAGTTTCTCTTCGAGACACATTCTCAAAAGAGGTTGCAGCATTATGGATACTGTGACTCCATGCCTCCCGATGCAAGGCCAGGCATCTAGGTTTATGGCAAGATCTTTTACCAATGTTCATCCATATTGTGTTTTGTCTTGTAGGTAAGTAAGAGTTTGAGACTGAGAGGCTGTCTATAGGCAAGTACGGTCTGCCACCCAGAAACTTTGAGATGACAGCATTATTGTCCAGAATAGTTTGTAGCTCATTGAACTGTCTGATTAGTCTCAATTGGGAGATAGTGTGGTTCTGTCATTTTCTGTCTTTAGTCTGTTCTGCAGACTGCAATAGATTAGTTCTCAGTACAAATCTTGTCTTGTGTAGATTTTTAAAAACTTCATATGGTGTGTACTGTATCTTGAGGAATGCTTATTTTAATTTTTATTTCATTTATTTTATTTTATTTATTCGACTTGTACATCGCCACTCCCAGAGGCTCGGGGCGGTTTACAGATTTCAAAACAGTAATAACCAATAAAACAATATACATTAAAATATCATTAAGACGCGAAGGCTTGTCTAAACAAGGTCTTACAAGCTCTGCGAAAAGTTACCAAGTTTCGCAAAGCCCGAATCTCAGGGGGCAGATCATTCCACAAAACTGGTGCAATGATAGAGAAAGCCCTGCATCGGGTTGCCGTCAGATGGTAAGACTTCATGCTAGGGATAGCTAAGAGATTCTGATCTTCTGATCGCAGTGATCTCTAAGGACTATATGGGGACATGCGATCCCTCAAGTACACTGGCCCCAGACCATGTAAGGCCATGTATTTTATGGGTTTGCTTTCCCTGTCATATGTGTCTGAGCAGATGTAATTGTATCAGAGGATTTGACTGCAAACTGTGGATTTGTTAGTGTGTTCAGGATGAAAACTGGAGGCATGTAAGTATATATAGCAAACAAGGGATTGTGATATAGTGAAGTTCCTAGATGTCCATTGAGTAGTTGTATAGTAGTTTCCAGAAAGTAAACTTCTTTTGTTGTTAGTTCTCAGTTGAGATTGATCATGGAATGGAAGATGTTGAAATTCAGTAGAATGCATTGATTCTGTATTTCCATGAGTCCAAATTATGAAGATATGATCATTGTATCTCAGAGTATCACTGGCTACAATAATTAAGTAGTGTATCCTGCTCAGGGAGTAAGTACTTTCAGAGTGGACTGGTAGTTAACCAGTTTTCATTATTTCAGACTGATTTTAAGCTTTGAAATATATGTGGAGATTTGTGATGCTTTAGTTGCACATATTTGCTATGTACATGGAGATATACCATTGGTTGTTGACTTTCCTCATGTTCATCAATGTATATTCCACTGAATAGTAATTTGTCCATTTTGTCAAGTGCCAGCAACATGCTACCCTAAAATATGCATAGCTGCATTCAGAAGTATGTGTCTAATTTTGATCTGTCATCATATACATAGTAGATATACAGCTGGGATGTGAGAAGGGAATCCATCATTAGCAATGAATCAGTTCAGTTTAGCTGGGGCATTTGCCCCTCATTACAAAATTCTGAAAGCATGCATATAGAGCTGACTGTCTATCCAATTTGTTTTACAATTCCTGTGTACCTTTAACCTGCTTGGTATAAAAAATGTAATTTGAATGCCTTGACAACTAACAACATACTATGTTTATATCTGTGCTTTCCTTTTATTATATAGCTTTTCAAGTTGTATGTAGAGTTGAAACAGAAAAAATAAGTACATGATAGATGTTAAACAAATGTGCCATATCTCTTCTTAGAAATGCTAACCATAGTTTTTATTCTACCCACTGTTTCTCAGGCTATGCATCCAACGTTGCCTCCACCTTGCAATCAAACTTGGATAAAGATGGATTGAAAGTCTTTTCCCTAGTTTCTTTAGAAAAAGAGAAGCATATGTGAAATGTTTCTGAAACTACATTTTTATGCATATGCTTTATGGTAATAGACATTACCTGTCAAACCACCTCTTTAATCATTTTAACAGTAGATGTCCCATAGGCTCAGATGATGTAAAAGAAAAATTATCATCTGCTGAAACTAGAAAGTGAAAGCTTATACTGCTAAGAAAATGTGAAAGAGGTTTTCCATACAATTCAAGTTAAGATACCATGGGTGTCCTTGGAGCTAGCCATCATACTTGTTTTCTGCCCAACTACTACCTTGTTCTGGTGCAAATGGTACCTACATGAATGAAGATACCACTGCCTTCTTCTCAGCATCTTCTACTAGATCCTTCAGGTAGTCTGGGTTGTTGAAGAAGTGCATATAGAGGCTGTGCTTTGTCTTCTGAAAGTGGCTCTGCAGGGATTTGCGTTTACCCCTCAAGTCACTCTGGGTGTCCAGCAGCATTTGGTACAGTTTGGCATGTGTGGTGCTGAGCCGCTCCAAAGGTTCTGAGAGTTCCTGTAAGGAAAAGAGGTAAATTTAATAGTACTACAAAAAGGATCAGAAACAAACATATTTCTCTAGATTTATCCTTTATAAAATGCACAGGGAAGTACATTAACTGTCATTGATCAAGAGTCCAAAGGATAGAAATTATAATGAAATAATGAAGCATGATTGTTAGTGTTCACTTGTTTTTGTAGAGAAGAAGTATACATACATCTATAAAGAGGCAATATGGTACGAAAATTACCTCCAGGATGGTAAAGAACCCTGCATACCTGTGCATTAAGCATTAGCTGCTTGGAGTCACCATACATTAAGCAGTACATTATTTTGTTTTCAGATTCCAGTTTAGGAAGCAATGTGTGTGGAGTTGCTAGTTGCACTTGGAGCATCCTTAATTCCTGCCACAGCCGTGAGCTTTGGCTTGCTAAGGTCTCATAAGCACGGAAGAGTTGGTACTTTTGGCTGTGCTTGTCCAGCATCTTCCATAGCCTAAGGGAGAGATCAAAATATATTCAAGTTATAAAATTTGCCAACTATGTCCATGAGATATGCAAATGGACACTGTAGCATCTTTGAGCACTGGAAGAAGAAGGTTTATAGCATAAGGTTTATAGCATAAACCGATTCTATGTGCAAGATATATGTTGCAAGTATAAATCCATGAGAATATTTATACTTGCAATGAAGACAGTGAGGGACTAAGGCAAGAATGAGAAGCTGCTTACCACCGACCAGCCAATTTTCATTTCAGAAGTTTTCAGGAGTAAGATAGCATATTTAACTTCAAATACCTTACTGCCAATAACGTAAGACCATTCTCAGAATGCCACATAAGAACAATCCACCACATTTGAGTTTATCCCCATGTGCTAACTCAACTAAGTAGGAATTAACATTCTTTCCCCATTTGGTCTATTTAGACTCCCCTTCTCAGTTTTTGCCAATGTGAGATGGCCTTCCTCTTCTCTGATTTAGCCAGGAATAAATGATATATTCAAGTGATGTCAACTCTGAAAAGGAAAAAAAAATGGATAAGTAATGTTTTAGAGAAGGAATTTATTTCCTTTCATGGAAGAAGAGGAAACGGGCAAACTGAATATAATTTCAAAACCAACAGTTGTTAAGACTATACAATCACAATTTGGATGGTCAGACTTAGGAAAGAGGTAGAAGATCTGTCTCTAGAAGGAAAGACCACACAATATTAAGAAATGGAAAGTTCTGGTTGAACAAGGACTGCTGCTTTTCAGAGACTTGTGATCAGGAATAACATAAGATCAGTGTATGAATCAAGTAGTAACATCAGGGTACAATATTTTGCTCAACAAGAAACCAAATATTAGGTATCTTCCCTCACCAGTGGTAAAGGATTTATTCAAATGACAGTCAGTTCTTACAAAGATACATCTAATGGAGGTAGGAGTGATAGACGAAACTCCAGTAGAACAGTGGCTCACTAGAACTCATTCTATTGAGACTTACAATACCATCTATTTTGAATCTCAGCTATCTTAACATTTTTGTGAAGTACATGAGATTCAACATGAAGATATTACAAACAATAAAAATAATTTGACCATATTCACCTGAAAAATCTTGATAGCTTTGAAAGATGTGTGCCTCCATGTACTCTCTGGCAGACAGGAAATATGTAAGATTTCAGTATCAGGAAAATACTACCAATTGAAGACATTGCCATTCCACCTAGCATCTGAACCAAAAATATTTATAAAGATGCTAAGCATTGGTAGCATTTCTAATGCAGAAGGAGACACAATTCTATTGATGCTTGGGCAACATTTTAATGAACGCAAATTTCAGGGAATAGCTACTAACAGATTTGGAGATGACACTTCAAAACTTAGAAAATTGTGGATTTTTTTAAAGTCACCTGCAGTCAAGTACTTTACTAACTCACCTGGGACCAGAAATAGATACTGAAGTACGCTGTTTGATTATGAGAAAGAAAGCCAAATTGAAACAGGAAATATTACAGGCAATATCCACAGGTTCAACATATATGATACTAGCCAGGATAATAAGACTAATGATTTCAGCAATAGAATTAGTACCTTGTGGGGTGATATCATTCAAGAGATCTTAAGAGACTCCTGGTTTGGATTCAAACAAAAATGAGAAACAGGGACATTTATTCTGTGATCATACTTCCACCTCTGAGAAAAGAATTGAGATGGTAATTAATTAATAAGAACTTGGGCAAAGAGGTTCCTTTAACGATTTGGAATCAAATACAAATTCCAACTCATGTGAGCCTGACCAGTTGAGATGCTACCTGCACCAAATGACAACTCAGTGAGTTTTGAAATACATCAGACAAAAACCGTAATATAAATGTTCTGGAACTAAAGACAGTGTGGTTAGCACAGTTAAGTTTTGTTCCACTGGTGCAAAGACATCAATCCTGTTGAAGTACAGGTGGTCAACATATTGGTCAGTGCATACAGGTCAAACTAATGGGGCCTACACTTGATCCCATTGATAAGAGTCAAACAAATAATTCCGGTAGACAAAAAAACCACCGCAGTTCAATTTCCGGCATTAGAAAAGGAAAATTGGACATTCAAGTGCACTAAGCAGGAACAAGTTACACCCAGAAGAATGGCCACCACATACAGAAGTTTTGAACATTTGGTTAGGACAGTGGGTCTCAACCTGTGGGTCCCCAGATGTTTTGGCCTTCAACTCCCAGGAATCCTAACAGCTGGTAAACTGGTTGGGATTTCTGGGAGTTGTAGGCCAAAACACCTAAGAACCCACAGATTGAAAACCACTGGGTTAGGACCATTTTAAATAGAAATAGATTTATTTGTATTTGCCAGAACTCGAGGTAAATAAGGTTCTTTTTTAATAGATGGAAGCAAAGATGCAGAGAAATATGATGCCTTAGCAGTGAATTGGCCAAAAGGTTGCCATTATGCATTACCACTCATTCAAGTATTACCACTCATTCAAGTATTTCAAGGTGCTTCTTGAAATTTAGCAGGAGAGAACATATGTAGTATCAATCGCACTTTCTTGGTCTAGGTATCCTTAGTTCCCACTATTGCTACAGATGTTGGTGAGTCATCCAATAAAGCTACCCAAAAGATCAAACTGATTGACCTCAGGTCCAGTGTATCACCCAGATCTGAACTGGTTGAATCCAGCTGCATGTGGTTTAAAAGAAGAGCATTAGAGTTGCGGGTATGCACTGTAGTAGTAAGTGATACTACAATGGCATGAGGAAAGAAGAATGGCCACCACATACAGAAGATTTGGTACGGTTACTTCAATGAGGCAAGTTTCAGAATTAGCAGCTTTATCAGTAAATCCAAACTCATGTAAACTTGAGGAAGGCAGATTGACATTAATATTAGAGGTTTTTTTGCCAAAATGTATATTAAAAAGGAATTACTGAAGCAACTTATTTGCCAAATATCTGTCCTAGACCAAGCCATCTGAATGAGTGGAGATGGCACATGCTGGATATTTTTTTAAGCAATTAAAACATACTGAGGCTATTTTTGTTTTATTTAATCCAAGGACATCAGGTCAGAGAGCCTCAAGGATGTCATAGCAAGGTTGATTAAAGCATGTATATTCCACTGTCATGATTATGAAAATAAGCCAAGTCTAAGAAATATGTAGCTTCACTCAGTAAAATCAGTTTCCATAGAATATTGCCTATAGATGGAATAATTATAGGATATATGTGATTCATCAGAGTGGAAAAAACCAACTGCTTTCATTAAAAATTATAAAATGGATGGGTATAAATCAGCATGGACTACATTTGGTGGAACAATACTTCAAGCTGTTTTTTCGTAGGTTAAAATTCCCACTCAGGATTGAGAGTTTGAGTAAATCCCAATCATGATGGATTGCTCCTCCCAGCCAGCCTAAGAATGAGAAGGTATACTGACAACACATATTTGTGAAATGACCGGAAGAGCAATCTAAAAAAGGAACATTTTAAGGCATAGTTATTCATGGGAGTTTTAATGGACAAAATGGAAAAGGAACATTAATTTCTGCCAAGTCGGGTTGGCATAAAGGGATAATCCCAGTTGTGGTGGATTGGTCCTCTTGCCATTCCAGAATGCAATTTCGTATTCTGTTTAACATTTTTAGGAAGTTATTGTTTTGTAGTGAGGCCCTCCCAATCAGTGAAGATACCTCTTTGTCATAACTTTTCTCCCTGACAGATATTTAGATTAAGATACTTAACTTTTTTGTGATTGGAAGGTAAAATCAAATTTCTATAAGTGATGGGCAGAATAGTTAAATGTATAGTAATATTTTCCCCAATTCCTTGTGAGGGAATTTAAACTCTCTCTTGATTTTATTATAAGAACATTCTTGCAGATTTGATGTTGACATTAGCTATGATTAGTTGGAATTCCTGATTAGTAATGCCAAATGTTTACATTGTCAGCATAAGTATTTCCCCCTGTTTGATTCAATTTTACTGCATACTACTGTTAGAAAGGATGATACTAAGAGATTCTCCCTTCTCTGAGATAGTCCTTATTTGGGTTTTAGTACTCTACCATTTTATTTTCCCTTTTCAAGTATTATCACTTTCTTAAGACCAGGAAGTATTCTTTGTTTTCTAAAGACCTGCAACACATCAGCCAGACTTTACCGTAAGGTGGTGAAATCACTGAGGTCTATCACAGTTCTTGGGCATTGCTTAATGGAGAACCTTGAATCCTCAAAAGAGGATTGCCAATCCTGTAACTTTGACAGTCGTTCATTCAGAGTAGTTGACACTTCCTCCAACAAAGACCCCATCTGTTGTAGATTCCTTTTCTCCAGCATTAGCAGGAGTCTCAGCTGCTCCAACTGACTCAGCTGGTCCAACATTTGGTCAGCAGTTTCCTCTTGAATCAACTCACGATGCCCCAGCCTGTTGGCTTCCAAGTCAAGTTCCCCACTTAATATAGGCAAGCAAAGAAGTGCACTGCCCTGAAGCAAAGGCAGAAGCTGTTGTGTCTTTGCTTGATCTACTTCTGTTTGGAGGGTGCACAGCTGTTCCTGGCATCTGGCTATGCGAAGACACAGTTCTCCCTTCTCTTCCTTCAGCTATAAAAGACAATGACATTACATTTGTTTTTGACAGGAAAAGGCAATGTTTTTTCTATCTGTTTTGTTAGCAATTATAAAACTATTCTCTCTTAAACTTTTTTTATAGAAGCGGGGGAGGAGGAGGAAGGGCCAGGCAGTGGCGAAGAAAAAGAAGGGACCAGGGCGCCGCCTCCTTCGGCCGTTTCCCCAGCCAGCCTCCAATCCGCCATAATTCCCACCATGACTGTTGCCCCTCGCTCTCTGCAGCTGCGTGGAGGAGGAGCCCGCCCACTGAAGCCCGTCCACCGCTCATGCTCCTCCTCTGTAGGAGAGCTGAAGCTGAGGGGAGGGGGAGGGGTTTGGTGCGGCCTGTAGGAGAACTGAAGCTGGGGGGAGGGGCGGGGCATGGCACGGCCTGGCTCTGCCCCCTCCCCCGGCTTCAGCACTCCCAGCAGCTGCTCCAGCCTTGAGGGGACAGTGCCAAGCCAGCATTGTGCTGGCTCTGGCACCGCTGGCTTGGCACTGCCCCTCAAGGCTGGAGCAGCTGCTGGGAGAGGTGAAGCCGGGGGTAGGGGGTGGGGCATGGCGCAGCCTGGCTCCACCCCTCCCCGGCTTTGGCACTCCCAGCAGCTGCTCCCAGCAGCTGCTCCCAGCAGGCCACCAACCCCCAGCCGTTCTTTACTGTGTTAGAGTGTCATTTTGTGTCATTTTGGTTGGTGGTGTGCCCCTGGATTTTTTTAATGTTAAAAGTGTGCCGCGGCTCAAAAAAGGTTGGGAAACACTGGTCTAAGCCACCAGATAGTCAGCTTGTGAATCAGTTTCAGGAAGCTGGAAGAGGGTTGGACTAGATGGTCCTTGTGGTCTCTTCCAGTTCTATGATTCTGCAGCTCTGATCTCTTTCCCAGAGTCTTCATTGGTGCACCTCTTACCAAAAAAAAAACCTCCTAGCTGATTTTCTTTCTCTAGAGCCCATTAAGAGTGTTGTTTATTTATTTATTATTCAAAACGTTTATGTTCTGCCCTTCTCACCCCGAAGGGGATTCAGGGTGGAGCATGACATATACACGGCAAACATTCAATGCTGGCACAAAAACAAACTATAAACGTACTGTACATAAACACTAAAATCAGTTTATGTGCCAGAAACAATGCAAAAGACCTCTCAGCAATAGAAAGCCAGAAGGTGAAGCCAGAACTGGCTCTAAGGGGGAATTTCAAGGTGCGCAGAAATCCTAGGGATTAAATATTGATTCCCAAATTGTGGGAAATTCCGCACCCTTCATATACAAAGATAGTATGGACTGAACGGCTTGGCTGTTCTGAAATGCAAGAGAGGACAGAATCCAGCCTTGACTTGCAGAGACAAGAAGGGTTTGCTGAGCCAAAACAACAGCCCATTTCTCAGTTTTTATTTATTTATTTAAAACTTTTGTACCCCGACCTTCTCACCTCTATCGAGGGACTCAGACCGGCATAACAGCAAAGATTCAATGCTATACAATTTAAAAACAACTTGAACAACATATTAAAATATATAAAAACCCAGCATAACCACATCACCATTAAAACAATTCGGCTCAGTCTGTAAACGTGGTCATACATTCAGATAATAGCCAATCTCAGCCTATTCTGGGAAGGCTTGGTTCCATATCCAGGTCTTCACCAGCCTCCTAAAGGACAGCAGAGAGGGGGCAGATCTAGCATCACTTGGTAGAGAGTTCCACAGCCGAGGGGTGTCACATTCAGTCCAGATGAAAAGTAACCAAAAGGAATTGCAGGCCTGCCAGAAGACAGATGAGTGACAAACATTTTGTCTTTGGGACACTTCTGAAAGTGTTGTTTACTTAAGGCTAATGACTTACCTTTTTGTCTTTAAAAATCTTCAGGTTCTTCACTGCCCATCGCAAAGAGGATGAAATTCCTTTAATTTTTGCAGAGAGCATGACTACTTCCATCTTGCTCCACATGTAACTTAACTTCATGCGCCCCAGTTCTTCTTCAGAAATGTCTAGCTTGTTTTCTTTAGGACACTCTGTTTCATCAACTTTTAGCCCTCCTTCACAATCATTCAGAGCAGCTTGGCCCCAAGTTTTGGGCATGTCCATTTCTTCTGACAGGGCTTTCTGAGTACATGTGGATTCCTCTTTTTCAGCTAGCTGTCCTTTGTAAAGTTCATCATAGCTTTTCACCACAGCTGTGACTACTGTGTGATCTTCAAGGTCTTTGTCACTGGCAAGGAGCCTTTCCTTAGCTAGCCTTACTATAATATCAGAAATTACTGTAATATCTGAAATATCATCCCGAGTGCTTCCCTGCCACTTCCTTGCTAGAACAGTTTTATCAGCATCTATATCATGAATACTTCGCATAACCTTTGAAAAATATTCCGATAATGCGTTTGTGATTGTTTCTTCTGACTTCAGATAATGACTTATATTTTCTGTAGCCATAGATGTTCCCATTTGCTCATTCCCAGGGCCTGTTTGGCACTGAGCTAGCTCACTTGCTTTCTTACAGAGCTGGCTGAGAACATCATTGCTCTGAAAATTCACAATCTCCAACTTCAGGTGTGTATTGTTCAGCTCCCTCTTGTTTTTCTCTATCTTCTCTGTTGAACAAAAGATCCCCTGCTTCAAGCTGGCTGTGCGAACCTGAAGCTGATTGTGCCGCTTTATGCGACGGGCACATTGATTCTTCAGTGACTGCATTTCTTGTTCAAGAGTTTCAATGGAGAGGGCTTCATTATCCTGCAAGACACCATTTACCTCAAAAGATTCAGAACAGGTTTTTAATGCCTCTTCCAATGCTTCTCCCTCCAGAATAGACTTTCCAGAACCAACCAGTTTCTCATAGCTTTCCAGTTCAGTGGAGTTCAATAGGTTCTCCTCTCCCACTGTGTTGCAAAACCACTCAAGAAACTGCTCTGTTTCAGGACACTCAATGAGCCAGTCAAAATCATCCTCGTGAAGGCAGTCTGCCTTAGGATAGACAATTTTCAGAATCTCCACAAACTGAGTTCCTCTGTTGCATGTATCAAGAAGAAAAGCTCTGGAATGTCTCCTAGAAAACATGCTTGCTTTGTGTACCCTGGTAGAAATAAGAAAAATAATTATTAGAATAGAAAACTGTAGTAACAACTACGCCCTTCGGGGGGAGAAGGGTGGGGGAGAAGTTCATGAAATAAATAAACAACAACAATAACTTTATTCTTATATCCTGCCTCCATCTTCCTGAAGGGACTCAGGGCAGCTTACATGGGGACCAAGCCCAGAATAAACAAAGGTGACAAATAACACAATTAAAAACATGTAACAGTAAAATGTATTAAAACAGTAAAACCAATAAAATGTAAAACATCATAAAACATAAACCAGACATCAAACAACCAGTAACCGAAAAAAGTGTATGCATTTATTTATCTGCAGTATTATTGAGGAAGCATGATATCAGTTTTTCACCAACACTTTGACCACATTTGAACAATCCTAGGAATAAGACAACTTAGCTTGCTTGTGAGTTTACGCTAACATGCCACAATGATAAGTAGCAAGAACACACGTAGGTCTGTTGCCATTTTAATTTTTTTTAACTCTAACCTTTACTTCTTACCTTTGCAGCTTACTTTAACAACCAAGTTTAGAATATGTATCTCCTTTCAAACACAGAACCTGTAGTTCTTCAGGAACTTTGTATGAACTTGTAGAGCACTACCAGTGGCCTTTCATCAGAAGTAACCACTTGTTTCTAGTCTGTAAGCTTGCTTATAGTCAAGGGGAGGAGTTCTCAAACTTTTAAAGCCACAGAGCCCTTTCTAAAGGAAAAGTTTCTCATGGAGCCTCAAGTAACTTTTGGACAAAGAGAACACGTTGCATTTTAAAATTTGTCAGGATGGGCCAGGTCAGTGGCAGATGGATGGAGAATGTTTGTGTCAATGATCTAGAAAAAAGAAAGAAAGTTACAATATTTAAAACGAAGAATGATTTTAACCAAGATAAACTTAGAAGTATTTTAGTGGATGATCTCAGGGGCCTGAAATTCCAGCACTGATCTGTTTGCAACAGAGATTTCTCACTTTATAACCCACTAGCTGAACCCGGCACGCGTTGCTGTGCCCTATTTAGGAGATGCGGGAAAGTCTGAGTATGTAAGGGTTTGAAATGATGCTACTTATGGTCTTGGTGTGTGTGTGCATGTGTATATGTGTGTATGTAGTGTATATATGTGGGTGTATATGTATATATGTGTATGTATGTTTATATATGTATACGTGTGTATGGTACTGTATATGTGTGTGCATGTGTACATACACATGAGGGGGGAAAAGGGGGGAAGAAGGGGTCTGAGGCTGAGAGAGGAAAAGAAGGGGGCTGAGGGTGAGGGGGAGAAGAGAAGGAGCCTGGGGCTGACGTGGGGGGGGGGGGGATGGGGCCGTAGGCTGAGGGGGAGAAGGAAAGGTCCTGAGGCTGATGGAGGAAAAGAAGGGGGCTGAGGAGGGAAAAGAAGGCGGCAGCAGCGACCCCGGTCCTTTCCTCCTCACCCTCTGCCATCCGGAGGGCAGTAGCGGCGAGGGCAGCGTCCCCACGCCTCGTCCTTCTTCACCCTCCGTCCTCCGGAGGGCAGGCTCAGGGGCGCGGAAGCTTCTCGGAGTACCCAGGAGGTCTCCGTATGGTAGCCGGTGCTCCATGGCGGCTGCCATCTTTCCTGGCGGCACTTCGGGCCAGGAGGGGGCGGGACCTCCGGTCTGCATTGTTTGGGCGTCAGTTTCCGGCCGGACCCTTTTTCTGACGGATTGACTTCCGTCGGAGCCTTTTCGGCCGGACCAAAAGCGGTTCGGGCGCCATGTTTTTTTGTAGTTTTTTGGGGTATTTTCAGTGTGGCTTCCCCGGAGAGCCCCAGAAGCGACCGATGCGGCGGAGAGCGGCTGCGGGTCTCCCTCTGTGAGGGGTCGGAGGGATGGCAGCCGGTGAGGAAGGGTAAGGAGGCGGTGGAGAAGGCGGCCAAGGTTGCAGGCGCGTGTCCCGGGTTGAGGAGCGGTTTGGACGTTGCGGAGGAGGGGGGCACGGCGGCGGCAGGCAGCGGGTGGGTTCAGGCAGCGGGTGAGAGGCGTGTCATGTCCGGGTTGGTGGCAATGTGTTGGCGCGTGGAGGTGGGGTGGGGGGGTGCGTTGGAGGAGGAGTTGCGCGGAGTCTTAGCTGCCGCCGCGTCCGCCACCGTTCGCGCATGCGTGGAA
Source organism: Anolis apletophallus (assembly GCA_030556195.1). Lineage (NCBI taxonomy): Eukaryota > Metazoa > Chordata > Lepidosauria > Squamata > Anolidae > Anolis > Anolis apletophallus. Next base: position 54,465,381 of record JARBWK010000001.1, read on the forward strand.
ATGTTGTTTTTCGGGGGTGTTTTTGAGGCGGTTGTGTTGTGTTTTGGGGTGTTTTGTGGGCCCTATAGGAACCCAGGTGTATGGATCAGTGGCCTTGGGGTTTTTTGTGTGTGTGGGACATGTAGTTTTCGCGCCTATTTGCCGGGTACCACGACCAGTCTCTTTTTATATATATAGATTATGTTCTCCTTCTCTCTATCTCTTTCTCCCTCCCTCCCTCCCCTCTCTTTCTCTCATCTCTTTGCTTTTATACCAGACATGGGCAAACCTTTGCCCTCCAGGTGTTTTGAACTCCAACTCCCACAATTCCAAACAGCCTACCAGCTGTTAGGAATTATGAAAGTTGAAGTAATAAACACCTGGAGGGCCAAAGTTTGCCCATGCCTGTTTTATACTCTTGTACTCCCTGGCCTGTTCTGCTCCACCCTGAGAGCTTCAAAGAGGGGTTATTTGAGATTTCTCCACATTTTTCATTTTCTTTGTTTATATCTGGAATTGCCAAAAAAAGTTTCTTGGTGCCACTTCTTTTCAGTCTCAATGGTTGCCCTTTTTGTGAGCAAGCTTAAAGTAAGCAAGCTGCACGCATGTCTGAAATAACTGGATATTCTCTCTATGATACCACTGTTTTAGTTTCCACTCCTCCTTGTATTTTTCTCTAGAATATAGGCCCCTTGGGGCAGGAACCTTTCCTCTCATTATTTGTAAACTATCATGTTTCTATAGTATATGAATGCATCCTAATCACCCACAACATAATCGCTGATAATTGCTATTGGTTTTCATTCTGGCAAATGTGGTTAATGTGATATTGTATTAAATAACATATTCCAAATTCTATGCACAGCTGATGTTTTAATTGTGTTTAATTTAATGTCTTGATATTGCCACCAAAACAATTCTCTACGCCAGATAAGACAGTAATCTGATCTATAGGTCTTCTTATTTTTGCCATATATTCAATTAGGTACGAGCCATGCAGCGTCCTCCACTTGGTGTTAAAATGGTTATTGAAGCTGTCTGCATTATGAAAGGAGTTAAGCCTAAGAAAGTGCCAGGTGAGAGGCCAGGCTCCAAATTAGATGATTATTGGGAACCTGGCAAAGGCCTCCTTCAGGATCCAGGGAGATTTCTTGAAAGCCTGTTTAAATATGATAAGGTAAGTGTCATGGGAATACTTATTTTCCGTTTCTCAAAATCATAGAATTAGAGTTGGAAGAAACCTCATGGGCCATCTAGTCAAACTCCCTGCCATGCATGAAAAAGCACATTCAAAGTACCCCAAAGTACCACCCAGCCTTTTTTTAAAGCCTCCAAAAAGGAGTTTCCATCCCACATTGAGGCAGAGAGCTCCACGCTGAACAGCTCTTACTATCAGGATGTTCTTCCTAATTTCCTGTAATTTAAATCCATTCCTCTGAGCCCTAGCCTCCATTCTCTCCATCTCTCTCCTTTTGAATTTGTGATCTATCAGTAATATATATTTGTGTTCTATATATTGCGTCCATCCTCAGCCAATCAGAGCTTGGCGACAACTAGGCCTTTTATTGGTTGAGAAACACACACACACACACAGAGGGGGGGGGGGGAGTTCAACTCCCATTATGCTCCAAGAGGAACTCAGAGACCTTTTAATGCCTGCCCCATGCAAGTGCTGCTGGGAAAGTGAGTTCCTAGCAGGGCCCTCACTGGAGAAGGAGCCTAGGGAACTATTCCAAAATAAATTGATACTTCACTGCTGGGGAGGGAGAAAAAATGCTGCAGGTAATGCCATCTTTTCCAGGAGCCCCGCAGCAGACCTCTGCCTCAGGTCTTTTGCAGATTTAACTCCACCCCCTCTAGTAGCTAATAAATCCGACTCTTGATCTGTTTTGTCCAGCTTTTCGATTCCCTCCTCCCTGTTCCATTTTTGGGGGATTACACAAAATCAACCACTAACTATTACAAATCACTTTTGGTCAAACTGATCTGGGCCCAAACCTACCTCCTACACAACTTCACTGTCTGCATTTCAATAATAAAAACTACTCATTTCAAGAATTTGACCCCAAAATATTTTTTTTGGTGTATTCTGTGTGAAATAGGCGTCTGGGAGGCCAAGATTAGATTCCTGCTGAACCATGGGTGACCTTGGGCAATTTAGATTTTTCCACAGTCAGAGGAAAGGAGTAACCTCCCCTAAATAAAATCTTTACGGGAAAATCCCATGATATAGTCATCATAGAGTTGTCTGCCATACAACATAAATGTCTTCAAGGCATACACCAACAACAGCAATGCATTTGAGAACTTTCTATTGGCTTTCAGAAAGACCACACCAGTTTTTCTGGGGAAATGGCTATGGCAAAGTGCTACGTATTTCCTTGTGGCCGCAGCAATTTCCATAGAAGCAGCTCCTCCTTATAGGAGAGATACTGTGGTTTATTGGTTTGAGTGTTTGACTAGGACTCCAAGAGAGTCCAAATCCTGCTCAGCAGTGGAAACCTCCTGAGTGACATTAGGGAAGTCCCACTTTCGCATTCTGAGAGTGCAGAATTAATTCAGTTTGACACCACACTAACTGCCATGGCTCAGGACTATGGAATTATGGGGACTATAGTTTGATGAAGCACCACCGTTATTTGGTAGAGAATACTGCAGACCTTGTAAAACTACAACTCCGTGATTCTATAGCATTGAGCAACGGCACTTGAAATAGTGTCAAACTGCATTAGTTCTACAGTGTAGATGCATCGAGAGGAAAGAGGACAGGCATCTACTCCAGGTTTGTAAATGTTAAACAGTGGGATTACTGCAGCAAATTATATTGCAACAAAATATATTTGGATGTTTCCAGAGGAGGTAATCCATTCTGTTTTGCCGGAGGGCAAGGAAGAGCCTGGAGTCACAAACATAGCTGCGGGTGGACTGTAATTTGTCCACACCTAAATTAGAGTATTGGTTGCTCCGGTATTACATGCATTGCTATGTGTTCATAAACCATTTTAGTGGAGTCTGGAAGCAGTGCTTAAGACTGGCTTTATAATAAGAGGAGAGAAGTGTATGGTAAGTACAAGGGAAATGATGTTTTCGTTGACGTTCCATTGATAAATTTTTGCTCCAGGGTTTTGCTGTCACAGCTGACCCTCCAGATCTCTCACACCTTTATCTCTATATTTCATTTCAGGATAACATTGCAGATACTGTCATTAAATTAATCCAGCCATATATCGACAGTGAAGAATTTCAGCCATCAGCCATAGCAAAAGTGTCCAAAGCCTGCACATCTATCTGCCAGTGGGTCAGGGCTATGCACAAGTACCACTTTGTGGCAAAAGCTGTGGAGCCAAAGCGAGTAAGAACTACAGCAGTGTTATTCCTTGAAAGGCATCTATTATATACCTAAAAAGACAGGGGAGGGGAGAGTGTGGGCCTTTTTAAAAGGTGGAGGTTTCATAAGAAAAGTGGCTCTTTGCTTGAGAACTTGGCATTCATAAGGATTTGTATTTCTGTAGCAAGCCTTGAGGGAGGCAGAAGAAGACCTACAAGCCACTCAGAAGGTACTTGATGAAGCCAAGGAACGTCTACGAGAAGTGGAGGATGGCATTGCCAATCTTCAAGCCAAATACAAAGGCACCCTAGCTACCAAAGAGGAGCTGGAGTTGAAGTGCGACCAGTGTGAGCAGAGACTGAGCCGAGCAGACAAGGTCAGGGACAGAGCCAGTTGTAAAACTGTTCTATTTTGTCTTTGCAAATCCAGTTACTAGTGTGAACTAGTGGCAAATACGTGTCTTGAAAACTGTTGGGGGGGGGGGGAAGCAATATCATCTGTTTTCCAATTTTAAAAATATGGCTGGAATCTTGTTGGATACATCCACATTTGCAGCCATGTATACTCAGTCTTCCACATTCACTAGGGTTAGGTGCCTTCACAAAAGTGAAAAATCGAAAATAAAATATTTGGTAAGGTTAAAGAGAACACCTCTTTAGTCATCTTGAACCTTAATCATGACTTAGTGGTCAGTGTCCAACAAAGGTTGGCCGTAGAGTCGCATTGGAAGATCTAGGATTCTTAGAGAGAACATTTGAAATCATTGCAAATAATCAAATCTGCAATGTAGGCCAAGTCCATGATAGAACTGGCTGACTGCCCCTTGGATGATGATTCAAACCGGCGACTGCTGACTGCTTGATTGTTTTTATATTGTTTGATACTGTTTTATTGCCATATTGCTGTTAAATTGTATGTTTATGTTTCTGGTACGGGCACTATGGGGTGCCGTTTTGTTAGCCGCCTTGAGTCCCTCTGCGGAGGTTAACATAGGACGGGATATGAAAGCCCGAAATAATAAATAATAAATCTGTTGTGCAAGAAACTATCCAATAGCTTCTTCTGCAGTGCCTGTCCAAACTGCACAAGCCTGATGCAAAGGACAGATGTGCATGCTCTCTCTTAGCTTTTCAATGGTTAATGCAGGGTGCAAGGCACATAAGCGGCATCCAGCTATAGCTCTTAGAACAGAACAACCTTTGCTCCCACCCTTCAGATCCCCAGTATATTTGCTGGAGATATGCAAGGAGGAAAGTTTCTGTTGGCACCCAGATGCAGAAGTCCAACCAGAGGCTCTCTGGGAGCACACACATATTTGTTCAAGCAGGCTTGTTCATTATGGGACCAGTAGCCAGGGTGGAACTGCATTGGTGCAATATTATAGTGGCCTTCTCCGTAGCAGCTCCCAGCCCACTCCCTGTTCTCTTTCTGCCAACACAGTAAGCCCTTTCTGTTCAGGCAGACCTTTGAAATGTTAATTTTCAATTGTGTTATGTGCAAAGTGGTGTGATGTATCAGTATGTTATTTTATGTTTTAATTTTTTTATTAATTAATTTTTTAATAACATTGGCATTTAATTTTTTTAACCTTTGTATGCTTTTTAGCATAATATAGGTTTATATATATATATATATATATATATATATATATATATATATATATATATATAAAAATAAGCTGCCTTGGATTCCATCTCAGGAGAGAGGAGGAGTAATGTGATGTAAACAAACAAATAAACATTGTATCCCTTCCAATATAAGATTTTAGCCATGTTACAAAACATTTTACTGATCCTAATTTGCATTAATTTTTTACCTTTGGTCACAATGCAAATTATGGCCCCTTCTTTCGTTTACCATAATCCAATGAATGTTAGATGGAAATTCCCAGTCATTGTTCTTTTCTCGGATTTTCTACTGGAACATAGTGGAGGCTTCCTACACAAAGAAGCTGAATAGTAACATCTGCATGTTTTCCCCCCTCTAAGTTAATTAATGGCCTTTCTGATGAAAGGGTGCGCTGGCAAGAGACTGTCCAGAACCTAGATTATATGATCAACAACATTGCGGGTGATGTGCTCGTTTCATCTGGCTTCATTGCATATTTGGGACCTTTCACGGTGAGCAAGAGAAACATTTCCCTCCAGAATATCTTAATTTTATCCTGATTTCTGTTTGATCAAGCATAAGGCCTCTCAAAGGAAAAGGTCTGTATCAGAATCAACTTTTTTTCTGTCTACTATGACATTGGATCAGTTATTTGAACTTACAGTTATAGACAAGTATCAAGATTTTATTATTTACCCACAGATAAGGTGTTAAAATGATTTGAGCATGTATACTTTGAAGGCTGTCATTTTCCTTTTTTCACCCTGATTCCTCAGGAATTCATCTTATCAGGTAGAAAAACAATAACATATTAAGAGGTGTTTTTGGTAGCTAGAAATATTTTGCAAATTCATTCCCTCACTCCTTTTTGCTTGAATGTGAATTGCTGTTAGATCAAAATTGGGGCTAATTCTGTTTAGCACTTATCAACATTGCAAACCCAATCTAATCATGATTTGGAACTGCAAACTGATCATAGTTGCCTGTGATTTGGGCTGAACAGCAAACTGTGACTGGCATTCCATTCAGAATTGCAATGCTGTAATTCTGACTCAAATCATCATAATTAATATAATTCACATTTATCATTGGTGTACAATCACAAGCAAAGGTTTTCCACAAGTCCTACATTTGTGGAAGTGATGCAACCCCCCCCCCCCCCCAAAGCACAATCATTTTAAGGCACCAAAGAATGAAGTGGTGAGTAATAACTGTTCAGCCTTCTCCTGATCATGGGGCGCAATAAGATAGCCACATACGACATAATCCTGATAGAACCCTGCATGAAACTGCAACTATCTTTCTCAATACATCGTGCAACAGGGATAGAACTTCCCACATCTGTATTCCTTGCCTCACTAGCCAGCAATTTGAAAATTACCATATTGGAAGGTGGCCATAATGCTTCAAAGGTAGATTTTGAAGGGTAGCATCAAGAGATGTCATGATTAAATCTCTGTAGCTATCTCTTTGGATGCAAGATCTGCATCTCTGCCAGTGAACCCAAGATAAAAAGAAATACAGGGAATCTGTGCATGAAATGATAACACAAAAGTCTTCAGGTGTAATGTCTGAACTGATGAGTGAAACATCATCAGAAAGTTGCTGCCCAAGGTGACTTGTATATAAAAGATTCAGGCACATAGACCTCAAAACTCCCCTTCAATGCCAAGAACAAATAATCAGGCATAGAGGGGGCTTGAGCATAAATAGTTAGAATTTCATGCAAGTAAAAATGCCATTGATTTCATAAGACATGAAATGTTATTCTTCATAGGGTCACTACCGCATAGCACTTTACGAGCAATGGATAAGTAATCTGGACTCACATAATGTTCCACATACCAAAGAACCAAGCTTTACAGCTACACTTGGAGAACCAGTGAAAATACGATCATGGCAGGTAAAGTTAATAATACTTCTTTTCAAAAAGGAAAAAAGATACTTGCATTCCAATGTAGGTTCTGTTATTTATCAGAATTGGCCATATGTTGCTGTAGTTCAAATGCAATGTCCAGGTATTTTGTCAGAATTAAATTTATTGACATAGTTCAGCCCAATGTATGAAAACTTTACAAACATGTCCTTGCTTCCTTGATACTACTTCCATTGTAGGCATGCACCAGTAAGGCTGTTGTTTGAAATGAAAGGTTAACAATTCAACAGAAAGCAAAATGTCATACTTCGCTCTTTGCCTTCTCATCAATAAGAGGAGTAATATGAATTGTGTAAAATGAAGAGATATACATTGGTTTGATTGACAGAATTTACCTTTTTAAATTTAGAAAATGGGTTCTGCTGGGTCAGTTTTTTTGTTTATTTATGTACTATATTTATATCCTGCCTTTCTCGGACCTGAGGGGGGACTCAAAGTGGCTTACAGTATAGACAATAATTCAGTGCCTTAAAAACAATATACATCCAATATACAATTGAATAAACATTTCAATTACAAATTTAAATGAGATTAAGAGCATTAAAACATATAAAACATTGCAGTTACAACTATAAAAGCACATTATCTGCAATCATAATCAGGTCATTCCGGTAATCATTACACATAAATCCAAGTCCATCTATTGCACTGTGTTATTTGCCAAAGGCTTGATCCCAAAGCCACGTTTTCACCCTCTTTCTGAAGGTCAGGAGGGAAGGGGCTGATCCAATATATCTGGGAAGGGAGTTCCACAGCCGAGGGGCCGCCAGTGAAGAGGCCCTGTCTCTCGTTCCCACCAATCGCACCTGCGAAGGAGGCAGGACCAAGAGCAGGGCCTCACCAGACAATCTTAATCTCTGAGTTGGTTCATAGGGAGATACACAGACATCTGCATGTGCTGTAAAACAATGTGCTTTTTCTTTTTATACAGATAGCAGGTCTGCCCAACGATACCTTATCTGTGGAGAATGGAATGATAACACAATTCTCTCAACGCTGGAATCTATTCATAGACCCTCAGGGACAAGCCAACAAATGGATAAAAAATTTAGTAGGTATTTCTCCTTCTGACAAATTATGAAATAACATTCACTTCTAACCACATTCCTCTGATGTTAAAGGCCCATTGATATAAAGGCTTGTATTTACACCTCATACCTACAATTTACAATTTACAAGTGGTAGCTGTAGTTTTGAAAGATGATACTCTTATTTATCTAAATGTATGGATGACTGAATGTTTTAAGATTTATATCCATCTCCCCACTGACATTGTGGTTTCTTCTAGTCTTGTCTTCATGCAAAGATTGTCATGATGGAGAAAACCAAAATTCACCTTTGATAAAAGTTTGGCAGTTTGTCCCCTCAATTTCAAGTTCTGATTCTGTAATTTGAAAACCAGTCAGTGTGAAGTAAAATCATAACAGAGTGCTGAACTGTGAATTGTGAAAAAAAATATCAGGAGTGTAGTGTTAGTATGTTCCCAATACGAGCATTCACTTTATTGCTTTCATGCTTTGCTGAATCACCTAAAACAATGTCATGTTGGCCTAGTTTTAAATGAACTTAAAAGTAGTACACCTGCCATATTCAGTTCATCAGAAAACTGAATGTTTATATCTAGACTATTAGAGGTCCCCAAACTAAGGCCTTGCAGGCCAGATGCACCCCTTAAGTCTGAAATGACTTAAAGGCGCACAACAACAACAACCCTAATTAACTTGACTATCTCATCAGCCAAAAGCAGGTTACTTTTGTTCTTCATTTTAAATACTGTATTGTTATTTCATATATTTTTGCACTCCAAATAAGGTATATGCAGTGTGCATAGGAATGTTTTTTCAAACTATAGACCGGCCCCACAGTAGTCTGAGGAACTGTGTACTGCCCTTCTATGTTGAAAAGTTTGAGAATCCCTAATATATATGAACCTCAGAGCTTAGAAAGTTTCTCTTTAGACATCCGATCCCAAAATCTAGCATGTCCCAAAAAGTAACTTTTTCAGTCTCCAGCTTTAATTCTCTTTGTGTTTTACATTCAAGAAGGCTATGCCCTGTAATTGCTCAAGTGCTGAGTTACTTTGTGTTGTCTTTTTTTTAAAGGAGAAAGATAGTGGCTTAGATACATCTAAGCTGAGTGACCGGGACTTCCTGCGCAGCTTGGAAAATGCCATTCGTTTTGGAAAGCCATTTCTCCTGGAGAATGTAGGGGAAGAACTGGACCCAGCTCTTGAACCTGTCTTGCTGAAACAGGTGCCCTATCTCATCCATGTGTGAAGAGGTGTCTCAGAGCTTGGAAATTACGTATGCATTGTTCTACCCTTGTTGGCTGGCATCCTGTTAGTTCCATTCACAGATGCAAGCCCACCTTATACCTGTGTATATAGGGCTTTTTCCATTGGAAATGTTGATATTCTCTTCTGCTCTCCACAAAAACTATTGCTTTCCCACAACTTGCCATTTAGTCATGGCAGCCCTTGCCATTCATTCTGTGGCTGTATGGAGGGAGGCAATTGGAGAAGCTTCTGATTATGTTCTTGTAGCCAGACACAGCCTCTTTAGAAGCTGAATATCACAATATCACTATTCACAGTAGACCATTTTCACAATGAGTAACATTTTATTTCATTATTTCAAAAATGTGAGACCCATTCAGACATTTTGGTCATTTTAGTTCAGGGGGAAAGACATCATTAAAAATAAAGTTGAAAGTAAAAGTCCAATAAAACATTATGAAACTCTGCTCATGAATAGTGGGTAGAAAATTACTCTTGAAGAATACCTAGTGCTGAATAACATGTTGCTCGTTTGAATTATGAGTCCAAATTCTCATAAATCCTTTATGAGATTAAGTAGCTTTTGTGATCTTTCTTCTGCCATCACTGGATGGTGGCAGGGGTATACTGGAATTAGGGCAAAATGACTCATTCCTCTTCAGTCTTGCATTTTAAGTCATGACTTTGGCACTACAGGTGTGAATCATAACTAAATCAAGGAAATGGATTGCCATTGAGGGGTTTGCATCAGGACACAGTGTGTCATCCTTCTGCCATCAGTTTTTCTCTTTCATAACTCCTCTGTATTAACTGGTCTCAGCTCACCCCCTATATTGGTTGAATTGGTGGGTCATATTGTCTATAACTGGTGATTCAGAAGCAGAGGAACTATAATCAGTAATGGGTTATTTCAGCTTTCTGTAACTCTTCACTAACACAATCCTGTTTTGCTTGATCCAAGTCACAACATTTATTATTATTATTATTATTATTATTATTATTATTATTATTGCAGTATGGAGGTGGCAACCTTCATGCTGAGTCTTGCTCCTCCTTGCTTGTGTTTCACATACAAGGGTTTCCTGTCTGTGGATCATACTTGCCACCTTGACAGGAAAGGCCAGTCCCACCTTCCCAAATCTGTCCTCCCTTAGCTCAGATCAGACTGTTGTGCTCTAGTTAAAACATGCCATTGTTACTGAATTAAAGGGTTTTATTGATGGGATTCATTGATTACTATCTGCCTGAATGGAGATTGCTTTGATTCGATACATTTCGCTTTTGCTACCCTATCAAGGTTGATATGTTTCATTTGCCTTCGGTCAGGGACAGTTGGGCTCAGGGAGATGGCCCTTTTTGAGAGGAAATTTGAGATTTTGCTACATTTTCTTTTTGTAAGCGGAATCTATTCTGTTTTTCTACTTACCACCATAATGGGAATGGTTTATTTTGGAATTGATTACATGCACAGCCCTGATCTCTCCTAGAATGAGGAGTTAAGGGGTGGCTGGCCAGTGGCTGATATACAGTTTGACCAATTCTATGGGCAAGACCAACTTACCTTCCCTGAGGACTCAGATCAGGACCCACTTAATGCCATGGAGGCACAGGCACATTGTGACTGGATGCACAATGTGAAGAATCAAGTGTCCATTCTGGGTGATATGGCTTGAGGAGCATGAAAGGTTTAGTGCTGAAAGCAAAGTTTAAACACCAAAATAAAAGTTTAGATGCAAAAGAAATGAGTTGACTGCACAACTGAGGCCCTCTGGAGGCTGAAAGCACACAAAAATGACACTCGTCTGATTCTTCCTTGTGTTTCTAAGAAGTGAAAAAGTGTGGAGAACTCACAAAGTTTTAAAGAGAGAGAAAAGGCATTGAGAGAGATTCTGAATCTTCAGTATCTCTGATGCATTCAGATAAAGAAGAGGTAGACACGAGGAGGAATTTTCTCCAGAATATGTTTCTATTTATCTGTTTAAACTGGATGATCTCCCGGTCCACTGCTGAAGGGCTCTCACAGGAAGTTCTTCCTAATGTTCAGGTAGAATCTCCTTTCCTGTAGTTTGAAGCCATTGTTCTGCGTTCTAGTCTCCAGGGCAGCAGAAGACAAGCTTGTTCCCTCCTCTCTATGACTTCCCCCTCACATATTTATACATGGCCCTCATCATGTCTCCTCTCAGCCTTTTCTTCAGGCTAAACATGCCCAGCTCTTTAAGCTGCTCCTCATAGGCCTTGTTCTCTAGACCCTTTATCATTTTAGTCACCCTCCTCTAGACACATTCTAGCTTGTCAACATCTCCCTTTAATTGCTGTGCCCAGAATTGGACACAGTATTCTAGGTGTGGTCTGACCAAAGCAGAATAGAGGGGTAACAACTTCCCTAGATCTAGACACTATACTCTTATTGATGCAGGCCAAAACCCCATTGGCTTTTTTAAACTGCTGCATTACATTGTTGGCTGATGTTCAATGTGTTGTCCATGAGGACTCCAAGATCTTTTTCACATGTACAGCTATTGAGCCAGGCATCCCCCAAAGTCATAATACTTGTCTAAGATAGAATTTTGACTGCTCTGCATAGAATTGTATACATTTTAACTTTTCCTTTGATTCACAGACTTACAAACAACAGGGAAGCACTGTGCTGAAACTGGGTGACACAGTGATTCCGTATCATGAAGACTTCAAGATGTACATCACCACCAACCTACCTAACCCACACTACACACCGGAGCTATCCACCAAGCTGACCCTGATTAACTTCACCCTATCCCCCAGGTAATATTGATTTCCTGTCATTTTTCCTGTTTCCCCAGTCATAACTTGACCTTGTTATTCTATTTCTAAATAGCAGAAGCTGTGTGTACAGTAATAAAGATAATAATTTGAGAGTTTCGATGGATAACGAAACTATGCTTTTCATTTTTTATCTTTCTTATTTGTCAATGGTACATTCTATCTTTTCTTGCTTTCCTTAAATCATAACACACAAATAATGGGAATAGCATACACAGATATATAAGTTTGCAATACCACAATGGTTTAGTATTTAACGCATAGATATATTCATATACATATGATTCCAAATAAGGAAGTTTACACACAGTTGTAGTAACTCACAATGCCAGCACAAAATAATGCACAAAATTAAAGTGGAGTAATATACTCAGATTCCAGTCAAAAGTTATTTCCAGGTAGTATCGATAGGTTCCCTGTAGTTCAAAGTAAAGGATCCAATATATTTGTAATCCACAAAGCACGATTGCTTATGTTGAAGAATAAGGGTTCCCAAACAAAAGTAATTTGTAATGCAAAAAATTTTGTAAACAAAAATATAATGAAATGCTGACGGTGGTGATGAATCCACACTGTAGTAAAAATACTATCGGTGATCCACCTACGGGTTAGCTTTCACAGATCCACCCCGTTTCGAAGCAATCTCATCAGGGTGGTCACAATTCAATAATCTACAAACAATTAAACATAATACAATTGTAATTCCCAGTTATACAAGGGTGCATAAGGGTAGGATCCACTAATCTATAGTCTTGACAACTCAAACTATGAGCGTGTCAAGCTTAGTAGGCTGATGGTTTGCAAATAGGATCAGTCAAAACCAAGCTACATTTATGTATGATTTGATTTAATTATTTCCTTTACAGTGGCTTAGAGGACCAGTTGCTAGGCCAAGTAGTAGCTGAAGAGCGTCCTGACTTGGAAGAGGCTAAGAACCAGCTGATTGTCAGTAATGCCAAGATGCGTCAAGAACTAAAGGAGATAGAAGATCAGATCCTCTATCGTCTTAGCTCCTCTGAGGGGAACCCTGTTGATGATTTGGAGCTTATCAAAGTGTTGGAGGCATCCAAACTAAAAGCAGGAGAAATTCAGGTTGGTGACTGATTTGCAATTCCAGCAGTTCACTGTTCTTTCTGATATATCCTGAAACTGCATTTTGTTTTTGTCTTGTGTTTTCCCTAGGCCAAAGTGAAGATAGCTGAGCAGACAGAGAAGGATATTGATATCACTCGGCTGGAGTATATACCAGTGGCAGTCCGCACCCAGATCCTATTCTTCTGTGTCTCAGATCTGTCCAACGTTGACCCCATGTACCAGTATTCATTGGAATGGTTCCTCAACATATTCTTGACAGGAATTTCAAACTCTGAAAGAGCAGGTAGCTTTAGTAACTGAGTGGGAAGCCTTTCTGATCCAGAAAACTCCAGTACCTTTTATATTGTGATCAGGACTTAAGGGGCATAAATAGCACTGTTTAGATTTTGTAAAGAATTCTGCCTGGCATCCAGTTCTATATGTACAATGTTGTAAGCCAGATGTATATTATAAATATTGAAATTCGTGTTTACAGTCATAGCCCAACTGTAAATGACCCCCTAAACCAGGTCTGCACAACCTGCAGCTTTCCAGGTGGACTTCAGCTCCCAGAATTCCTGGCCATTGGACAAGTTGGCTGGGGCTTCTAGGAGTTGGAGACCCAAACATCTGGAGGGCTGCAGGTTGTGCTGGCCTCCCTAAATCTTCTTTAGAAGCTAGGCTCCCACACTGAGGCACTGAGGAGTAGGGTACTGAATGATCACATGTCCAGTATCTTCTTGCAAGCAAGGTGTGCAAAAAGCACTTGTTATGAGAATGCATGGAGGGCTGCTATCTGACTTGCGAGATAGCTTTGGAGAGATTGAATCAGGAGATATAGCTACAACAACATAGATCTGGTCATTATCTAGCAGTAAGATCTATGTCCTGGCCAAACAGTTAAAGCAGAATATATCCATGGTCAGAATAAAAACCTCCACACAGTTTAAAATAGGATCAATGTCCAAAGCACCACTCAATTCTATCTTCTGTTACAGTCTAGACCAGTGCTGTCCAACTTCTAACCGGCCAAGGGCTGGATTCCAGGTCACTGATGACCTGGGGGGCCGCCCGGCCCCGAGGGGTGCCGCCTGGGGACCCCCTCCCTTGCAAAAGCATCCCGGCAGCCGCAGAAGCCGGTGCTGGCTTCAGCCGCTGCTGCGATGCTTTGCAAGGGAGGGGTGCCGCTGGGACCCCTCCCTTGCAAAGCATCCCGGCAGCCGCAGGAGCCGGCGCTGGCTTCGGCGACTGCTGCGATGCTGCAAGGGAGGGTGCCGCCGGGACCCCTCCTTTGCAAAGCATCCCGGCAGCCGCAGGAGCCGGCACTGGCTTCAGCCGCTGCTGCGTGCTTTGCAAGGGAGGGGTGCCGCCGGGACCCCCTCCCTTGCAAAGCATCCCGGCAGCCACAGAAGCCGGCGCTGGCTTCAGCCGCTGCTGCGATGCTTTGCAAGGGAGGGTACCGCCGGGACCCCCCTCCCTTGCAAGGCATCGGCGCGGCGAGAGAGGGAAGAAGAGGGGCGGTGCAGGGAGGAGGAGCTAGCCCTCTTACTCCTTCTTGTACCACCCCTTGTCCTCTCTCACCGGCGCCGATGCAATCGGCGGGCGCGGAGAGGGACGGAGGGGCGGGGCAGGGAGGAGGAGCTGGCTCACTTCCTCCTCCCTGCCCCGCCTCCCCCTCCCCCTCCCCCCCCGGCCGCCATTTTTTAAAAAAATTAGATTTTTTTTAAAAAAAAACATTTAAAAATGGCGGCTGGGGGCATAGCTGGGCCCGTGCCCAACAGGCTGGGGGGCCGGATCCGGCCCCAGGGCCGCCAGTTGGACAGCCCTGGTCTAGACTGACTGTCTATTGTGATCTATCTATTGGGGGTCTTGGCTTTGACCACTGAAGAATTGGTGATCTAGTAGAGTACACTTGAATGTAATTCACAAAAAGATCTTTTAAGAGGATACTCACAATTGAAATTATAAATCAAGTCCTACAAGTTCATACCATTATTGTAGAATCTCAATCAACTCCAGCTTAATCTCAGATGGTTACAGTATAGGGTTCAGATATTATTTGCTCTTTATTCCTCATTTTAGGTATCACTAGCTGAACCCAGCACGCGTTGCTGTGCCCTATGTAGGTGATGGGAGAAAGTCTGGGTATGTAAGTTGTGGAAATGATGTGAGCATGTGTGTTGTGTGTATATATATGTGTGTGTATGTGTGCTTATAGTTGTATGTGTATGTGTGTGTTGATATTTGGGGGGTATGTGTGTTTGTGTTTTGGTATGTGTGTGTGCATGTATTTGTATGTGTATATTTGTGTGTGTATATATGTGTGTGTGTGTATTTGTGTGTGTGTATATAGTTCTTGGTATGTGTGTATATATGTGTGTGTATTTATCTGTGGTTTTTGTGTATGAATACGTGTATATATATATGTGTATTTGTGTATGTATATGTGTGTATGTATGTGTGTATATGGAGATGTGCTGATATGTGTGTGTACATATGTGTATGTATTAGTGTGGATGTGTATGTATAGGTGTGTATATATATATGTGTTTGTATGTGGTTGTGTATTTATATGTGTTTGTATGTTTGTGTTTATATGTTGTTGTGTATATGTGTAGAGGAGGAGGCCGAAGAGGAGGCCGAAGAGGAGGCCGAAGGGGAACCGGGCGACCCCTCTCCCTGCGGCCTCCTCCTCGGGCAGCGGAAGAGAGGCGGCAGAGGGCTCTCCTCCGCCGCCCACCGCCTCCCTTCCGCTGCCCGAAGAGGAGGCCGAAGGAGAACCGGGTGACCCCTCTCCCTGCGGCCTCCTTCTTGGGCAGCGGAAGAGGCGGCAGAGGCTCTCCGCCACTGTCCGCCGCCTCCCTTCCGCTGGCCGAAGAGGAGGCCGCAGGGGAGAGAGACGCGCGGCTCCCCGGCCCCATCCCCGGCCAGCAGAAGGGGGAGGTGGGGCGGCGGAGGAGAGCCCTCTGCCGCGATCGTTCCGGTGGGGTTTGGGGCGCCATGTGCTTGCGGGAAGGGGGGTGTTTTTGAGCTGTTGTTTTGGGGTGAGTATGTGTTTGTTGTTAGAGACAGTGGGGAGGGAGTGGGGAAGTGCTTTGGGGAGACTTGGGTAGCGGCGTGGGTCTGTTTGGGGAAGTGTGCGATCGTTCTGGAGGGGTTTGTGCGAACGTTCTAAACGTTCGCGCTGCCAGCAGAGAGGCCGGGATGCAGGTTACGTTGGCCAATTTTAGGGGGTTGTTTTTCGGGGTGTTGTGAGGTACCTTGGGCCGTTTTTGGCCCTGTAGGTACCTTGCAGTATGGTTAATGTAGCTGTTTAGTTTCGTGGTTCTCGGACTTATATTTGCTTTGTCTATACCGGTCAATGCACGACCGTAAACATTTTATATATATATAGATTATTTCCTGTTGCTTGTGAGTTAAAAATAGCCCTAACTCATATGACAACATGCCATAAACTCTGTATTGATTTGATATTAATATTAAAATAAAGAAATTATAAGCCACATAAACATAAACTTAATGCAATACAGTTTTACTGTATTATAAAAACATGCTTTAAAAATTATTACTTAAGGTATTATTTCTTCCAAAAAAAAATTGCCAGTTGCTTGCGAGTTCCAATTAACTAAGTGTAGTAATTAAATGAGAGTTGTGGCTTCTTGAGATTTCCGGTAAACTGAGAGTTATGGTTGCTTGGAAGTTCTGGTTAAGTGATATTTTCAGTTCACTGAGAGTTGTGGCTACTTGGGAGCTCTGGTTAACTGAGATTTTTAGTTAACAGAGAATTACATTTCCTTGGGAGTTCTGGTTAACTAAAGTATGGTTGCTTGGGAGTTCTGGTTAAGTGAGATTTTCAGTTCACTGAGAGTTGTGGCTACTTGGGAGCTCTGGTTAACTGAGATTTTTAGTTAACAGAGAATTACATTTCCTTGGGAGTTCTGGTTAACTAAAGTATGGTTGCTTGGGAGTTCTGGTTAAGTGAGATTTTCAGTTAACAGAGCTATGGTTGATTTCTTATTAGTGACATTTTCAATTAACTGAAAGTTGTGGTTGCTTGGAAGTTCTGGTTAAATGAGATTTTCAGTTAACAGGGAGTTAAGGTTGCTTGGGAGTTCTGGTTAACCAAGTTAGGGCTGCTTGGGAGTTCTGGTTAACTGGGAATTTCAGTGAACAGCTATGGTTGCTTGGGAGTTCTGATTAAGCGACATTTTCAATTAACTGAGATTTTCAATTTACTGAGAGTTGTGGTTGCTTGGGAGTTCTGGTTAAATGAGACTTTCAGTTAACAGGGAGTTAAGGTTGCTTGGTAGTTCTGGTTAAGTGAGGTTTTCAGTTAACGGGGATTTAAGGTTGCTTGGGAGTTCTGGTTAACTGAGATTTATGGGCAACTTGACATTTATGGTTGCTTGGGAGTTCTGGTTAAGTGAGATGTATGGGCAACTTGACATTTATGGTTGCTTGGGAGTTCTGGTTAAGTGAGATGTATGGGCAACTTGACATTTATGGTTGCTTGGGAGTTCTGCTTAACTGAGAATGACAGCTAATTAAGAATTCAGGTTGCTTGGAAGTCCTGATTACTTGGGAGTTCCGGTTACCTGAGAGCCACTGTTAACTGAGAGTCCTGTGTAACTGAGCTTTACGGTTACGTGAGAGTCCCGGTTGCTTGGGAGTCCGGTTACTTGAGAGCCTGCTGTGCTCTAGGCATGGCCGGCCGCCCTGAGTGCCCCGCCTGGGAGGGAGGCAGGCAGGCAGGCAGGCAGGCAGGCAGGCGGGGTACCAAGGCAGGCGGTGTGTGGCGGGCGGCCTCCTCACCTGTACTTCCTGAAGAGCTGGTCCGACTCCCGGAACCCTGAGTCTGTGTGAGAGAAATTGGACGGGGTGGGAGGTGCTCGGTGGGCTTGCCCTGGCGCAATGACTTGTGGGAAATGTAGTTTGTTTTGGCCGGAGGGAAGATGCCGTGGCTTCAGCGTGTCAGGGATGTTTGGGGTTGAAAGTAAGGTAAGTTTGTGGATGTGTGTTGTTTTGTGGAAGTTGCAATGTATGATAGTGGGGATGTGTGGTGAGACTGGTGGTGGCATTGCGTGTATGGGGCAAGTGTTTTGTGGGGAGGGTGTTTGTTGCGGTGGGCGCCATGTGCGGGGGGGGGGGGTGTTGTTTCTTTGTCGTTTTGGGGTGGGGAGAAGGGGTGTTGTTGTGTTCTTTGTGTGTTGTGTTAGGATAGTTGGCGGGGAGCGGGGAAGTGTTTTGGGCAGGCCCTTTGTTGCGGCGGGCGCCTCTTTAGCGAAGGGGAACCGGGCGACCCCTCTCCCTGCGGCCTCCTTCTCGGGCAGCGGAAGAGGAGGCCGCAGGGAGAGAGACGGCGCGGCTCCCCCCCCCCCCGGGCCCCATCCCCGGGCAGCAGAAGGGAGGCGGTGGGCGGCAGAGGAGAGCCCACAGAGGAGAGCCCAGCTAGGGAGGGGGGAGGCGTGTCCCGCCTCCTTCCCCGCCCCCCCCCCGCCAGGCTTCGGAACCGGGCGGCGGGGGGGAGCGCGGGAGGAGGTGGGAGGGGAGGTGGGAGGGTGCTAGGCCAGGCTTCGGAACCGGGCGGCGGGGGAGCGCGGGAGGAGGGGGAGGGGCCGTGGGAAGCTGCCGGGACGGTGGCGGCGGGGGGGGGGGGGTGCGGAAGGAGGTGGGAGGGGCTGGGGGAGGGGAGCCGGTTTCCCTCCTCCTTCCAGGTCCCCCGCCGCCGCTCTTCCTGAGGAGGCGGGAGGGCGCTCTGGCTGCCATGTGCGAACGTTCTAAACGTTCGCTGGCAGCGAAGTGGCCGGGGTTGGGAGTTCCGTTGGCAATTTTTGGGGATCGTTTTTGGGGTGCTGGGAGGTATGTAGGTCAGTTTTTTTGCTGTTGTCTGTAGCGAGTGTAATGGTCCAGTAGGCTGCCAAGTTTGGTGCTTCTGCGAGCCATAGTTTCTTTGTCTATATACGACATTAAACGGACTCACCAAAATTATATATATAGATTGATTATGGTATTAGCAAAATTCCTTAGTCTGCAAGACTAGAAAATATATAGATGTCCTTCATACTACCGTGTTAATTTAAAAATCATTTTTATTTCTTAAAATATTTATACCTTGCCCTATGCCACCTTAGATCAGGGATCGGAAACCTATGGCTCGCGAGCCAGGTGTGGCTCTTTTGATGATTGCATCTGGCTCGCAGATTTCAGTTCTCTCCTTCCGCGCGTTAAGCAGGAGCTGAGAACCTTGAGCTAGCCTCTACTTGAGACTAGCCTCTACTTTAGCGGTTCTCAACAAGGGGGTTGCTGGACCATTTTCCGGGGGTCGCGAAGCCCCCTCGGTTGGCCCCGACCCCTCTGCCTCTCCAAAATGGCTGCTGGCTCCTGTGAGGGCAAAACAGTCAGGCGCTCCTGGTTGGCTCCTCCTCTTCCCACAGGGATACAGGGAGTCAGGAGGAGGAGTTTGGAGGCAAAGACGTGCACGGGAGAAAGCACGCAGCTCACCTTTCGGCCCCGCCAAGCTCAGAAGGGACTAGGGGTGAGTGCAAGGCCCCTCGCATGGCTAAGGCCATGTAGGGCGCCTTCGCCGCTCACCTCTCACCCCCGCCTAGCTCAGAAAAGCCGAGGGGTGAGCGCAAGGCCCTCCGCATGGCCAAGGCTATCCAGGCAACCTTCGCCGCTTGCCCCCACTGGGGTCAGAAGGTTTACAATTGCAACGCTGGAAGAGGAATGCACCCCGGCATTGCAAGCACGCGGGGGGGGAGAGGCCTCGTGCAGGGAGCACACGCCCAGGGGTCAATGGAGCTGAAGTGATTGAAGGTACTATAAATCTAATTTATTGTAAATGCCTCCCCCAACCTCCTCCAGCATTTTCTGTTAGCCATGGAAGTCCTGTGTGCCAAGCTTGGTTGAATTCTATTGTTTGTGGAGCTCAAAATGTACTTTGATGCCTGGTGAACTACAAATCCACACCCCTGCAATTAGTTGAATTCAGTCTTAAAATATATTATGTGGCTCTCACTGAAATACATTTCCAAATATTTTGCTTTCATGGCTCTCTGAGTCAAAAAGGTTCCTGATCCCTGCCTTAGATGGTGGTTCTCATTTGGTCTTCACATAACTTCTGATTTATGGTAGACTTAAGAGGATTCTATCACAGGTTTCTCTTGGCAATATTTATTCAGTGGTAGTTTACCATTGGATTCTTCAAAGGCTGAGGGAATGTGACTGTTACCCAGTGGGTTTCCATGGCTTCACAGGCATTTGAATCTTGGTCTCCTGTGGTCCTAGTTCAGCACTCAAGTCTACATAAGGCTGGTTCCCTAGACCTCAGGGAAGTGTATTAATAATGTGAATGTAATATTACTCTGGATATTAACTTCCGAATTGACGTACTGATTCAGTCGTGAATGTGTTTTTAAGTACCCTTTAAGTAAGTTTTAAGTACCATCAGAGATCTTTGTGATATTTCTGAATTCAGGCAATGCTCAGGATGTAGTCATCAGACTAAGAGGAAACATGAGGCAAGTTTCCAGTTCACAGTGTTGTTCAGTTAGGCCCCCTTTCATTAAAAAAAAACATTCCTGTGATTCAGTGCTAAATACTGTGGTGGTCTTTATCATCTTCTTGCTCTCTGCGTGGTTATTTTCAGATACTCTGAAGAAGCGAATAGCAAATATCAATAAGTACCTTACCTTCAGTCTCTACAGCAATGTATGCCGGAGCCTCTTTGAGAAGCACAAGCTCATGTTTGCATTCCTAGTGTGCATCCGAATCATGATGAATGAAGGCAAAATAGATATGGTGAGCAAATGACGAATAAATGCCCAAGAAGGACTTGCAGATCACACTGTTTCATGTCGCTGTTTGTTGTAATCCCTGGAGAGAAGGACTAAATAAAGTTGGACTGTCTACTCCACCAGGCACCCACAGAAACACCCACATAGTCTTTTGTGAGCCATTATTACCATATATTTCAGAATACAAGGTGACTGGGGGTATAAGATGACCCCCCAACTTTTCAAGATAAAATACAGAGTTAGGGATATACTCAGCATTTAAGACTAGCCCCCTCTTACAAGACTATGCCCCTGCGGCCCCCGCTGCTTTCCATTCAAGGACCTCCTCGCCGCTTACCATCTTCTAAGGCCACTTGACTTGCCTAGGCCCAAGGAAGTGCCTCCGGACACCGACTCCTAGCAGTGCTGGGCAATGGCGTGCCTTGGATATGCTCCTAGAGGCATGCTGCAAGCAGTAATTCCGTGACTCCTACTGTGCCCAGCATGCCTCTGGGAGCACATCCAAGGCATGCCGTCGCCCAGCGCTGCTAGGAGTAAACGTACGGAGGTCCAAGGAAGTGCCTCCGACTCCTAGCAGTGCTGGGCGATGGTGTGCCTTGGATGTGCTCCCAAAGGCATGCTGGGAGCAGTAGTTCCGTGACTCCTACTGCTCCCAGCCTGCCTCTGGGAGCACATCCAAGGCACGCCATCCCCCAGCACTACTAAGAGTTCGCGTCTGGAGGCACTTCCTTGGGCCTAGGCAAGCCTTCATAGGAGGTAAGTGGCATGGGCGGAGGAGGTCCTTGAATGGAGAGTGGTGGGGGCTACTGGGAAAGCCCAGCGGGCTATCACCCCCAGATGGTCTCTGTGGCAATGCGGCCTGCCACACCTCCTCCCCATGGCCTCCCTCCCTCCACCCTTCTCCTCCTCCCTCCCTCCTCAAGCCACGCCACTAAGGGTGATTTTATTTTTTTCTTTAACTTATTATTTTAATTTATACCTGGCGTACTAGACGACACCCAACTTTTGATATTATTTTCCAGGCTTAAAAAGCCGTCTAGTGCACTGGAATATATGGTATGTTATAAAAGATGGGCAAGGATTGTTTAGCTGCTTACAGGGGACAAATGAGTTTCTCAATAACATTAAAGAGCAAGCCACCTTAAGTTTAATTGTGATGGCAAAGTATTTCCCCAACCCAAACACCTTTCCTTGGCCACATTGCCTGATCCAAGATCCAAGAACAATTAACTCCCTCGATGCCGACAGCATCCACTTGCTGGCTCCTTCAGTGCAAGTACAGGAAACTCAATTGCTCAGTCTGCGCATGCCCTAACACTATGAAAGCTGGTATTCCTCCTCCAACACAAGGAGGAGACTCCTCCTTACTGGAGAGAGAAGCGCAACTGCCGCCTATGGCACATGCCCAAACCCCAGTACAGGAGAGAAGCCCAACGCAACAAGCCCTGGTATCGGGGAGAAGCGCGGCATCAGTACAGCTGCTGACTACAACGCATGCGCAATCCCTGATACTGGGTAGGAGCCAAGTGCCTCAAGCCCCGGCAACGGGGAGGAGGCTCCTCCCCCCATGTCTGCATCCATAGTGCCTGCCAAGAGGGAAACTCCTGTGGCGGACCTAGTGGGGCCACACTGGGAGAGCTGGATGCGGGGCACTAAGGGGGACGAGCGGATGAAAGGATGTTGGGGGGGGTGCGGTAGAGACTGGCTTAAAGGGGCGTAATTCCAAAGTGTGGCCTAGGGCGCAAAAAGGTGTTAATCCGGGCCTGAGTGCCATTGATAAATAATAGCACTGAATGGCCCCAGCTACATTTGTATATGTGTTAGCAAGTGCTGATAAGAAGATCAATGAGTATTTTGCCACTTCCAGCCAATATTCACAAAGAGAAAAATAGGAAAAGAATATCAATCTTCTTCCATTTTTGTGTTTTTGTCTTATAGGATGAATGGCGATACCTCATTTCTGGTGGTGCTGCAAAGGTCATGCGAGATAATCCAGCTCCTGCCTGGCTAAATGAAAGAGCGTGGAATGATATCCTGGCCTTAACCAACCTGCACAATTATTCCTCCTTTGCCGATGATTTTGTGTCCAATCTGTATGCTTTCCGAAAAATCTTTGACAGTGCTGAACCTCACAGGTGATTTTTCCTTTAGATCCCATAAAGGTTGTAGATAGGCATGTAGCCGGGGGGGGGGCTAAGGGGGCTTCAGCCCAGGCCTTACTGATACATTATTTAAACTGTTATGCTTATTCATATCATGATCTGATCACCATGCTCATTATATCCCACATTCATGGGGTTATTGGGATAACAATACAAAAGGTTTGCTAGGGTAGACCCTCTTCCACCCAGTCTCAGCCCCCTCCCCGAAACAAACTCAGCCCCGAAACAAAAATCCTGGCGACGGCCATGGTTGTAGATATTGTTGTTTCCTTGGCCCAGCCTAATCTCCCATCCTATTCCACTGCATGCCAATAAAGAAAATTAAGTGAAAAGGATGATTCTGTCCAGGAATTTCCCAGAGAAAATGTAAACCTTGACATCTGTTTTCTAGTTCTGTGCATAATGTCCATAATAATAATAATAATAATAATAATAATCTTTATTCATACCACGCTGCCATCTCCCCAGTGGGGACTCAGGGTGGCTTACATGAGGCTGAGCCCAAACAACAAATTACAATAAAATAAAAATCAAAAACATCAACAACAACAACACAGTAAAAATACAAACATATAAATAATAATAAAAGAACAATATACAAATACAATATCTAAAATCACAAATGACAAAGCGGGCAGCATGCACAAGATAAAATGTACATAAAGATAAAATGTACACATGTAGATAAAACTCAGGGTGAGATAACAGGAGTAGATTCTTTGCGAAGGAAAGCTCGTATAAAACGCGGGTTGTAAGAGGCCTTCATATAAGGGGGGGAGAGTGTACTCCAAAGACCGGAGTTGTAACACCTCAAGGTCCCTGGAGATCCCCCTAGCAAACCACACAAGGCCAACTGCAGTTCAAAGCTTTATTTAGAATAAATGAAATAGGAAAGGCATAGAAATAATGCTTCAAAAGCTGGGAGCAATATAGTATCAGAGTTCAGTCTCCTGCAGTTGCAAGGCAAAGGTAATCTAGTCCCAAAATGGGTTGTAGCAATTAGGTAATAATGTTCAGCCCCTGGAGGTTTTCCAGGCCCAGGTAAATAGCTCCAAAAATGCTGTAACAATGTAGCAGCAAAGTAGTCTCTGTAAGTTCCAAAGGACACAGCCTGTTGATGCCTCAAAGGCCAATCTGAATGGCCACGTTGGACCTCACACTTGGTAAAGCAAAGTAAAGTCCCAAAAAGCCAGGTTTTAAGGTGTTTTTTTAAAGGTTTCCAAATAGGGGCTTTCCTAATCTCTCTGGGCAATGAGTTCCAGAGTCAGGAGGCCACAGAGGAGAAAGCTCTCTCCCTTATGCCCAAAAGATGGGTCTGTGAGACTGGCAGAGGTGAAAAGAGGGCCTCTCCCTGAGATCGAAGAGTTCATGAAGAGAGATACGGTCACGAAGGTAGGCAGGTCCCAAACTGTTTAGGGCTTTATAGGTGATCACCTGCACCTTGAATTGGGACCGGAAAATAAACGGCAGGGGGGTTGGCCGCTTCCTGTAACTTGCCCCAGTTATTAATCTGGCTGCTGAGCGTTGGACAAGTTGAAGTTTCCGGGCCGTCTTCAAGGGTAGCCCCACGTAGAGTGCATTGCAGTAATGCAGTCTAGAGGTAACTAAGGCATGGACCACCATGGTCAAGTCAGGCTTCATGAGGTGTGGTCGCAGTTGGCTCATGAGTTTTAATTGTGCAAAGGCCCTCCCGGCCACTGCCGACACCTGTGTATGAAGTGTCAGTGCTGAATCCAGGAGGACCCCAAACTGCGGACCTGAGACTTCAGGGGGAGGGTAACCCCATCCAGCACAGGTTGCTACCCAATACCCCGGTCAGACGAACGACTGACCTGGAGGACCGCTATCTTATTAGGATTGATCCTCAGCTTGTTCCTCCTCATCCAAACCATCACAGCAGCCAGGCACTGGTCCAGTATAACCTGTTCCTTTCTTATAGGGAGCCTCTGCCTGGCATTTGGAATTCCAAATTGGATCCCTTCCAGAAGTTACTGGTCTTGCGCTGCCTGCGAGGGGACAAAGTCACCAATGCAATGCAGGACTTTGTGGCTGAAAATTTGGGACAAAGTTTTATTGAGCCACAGGTAGGAAGCCATTGTGGAACAGGAGACTAGCAGGAGTATCCGTTTGTTTAGGCAATTGTCCAGTGCCTTTGTGTGTATACCATTTCCTGCTCTGTTCAACTGAAGTAAGAATCTCATTTCCCACAAGCAAATGAAAACATTGAAATGAGATATGCAGGTCCTTGGCTGTGAGCAACATCCCTCCTTTTCCTCTTTCAGACTGCAAACCTCTCTGTAGTGTTTAAGGAGTCTGCTGCGACTACTCCCCTGATATTCGTCCTCTCTCCAGGCACTGACCCAGCTGCTGATCTCTACAAATTTGCTGAAGAAATGAAGTTTTCCAAGAAGCTGTCTGCCATTTCTCTTGGCCAGGGACAAGTAAGAGCCCACAGCAAAGGTTACTCTAAATTGCTCCCTAGTACATCTAGCTTGCTGGATGTTTTCTTACTAACTGGCATCTAAGTGAAAGAACTAGGAATGTGCTCAATTCCACCAATAGATTTTTAAGTAGAAAAGGGGAGCCTGACCAAGGTGTAATACAGCAATTCCCCAACCCCCATGAGCACTGTCCACCAGTTACATAGGCCATATATCCTCCCCTTTGACTTTGTACTGCAGGCCTATTTTACACACCAAGGAAATATCTCTCCAAGGACTTAATGGCTCAGTTTAGAATTAATAGGTCCACATGTGGCTCTGTGTTAAGATGAGGCATATGCCATGCTTCCATGTTTTGTGATGAATGGGTAGGATCATAAAAACATCTTGTTATGTGATCCTGCCCACTCATCATGAAACATGGACGCATGAAGTGGTGGTGGTATCTCCATGGCCAGGTATGAAATGATTCTAGCAGTGCTTAGGCAGATCTTGATGTCATCATTCTGTGTCTGGTTATGGAGATATAACTAGAGAGTTCTGCAATCTGCCCACTTCCCAAAAGGTATGGACTGGCTATGCATGCATAACTTTGAAGATCTGTGGCTGGTTGTATAATCCTGCTTTACTTCTTAGGGCCCCCGTGCAGAAGCCATGATGCGCAATTCTATGGAGCGAGGAAAGTGGGTATTTTTTCAGAATTGCCACTTAGCTCCAAGCTGGATGCCTTCGTTGGAGAGACTGATTGAAGGCATCAACCCTGACAAGGTGATAAACATGTATTTGAATGGCAATTTCAATTTTTCCCCCTCTTCTGTAAAGTGTTATGCTAGGGTCTTCTTAGTGGAAAGGTTCCACCGCTCCCTGGTGGACTTCAGTAGACCAAATCATTGCTTCATGTTTGGCTATGAGAACATAGTCAAACATATGTGGAATTATTATCCTGTGTTCAGATGCACAGGATTGTAGAAAACAGTTAGATAATCTCATAAGAGTAAAGTACACTTTTGAGGTAGGATATATTTGAAAGCCCAATGCGGTTGCAATGTCTTCTTAGCAGAAATTATTCCTGTTTCCTCCTTTTCAACCTTACCCCAAAACATTTTTGTTTAGTTTGTTCATGATGGGAAAATGTTTATGTGAAAGGAGGGAGAACAGACTCTTTAGTAGAAACATTGTTTCTTAATAGTACAAATCTAATTATTTCTCTTGGCTCCCATTTCCCTGGTCCAGGTGCATCGCGACTTCCGGCTTTGGCTCACCAGTTTGCCCAGTAATAAGTTCCCAGTGTCAATCCTCCAAAATGGATCCAAGATGACCATTGAGCCCCCTCGGGGAGTAAAGGCCAATTTGCTGAAGTCATACAACAGTCTGAGCAATGACTTCTTGAACTCCTGCAGCAAGGTGAGAAATGCTTCCCCCTTCAGCCTCCCACCTTCAGACAACATTCTGCCATTACTAGCTTTCTCTGATTTAATTAAAATAACTGTTGACTGTCAGCTTTTGAGCCAACCCAAAATAAACTTCCCCACTCTTCCTAACATCTACTCTTGTGCCTCTATACCACACACAGCTATCCTAACATTTTAGCCTGATATTTAGAAATGTACAAACATGTGCCAATTTGTAACATTATATCAATGCCTTGCAGAATTCAGAGTTCAAGTCTTTGCTCCTCTCACTTTGCCTCTTCCATGGGAATGCTCTGGAAAGAAGGAAGTTTGGGCCACTGGGGTTCAACATTCCCTATGAGTTTACAGATGGAGATCTGCGCATCTGCATCAGCCAGCTAAAGATGTTTCTGGATGAATATGAAGATATCCCTTACAAGGTGGGATTCTGGTACAAGCCAAGTGGGTAGTGAGGAGTACCGAGTAGGGCTGTGCCTGGATCCATTTTCCAAAATGGATATGGGTATGGATATTGGTATGGGTACTGCCACCATTTTTCCTTGGCCGCAACATACAACATGGCTGCTGAAAATGGCTGCCTTCGGTTTCTTTCGGCTACACATGGAGTGCAAGTAGAGTGGAAGTGGAGTGCAGAGAGGGAAAAAGAAGAAGAAAGCTGCTCACGTGCTCCATGTTCTATCTCAGTTCCTTCGCTGCTCTTAGAATCTTGCTTTTAGACTCAACTCCAGTCTTTACCTTTTGGCAATTTCATGTATGGAGTGTGAATGGGCATGTGGGTGGGGGCGTGTTTGTTTAAATATTGGGGTGGTTTAATGAAGGGAGGGAATAGCCTGATTCCCTTGAATCCCCAAGGGAAGAATTCAATGCCTCCCCAAGTCTAATTGAAGGAGAATAGAGGAAAGGATCCTAGAAAAAGTGATTTCTTCTTTGTGGTCTCTATGAAATCGCAGATAGGGGCCTCCTGCACCTTCACAGTCAGTTTCCAAATTCTCTAGACATTCTTATGAGACACATTTTGATGGAAGCCTGCCAACACTCCCCTCCTTGGTATATAACCAGTGGGAGGGGCTACCGCCTCAGTTCCTTAGCAGCAAAATTACTGCCATGGCATGACGTACAGTGAGGAGGATGGGCAAAGATGTGCAAATTTCCATATGTGTGAATTTCATAGATGATCACTCAAAGAAACATTGTTACAGGTAAGCAACCCATTCTTCTTAAGCCTGATGCCTTAATCCAGATCTATCTGAAGGAGATTAAAGGAAAGGACACCAGAAACAGTAGTTTCTTAAGCCTGATTCCTTAGCCCAGATCTAGCTGAAAGAGATTAAAGGAAAGGATACCAGAACAGTGGTTTCTTAAGCTTGGTGCCTTAACCCAGGACTAGCAGAAGGAGATTAAAGAAAAGGACTTAAGACTGATGCCCTAAAAATGATAGAAAGGTGAGCCTAGTAAGTGCCCCATTGCCGCCAATGGGCTGGATCTTCCTGGATCTTTCGGCTGCTGAACCAAAAAATTGATTTTTTTCCCCCTGCCAAATTCAGGAGGTTCCTGAAAAATGGATCTGGGGGCCCGGGGGGAGGGGGACACCGAAATTCAAACACTGAAAATGGCACAGGGTTTAACCAAATTACATACCCCTAATACCAAGCTTTTTTATGCCACACAGTTATAGCACAGTGATTCCACTGTAAATTCTATGCCCATATCTTATGGAGTCTTGGGACATGCAGAATTACTTGGAATATGTGTGTACTGTGAAAGGCCCCATGAACTATGAATGGTCATGAAAAGACTGGGTAATGTTTGGATGTCAAAATGCTCATGGAATGAGGATTTGACTCCAGCCTTATTAGGAATGTTGTTAAAAAGCACGGAGTTCAATAATTGTGCTTGATAAAAAATATTCACCATCATTTTTCTGGATTCTCCCAAAAGGACCACAAGCACGTGCTTGGAGTCATTCCATAAACTGATTTTGAGAACAAACTCCCACTGGCCCAAAGCTATTAAATCCCTATTTGTCCCCAAATAAACAGTTATTTTGAGATTAAATGTTCTTTGGGTTCAAGGCATGCATGGCAGATGGTATTAACATGCAAGGTTCACTGCCATGTTGTACATCATTCCAGATAGACATCTAAATTTTCCAGATGACTTTTAGAACAAGCAAAGGAGACTAGAAAGGTTTAAGTGTGCTTTAAAGGAGACTGAGATTCAAGACAAGAATTTCCTTTTTAACTGCCTCCCAGGTGTTGCCTGTTAACCTTCTCTCGTCTGATTTTTATTCCATTTTATTGTGATGTTGCTTATTTGATGTGTACTTCATTGTATCGTTAGCTGCTGAAAGGTAGGTGAAATATAATTATCTCTGTGCCCTGGCTCATTCTAGGTTTTGAAGTACACTGCTGGTGAGATCAACTATGGAGGCAGGGTGACGGACGACTGGGACAGACGCTGCATCATGAATATTTTGGAAGATTTCTATAACTCAGATGTTCTGATTCCAGAACATTGTTACTCAGAATCTGGTATCTACAAGCAGATTAGTACTACTTATGATCTTGCTGTAAGTAAAAGAAAACAGTAGGCATATACACTGCTTATACAAAAACTCAAAGATGTCCTCAGGTCTGGGCATGCAGTTCTATAGTTTGTCACATTACGGGTTCAAATGTCTTTTTGAGAATTTGACTCGCATGTTAAGCTCTCTTCTCAGGGAAGCTGTTTGTGAAATAAAATCTATGGTCTTGACACATGTCATGACGGTCTCTTCAAAAATACAAATTCTGGGTAAAATCACAAAGGAATGCTTTAGTAGTATATTATGTGGAAGGCCACATAATATACTAGTTTCCTGCATCTTGGGGTAAAGGTCCAAGAAGTTGATCTTGGACTGAAGCATTTTGATATTTATTTGCTGTGAATGTTATTGGGGGAAAGGAATATCAACCTTACTGCTCAGGAAGTTGCGTGATGCTGTAAACTGGGCAACTGTGGAAGAGGAGGGAACTATATGCCTTTACAAAGAGACCTTGAGGGGAGCACATCCCCTCCCATTTAAAAAATGACTTCTCTGCCTCATATACCTTTTGGGATACCAAGAAGATATCACTAAGTTTTTGGATCTTGTTGGCCATTTATGAAATAACAGGATGTGAGCAGAAGGTACTCTCTCCATATTTCTGTTTCAAAAAAGTAAGGAAAATATTGGAAAAAAATGTTTCAAACCTCAGGGGGGCCAGAAATGTACAACAATTTGGAAAAGCCTTCTGCAACCTTTAGAAAGCTTGGAGGGGGGGCTAAACAAGAAAGAAAAGCCACGATAAGCCTTGAGGGCCATAATAGAATCTAACTCCTACTTGCAATAGGAGGGTTGGAGGATTTTGATTTAATCATGTTAAATAATGAAATACTGGGTCTCTTATTGTGCAACATTAAAAATGCACCCTTGTAATCCCCAGAAAGCATAAATCACCACAAAGATTTGAGCTGTAAAATGACCAGTCTACTAGAGATGTATATATTCACGCGTGTATTGTTTTCCATTATTTGTGACTGTAGGATCAAGAAGCCATAGGGAATCAGTATTGTTGATGCCAGCTTTTTCTGCCTTCTTTCTGCCTTTATTATGGCATTAGTATTTCTGAAAGCTATTCCTCTTGTTCTGCATGCTGGTTTTCCCCCTGTAGGGATACGTCCAGTACATCAAGAGCCTCCCACTTAATGACATGCCTGAGATATTTGGACTGCATGACAACGCTAACATCACTTTTGCTCAGAACGAGACAAATGCACTGCTTGGAGCCATTATTCAACTGCAGCCGAAGACATCAACGGCAGGAGGCCGAAGCCGGGAGGAGGTTGGTGAGCTTTTTACCTTGTATTGCAAAAGCAACTGACAATTATTTTTATAAATAGAGCACTATCTTTCCCATAATTCCATAGGAAAACAGAAAAGGTGCAGAATGCCATACTGGGCATGAAGTACAGTTTCCTAGGAATAGTTTTTGCAGGTCCACGGTTCTCTAATCCTTAAGATTAAAAGGTTATAGATAAAAGTGAAAAGGTAGTGACTTCTGGGATCACTGCAAGGAGAGCAGTATTTCCAGGATATGATGGAAGATATTTATTGTCTGCCATAGCTCTTGGTCACACTTAATATAACATAACAGGTTCTTATGTAAAATAAACAGTAATTTACCATAACTGTTTAGTTTGTAGAATTCAGTTCTTCTTTGTCTTCTTTGTGACAATTTTGGATTGTATCATTATATTATTACCGTTTTCACACACAGCCCTCCTCTACTGTGTTGAGGATCTCCCGAAGTCCAGATCCCAGACCTCTGGGGTTACTACCAATGGAAGATGAGGATGGGGTCATAGTCTTCTACCTAGCATAAAATCTCAAGCCAACAGCAATGAAATGCTGTGTGGAAGCTGGGAGCTTTGCATGTCCTTCTTAAGCAACAGCCATTTTCTCAACCAGTATAAATAAGTTCACTCTAATTTTGTGCATGTGTTTTTTCAAACCATTTCCTAGATTGTGGAGGAGACCTCAAAAGACATACTAGAGAAGGTACCTCAGCCTATTGACCTGCAAGCAGTAATGCTGAAATACCCTGTACTCTATGAGGAGTCCATGAACACTGTTTTGGCACAAGAGGTGATCAGGTATAGCTTCTGCTGTGACTAATGATGTCTCTGCCTTTCTCTCTGTGCACGGTGCTTATGAAAACTAGTAAAGGAGCAAATACTATGAAATTGGGAATAAAATTGAACTAGAGCCATGTGTGTTTAATAAGGCACAAGCTGCCTTTCCACTTTGTCTATTGACATTCAGAGTGACACTCCCTTTGCCATCCCTATATGAAGCATAACCTTAGCTTCACTTTAAGGTAGCAGAAATAGGAAAGAAAGAATACTTTGGAAGAAATGCCCCAAAACAGGGGATTTTCCTATAATTTGGGATTAAATCAAAGTGATTAAAAACAATTTTAATGAAGTGACTCAGTGAATGAGACAGAGTTTAATTATTTTGTGGTCAGACTGAATTAACGCTATACCATAGTGAGAAATTAAATCTAGGTAAAGCAGACAGTGAAAGCCACAAAGCAAAGCTGCAATTAGTATTATATCGTATTCTGAAAAGCTCCAGATCCACTTTCTTGATGGAAACCCAAACTGAAACATTAACTTGAAAAAAAAGAAAATTATCAAAACACATTAATAGCTACATTCTGTACAACCTATTCATAACCTAGAGTAAATAATTATATAATTTCTCCATGTTCAATCAGGCTGCAGAAAAGCACACCTGGCCCACATAAATAGCCAGCAGCCAAATTAGTTGAAGGTCTGTTCAGCTGTTGATTAGGCACAAAGGAAGGTGACATTTCTAGTGCCGCCTCCAGGAAATGAGGCTGCAGCACTCAGAAGAAGGACCCCATCACAATTCGTTTCTGCAGCCTCACTTGCTGGCAGGTTAGAAATGGCATTTTCCTTGTGCACAGACTGCCAGCTGGACAGACTTTCTTTGCCCGGTCTGGCTGCTGGCTGTAAGGTAAGCTTGATAGGGTTACAGCGGACGATATCACATTAGAGTTCTAAAGTGCAGGTCCGTGTTTCCCTATCGCCTGGTTTGCTCCTGGGGAATTCTGAGAAATGCAGTTTATGGAAACGGAGAACCTCTCCAGCTGAGAATTCCAAAAGCTTTGCCCTAAACCAGTGTTTCCCAACCTTTTTTGAGCTGCGGCGCCCTTTTTACATTTGCAAAATCCTGGGGCACACCACCAACCAAAATGACACAAAATGACACTCTAACACAGTAATACATATAGTTAATATGTTTTTAAATGTATTTCTACACTCAGTGTGAAACCTGGGCCTGTTTCGATGAACTCAACATAGAAATCCTGGCTAGAATGGTAGAAAGACACAAACTTCCCACACAGAACTCCCATAACCAAGAGGAAATGCTATAAGGGTTTGGTGGGCATTGACCTTGAGTTTTAGAGTTGTAGTTCACCTATATCTAGAGAGCACTGTGGACTCAAACAATGTTGGATCAGGACCAAATTTGGCATGAATACTCAATATGTCCAAATATGAACGCAGATGGGAGTTCAGGGGAAATAGACCTTGACATTTGGGAGTTGTAGTTGCTGGGATTTATAGTTCCCCTACAATCAAAGAGCATTCTGAACCCCACCAATGATAGAACTGGGCCAAACTTCCCACACAGAACCCCCAGGAGGCAAGAGGAGGCCTCTACTTGGGGAAAGGGAGGTGGGCCTTCCCAATGCATGGAGAGGGAGAGACCAAATAGACAACCGGTGGGGAGGGGGGTGTTTGTAATTTGGTGCCTTTATCAAGGTAGGTTTCTTAGGGTTTTTATACTTCAACACACTAGACTCTCTCTCTCACTCTCCCCCCCTCCCATTCCTGGAGGTTCCAATTTCCCACGGCACACCTGATGATCACTCACGGCACACTAGTGTGCCCCGGCACACTGGTTGGGAAACACTGCCCTAAACGACACTTCCCACAATTTTGCAGTAGCCAACCAAGCAATAGTGAAACATGGACCTGTGCTTTAGAACTCAAATATGATATTTTCCGTAGTTACAAAGGCTAAACAAAGCTGGTGTTTAATGGTAATTTTTAAAAAATGAAATGTGTATAAAAGCAAATATCCATCAGTCTTCAATGTTCAAAGTATCCTTATTGTGCCTGCCATCAGTAATGGACCGATGAGGACTAACAAGGGGAAAATAAATCCAGACAAGACAGAGGTACTCTTGGTGAGTCAGAAGACAGATCAGGGTATGAGATTACAGCCTGAGTTAGACGGGGTCGCATTCCACCTGAAAATCCAAGTTCGCAGTCTGGGGGTGATCCTGGACTCATCACTGACCTTGGAACCCCAGGTGTTGGCTATGGCCAGGAGCACCTTTGCACAATTAAAACTTGTATGCAAGCTGCGCCCATACTTCAATATGCCAGATCTGGCCATGGTAGTCCATGCCTTAGTCACATCCTGCTTGGACCTGCAACACTCTCTATGTGGGGCTGCCTTTGAACATAGTTCAGAAGCTTCTACTGCTCCAAAGATCAGCAGTCAGGTTACTAACTGGAGCGCCATACAGGGAGCGGCCAACTCCCATGTTATGGCATATCCACTGACTGGCGGTCCACTTTTGGGCTAAATAAAAAGTGCTGGTCATTACTATAAAGCCCTAAATGGCTCGGGTCCAGGCTTTTTGCACTTTCTTCTTTCACCTTGATTAGAAGGCTCCTCTGCCCCTCCTCACTTTCAGCCATCAAAGTGGTATCATCTGCATATCTAAGGTTGTTAATGTTTCTTCCAGCAATTTTAACCCCAGCCTTGCATTCATCAAGCCCCACATCGCATGATGTGTTCTGCATACAAGTTGAATAGTTTGGGTGAGAGTATACGCCCTGCCATACGCCTTTCCCAATCTTGAACCAGTCTGTTGTTCCATGGTCAGTTCTTATTGTTGCTACTTGGTCCTTATACAGATTCCTCAGGAGAGAGACAAGGTGATTTGGTATGCCCATACCACCAAGACCTTGCCACAATTTATTATGATCCACACAGTCAAAGGCTTTAGAATATTCAATAAAACAGAAATAGATGTTTTTCTGAAACTCCCTGCCTTTCTCCATTATCTAGCGGATATTGACAATTTGGTCTCGTTCCTCTCCCTTTTCTAAACCCAGCTTGTACATCTGGCAACTCTCTCTCCGTGTATTGCTGGAGTTTTCCTTGCAGGACCTTGAGCATTACCTTACTGGCATGAGAAAGAAGAGCCACTGTATGAAAGTTTGGGCAGTCTTTAGCATTTCCCTTTTTTGGTATGGGGATATAAGTTGATATTTTCCAGTCTGATGGCCATTCTTGTGTTTTCCATATTTGCTGGCATATGGCATGCATGACGTTGACAGCATCATCGTTCAAGATTTTAAACAGTTCAGCCGGGATCCCATCATCTCCTGCTGCCTTGTTGTTAGCAATGCTTCTTAAGGCCCATTCAACCTCACTCCTCAGGATGTCTGGTTCTAATTCACTCACCACACTGTCAAAACAATCCTCAATATTATTATCCTTCCTATACAATGGGTTTTATATGTTGGATTAATACTTTTGTTATTTTGTGTTTATTGATTGTTATCCTCAGGCATTCAATGTTTGCCTTTTTGGGATTGGAATCCAGCCTGAGTCCCTTCGGGGAGATAGGCCAGATACAAATAAAGTTGTATTATTATTATTATTATTCAGCTATGATGACAATATATAATTGGTTATAGCCCTCACATCTGATTCTCATATGATCTGCCTCCTTTTTGAGGAAAGTATCCATAGAATATACTTGGATGTCTAAAACGGTGACCTCTGAATGAAGGGTGGTCCTTGTCCTAGACATAGAATCTTTTGGTTGCAGTGAGGGCATGTCTGTTCAGGTCACACTGAACATCAGTTATGCTCCAAGTTACAGAATAATAGTTTTAATGTACATGTCTAAAACTACAAAATGTTTTTGTAATTCAGAATTAATATTCTGATTAACCAAAAATGAGTTAATGCTAGAAATGCCAACACCATACACAGTAGTGGAACTGTTATCTGCATTATCCTGTAAACACTTGGCTAAAGTAGCCAGTGACTTTCTGAAAAGACTGTTTTCCTCTGCATCCTTAAAGCTTTCCTACAGTTCTTTCAAGGCACCCCAACAAAGCTGGGTAGTATTGTCTATACATCTTTTGGTTGAAAGGCAGAAAACAAATGAAGCTTTCTTAAATTTACCAAGAGATATCGGTACAGAACCATACTAGGAGATTAGTTTGTTTTATTGACCAAATGCTTCCTTTGCTTTCTCAGATATAATCGTCTGCTGGTAGCAATTGCACAGAGTTTAAAAGATTTGCTGAAAGCTCTCAAAGGCCTTGTGGTAATGTCATCCCAGCTGGAACTGATGTCCAATAGTTTGTACAACAATATTGTCCCAGATAAGTGGAACAGTAAGGTACATATGGTGGCAAAATCAATATTTTTATAATTACAGAAGCTTAGATGTTCCCCCCAGTCACCTTGTGTGATATGAAAATGCTTTTGCTTCATTTCTCTGTTCTGATTACTTCACAAGCAATACCAAACCAAGCTGAAACTTCACAGATGTAGAAATGGACCTGAGCTGACCTTGTCAGAGCATCTTATTGCTTGTGGAAATCTGGATAATAGATTCTGAATGTATTACAGGTTGAGTGCTACTTATCCAAAATGCTTAGGAACAGAAGTGATTTGGATTTCAGATTTTTTGGGGATCCTGGAAAATTGTACTATATTTGCATCTATGTACACAAGGAAATAAGACTCGAAATGGGACCCTAGTATAAACAGAACATCTATTAATGTTTCATAGAGACCTTATACACAATGTTTTTATTTTTTACATGAAATGAAGTATAGTACATATCACACAAGGTGACTGCACTGGGAATGTGGCACAGCTGGCTGGGTGTCAGCTGCATAAGATCTCTACTGACCAGTAGGTCATGAGTTCGAGGCCTGCCTGGGTCAGGGGGAACGCTTGACCAATTGTGTAGCTCGTTGTCAACCTTTGCAACTCGAAAGACAGTTGCATCTGTCTAGGAAATTTAGGTACCACTATGTGTGGGGAGGCTTAATTTAACTGTTTTACAAGGCCATAAAATATCCAGGAAATACACACAAAAGGAGTAAAGGAAGGTGACAGCTCCTCCTGGTGGCCAGAAAAGCTGGAATGTTAAATTGCCTCTGCGTCTGTCTTATATGTTGTATGTCAAATGGCATTGAATGTTTGCCTGTATATGTGCATTGTGATCTGCCCTAAGTCCACTGCGGGGTGAGAAGGGCCGAATATAAATGTTGTAAATAAATAAATATAGTGAACCAAGAGAAGGCAAAGGTGTCGCTATCTTTCCTTTCCCACAGGCATACCCCTCCCTGAAGCCCTTGGCCTCTTGGGTAAATGACCTATTGATGCGCATTGAGTTCCTGCAGAAGTGGATTGCTCATGGGATCCCACCAGTGTTCTGGATAAGCGGGTTCTTCTTCCCTCAGGCCTTTTTAACAGGAACACTCCAGAACTTTGCCAGGCAGTCTATCATTTCCATCGACACCATCTCTTTTGATTTTAAGGTCAGCAAATTGTATCCAATGTTGAATAATGCACATCCTTTACCCATTTCACTAAAACCCCAGATGTCAAAAGCAGGCCTGCTATCCTGTTACAATTAATCAGCTGCAAGCAGCTGCCACCCAGTGAATCTTTTACAAAGTGATAATGTCAGTATGGTATAGGCAGAATGACTTCTCTATTGTTCTATACTGGCAGATTTCTGTTCTACACTTTTCTGAGTCCTTGCTTTTTCATCTCAATGCAGGTGATGAGTCAGTCAGTGCATGAGCTCACCCAGCGGCCTGCTCAGGGATGCTACATCCATGGCTTATTTCTGGAAGGGGCTCGTTGGGATGCCCTTATGTATCAGCTCACAGAGTCACGGGCAAAGGAGCTCTACACAGAGATGGCCATCCTGTGGTTAGTGCCTGTTCCCAACCGCAGGCCTCCAGCCACAGGCATCTATTTATGTCCTATCTACAAGACACTCACCCGGGCAGGTAATCATAGCCTTTCGTAGATTTTTAAGTGGGGAACATTTGGTGAAAAGATTGCTCTGAAGCCAAAACTAGAATTTTTTCTGGCCTTGTTCTGTCCTCAATGAGAATCAGTCTATACTGGACTGGATTAGAATGAACCAATTGAACTCCAGACAAGATAGAGATGTTTCTAGTCTGTAAAAAGGTAGATCTGGGAATTCAGCCTATGTTAGATTGGGTTATACTCCCCTTGAAAGTATAGGTTTGCCGTTTGGGGTTATTGCTGGATTCAGCCTTGAGCCTGAAGACCCAAGATTTGAGCAGTGACCAGGAGAACATGTGGGAAGTTAGTTTGCCAACTGTGCCTTGTTTCTGGAGAATTTGGATTTGGCTGCATGCCTTGATCACATCCTGTTTGGGATAATGTAATGCACTCTAAAAGGACCAGATCCCATCTAATCTTGTGACTTAAACAGGGTCAGACCTAGTATTTTGATGGGAGACACCAAGAAATACCAGGTAGACCATATGTCAAAGGAGGGAAACAGCAAGCTACCTCTGTACCTTGCTTAAGAAAGCTCTATGAAATGCATGGGGTTACTATAAGAGGCAACTTGAAGGTGCACTGCACTCTTTTATGCTGGGGCTCCCTTTAAAAAGGGCCCAGAAACTTCACTTGATCCAAAGAGCTGCAGCTAGACTACCAACTGTCTGGCTATAGAGACCATCTAACTGCCTGGTTGCAATAGCTCCACTGGCTCCCAGTCTTCTTTTTGAGCACAGTTCAAAAGTTCTTATATAGTTAGGGTCCAGGCAATTTGATTGATTCGTTTATCTCCCTTTATTAGTCCGTTAGCGCTCTAAGGTCTTCTGAGGAGGCCCTTATTTCCATGCCACATTCTCCACAGGCTTGTTTGGTGGGAACAAGGGAGAGAGCCTTCTTGGTGGCTGCTCCCAGACTTTGGCACTTCCCCCCTGCTTTTGTTACAGAGACAAGTTGAAACATTTCTATGTTGTTAGGCTTTTAGAGGCTGACTAGGATGGGCTTTTAATACTGTATGGTGCTATTTACATGTTTTGTGTAACTTAATGGATTTAAATGTTTTCAATTTTATAAATTACTTAATCTTTTTTTTAAAAAACTTTGTATATGTATACATTTATTGAAGTTTTTACAGTTTTGAATCTGTTATTTTTAAATAGGTTAGCTACCGTGAGTCTCATTATTGAAAGGAAGAGATAAATGAATACAATGATAATTCTAGCTGGCAGTTATGAATGTGTAACCTGGAGTTACATACTTAGGACTACTTTGTATTCACAATCCCTATGCAGCCCCTTATTCAAGGGAGAGTTAGGGATCATAGAAGTCCAGTAAGTCCCTCTTAAGAGACAGGGTCTGTTCTGCTGACATTTGAAAAAGTCCAACCCCCTTTTTCTGCTGCCCACATGCTCCCTCCAGCATGAGCTTCTGCCTGCGGCAGTTAGAATCGCTCATGAGAGGACTTGGGAATGTCAGTGAGCTGCTTTCCAAGTGGCAGTGAGGGGAACAAGCCCCCATTGACTGCTGCCCAGTAGTACGTAGGGACTGCAGGAGGAAGATGGGATTTACTGGATAATTATTTCCTCCACTGATTTTAGCAGGAATTTTTCACAAGGGAAAAGGTCCCATCTCAAAATTTCAAGTCTCATACACATACATAAAATTAATTCAAGCTGCTTTTATGGATGCTGGCAAATATTTTATTTCCAAATAGGGGCACACCTACCAGCAATGTGGTCCACATTGTTATGCCACTACCAGCAACCGCTTTTTGGCAAACACAGAATACTTGCAGTAACTTGCCATGTAACTTGTCTCCCCTCACATTCTCATTTTAACATTCCCTGAGTTGCTTATTGAGCTATATGCTATATAGTTGTGTATTTCCAGCAAGACTCTTCAACTATTTCTAGGCATGGCAGTGTAGAAATCAATACTGCCTGTTTGTCATGTAGGAAGTATGCTCCTGCAGCAACCCACAATTTATCTGCAGGAACATTGGTCTTCAAGGGATACTATTTTGTTTAATATAGAACAGTCAAGGCCCATTTTCATTTTGTCTTTTTAGGGACACTGTCAACAACTGGTCATTCTACTAACTATGTGATTGCTGTAGAGGTTCCCACAAAAAAGCCCCAGAGGCACTGGATTAAACGCGGTGTTGCTTTGATCTGTGCCTTGGACTTCTAAGTACCGAAGCAGTTGTCTTTATGGCTCATTCCACAAAAATTGAGTTATTCAGCAACTCAACCAGACAGTTTGGTTATCTGAAGAAACACAGAGATGAATGGAACTCATACATGAACTAAGACATCCTACTCATAAATTTAAGTAATGTAACAGTTATGTAGTAATTATTTTAATAAAATATATATTAAAGTGTTTTTTTAGTTTAACAGATATGTTTGTGGTATCATTCATTGATTCTAACATGCACTTCAGTAACTATATTTAAGATGTATAGAAATTAGATTAGGACTATCATTTTCAGCCCAGGGTTGCAGAAATCAGTAACTGACCCAAATCCCAACCTTTTGAGAATTTTTAGTATAATGGCAGATATTGCAGCAATGTAGACTGAGAGGTAGTGAAGTATAGGAAAAAAATGATTTGTAAAATGGTGTAAGGTAGTTATTTCTCCAGAGATATGCAGTGCACAACTATTAACCTAATGGTCACATCAAATATCACATATATCACACCCTTTTAGATATGGAATGTGAGCAGCGCCAAACAAAGCTCTGCCTAGTTTTTTGCTGGTGGGCTTTTTTATTGCAGCCAAGAACACAGGAGGAAACAGAGCCCTTACTCAGGAAACCAGTGTATAATCCAACAATAATGTGTACCACATTCAGCACTCAGTCCAGTCACAACCATCTTCAGAGGCAAGAGATATAAGTTTTATTTTTTTAAAACAGAACTGGTATTTACAGCACTTGAAATTGACAAAGCAAAAGACAGAACATTCTGTCAACATATAAAAAAGATTAATTCTACAGTCAACATCTGTACATATTTGCAGAGCAAGCCAAAGCAAACCTGCTTTTAGCTGTGCCTCCCTCTCCTCAGAAGGCATTGCCTTTACACACAGTAGTTTGTGATCGTCCTTTGAATTCTGCTAAATATTTTCTGTTGAGTACAAAAAGAAAAGGGGAAGGATAGAAAAAGTTCAGGAACAATGATTGCCATGGGCCTCTGGTTAGCAAGGCAAGGGTGATGAGTATCTGCCCTCTCCTGTTACTAGGTTCACCTCAACCCTAAGAAAACACAGAGGGTGGCGAGAAAGGTTCAAGGAATTGCAGGTCAGAAAATGCCAAGTGTCCACACTGTCCCTGTCCTTGATCTATAGCAGAGGTTCTCAACTTGTGGGTCCCCAGGTGTTTTGGCCTACAACTCCCAGAAATCCCAGCCGGTTTACCAGCTGTTAGGATTTCTGGGAGTTGAAGGCCAAACCATCTGGAGACCCAAAGGTTGAGAATCACTGAACTATAGCAAACTGTATCCTCCCCACCCCCATTGTAACATGCTAACAAGTGCTGTTGCTGTATATAACAGCACAGGGTCTTTTTTCACGAGATATAAAAATACAATAATCTACACAAGGAGAGGTAGACACTTTAACCAGAGAGCTGCACTAGCTGGAGAAATGCCCTGCTGGCATGCCAGAGTTTGTGGCAGCAAAAGGCTGCCACTGGGCTAGAGAGGTAGAATTGAGGGTCTCCATGCCCTGGAGGTCAGTGTTGACTGAAGAGCATGTCCCAGGTCTGTGGCACATAGATTGCGCACCTCAACAGTGATGGCCAGCTATCCAACCTCAAGGCACCACCTGATGGTAAAGACATGGTGCTTGTCCCACAGAGGTGGCAAAATACTGTTTTCCTGACCTGTCCCACAGGCCAAATCCTCTACTCCTGGGAAAAGATTTAAAAGTAAAACCAATTCATGGAGTTGCTAGTGCAAGCATCATACAAAGTCAAAGGTATGCTAATTTTTTTTAAAGCAAAAAAAAACCACCAAAAAAAACCCCAAAGTCGAAGAGCCAATTCACATTTAATTGCAGCACATGGGAGAGCTTCCCCTGGCATCCTCCCATATTTGTCCTAGAACACACAAAAGAAGGACCCACACAGACAGGACAATGCCATGATTCTTTTCCACTAACATAATTCTCTATCCTGATATATATTTGTTTGGTCTAACAGATCAATACAATTGTGGTTAAATACAATCCCACCATGTTTAGTCCTGGTACTTCCACCAGGCATGAGGTGACATTAACTCAGACATTTCTGTTTGTCTCAGATTTGCTCACATTCCTTACAAAAGGCTTTGTTCATGAGAAGCTGACCAAAACCATGCAGCTTACTCCAAGATCTGATCTTAAAAATAATTTTCAATCGTTTCATCATTCTGATAATTTTGTGCACAGGGCTTCTACACATACAAAGTACCAGAAGGTGGCGCCTATACTGCAAGGTACTGTACAACACAAGATGCACTACAAATTGTGAGTAGCACTTATACCAGGAACAAGGCCTTATTCTGTACAGACATGGCCCACAAGAGAAATTCCTCTCTCCAGTCCTCGAACAACTGAAACAAATCACTAGGAAAAGTTAATCAAACTGACACTGAATCTGAAGAACAAATGCAAAGAAGACTCTCAGAAACTATAGTCCTCTTTATAGAGATAATATAATGGCAGGGGGATGAGGGGAATATAGAAAACAAGTACTATACCCTGATGAGTGCAGAGCCGAAAGCAGTGACCTGGAATGTCACAATTACGTTCTCCTCTTTGGGATGTACCATCTCCAGTTACAACACCCTTCTAGAGAATAGCAGTCATTTGCTTCATCCCTTTCTAAACAACCTTCTTGCAGAGCCACAAGAAGAACATGAGTGGCTACTGCAAGATGCATACAGATCAAGGACTCAGAGCTGCAGATTCAAAAGCTTTGCCCGTAGTTCTTTCAAGTAGTCCTGGTATTTACACTACAGGCACCCCCTTTGGGAAAAGATTTGACATCGGAATGGGCAACAGCTAAAGCCCAGCTAAATACAGGCGGGTTTAGGTGTAACATTACACTAACACTGATAATTTGAACAGAGAACTTCAGTGCAAAGTCCCCTCCCTTCCTGAGCACTGCC
Source organism: Anolis apletophallus (assembly GCA_030556195.1). NCBI lineage: Eukaryota > Metazoa > Chordata > Lepidosauria > Squamata > Anolidae > Anolis > Anolis apletophallus. The sequence goes on from JARBWK010000001.1 coordinate 54,508,045, forward strand.
CAACTGGTAGAGAAGTGCATGAAATGTGTACCAGATGATCAAGGTGGCAAGTGGAGCACGCAGAGTATTGTCCAAAGTTTGGAACTACTGACGCTTGGCTTTGTAAGGCCGGGAACGTTTCCGCCGGTCGGGCTTCCGCTGCTTATGGAGGCGCCCAATGCTGACCCCTTGCCGTCTGCGTACAGAGATGTTCTGCTCTACCAGGCTAGCAAGCATTCCTGCAGAAAGATAGTTTGGAAAGGTGCCCAACATTGTATAAATTGATGTTACAGAATGATGCTCTTCCTTTCCTTTCAAACAAATCACAGATTAGGCTGTGAGGTGCTTAAGAAGAAATAAAAAAGCATAATAAGAGACAAAGAGATTTATACAGCAAATGTATATTGCAAAATAAAGCTTTTTGCAGATGCAAATCCTCTACTAATTATACTATAATAAAGATTACCCTTAAAAGTGCTACTTTTCCTATATGTAACTTGGCTACCTCTTGAGAATTTTGTGCCAGCAAAGGAAACTGGGTAGCTGAATAAGGAACACCAAATTCAGCACATGTCCATGACTGGATATTAAGAGAGAATAGAACTGAATCCTAAATTAATATGTAAGGTATGTTACAATCCTGAACAAAAATAAATATAAAGCTTATTCAAAACAGTGCAATTCCCATCTGAACAAGTGTTTTAGAATCAAACTTCATCTAAAATAGATGTTTGCTTTTCAGAAGGTGTATTATGTGAGACAGATCCACCCACATCCAGAATCACTTTATCCCTTCTCTGCGTATTTTTTCCTGGTTTCATGACTGCTCAGCAAGCAACTAACCTTCTTGTGCCAGCATGGAGATAAAGGTACATATGAACTCATCATAATTGTGAGTTCTTCTCTGATCATCAATCTGAAAGAAAAGCATCTGGTCAGCAAGTGTTGTCTTCCAACAAGTGAGAAAAAAGGCTCATCTGTGTTTACTATCCTTCAGTTGGCTAGGAACATAAAAGCCAGTGAAGTCAGCGCTGTGCCAAAGCACAGGCAAAACCAGCTTGGGCAACTGTAACCAACAGCACATATCAGCGCCAAATCAATGAGTGAGAAGGCAAAGCTCCAAAGTGATTAGTTTTTCAGAGACAAACACTTAAGAATAGAATGACAGAAATTTCTAGCTTCAAATAAGCACTGCTCAATTTTTCAAAATCTAGGTTTAAAGATAGTTTAGAATAAGGCAGAGAATTGAGCATGTTGAGTGAACTACCGTATTTTTCGCACCATAAGATGCAGTTTTTTTCCTCCCAAAGTAGGAGGAAAAATCAGCTGCGTCTTATGGAGCGAAAAGGAAAAAGTGGGCCCCGGCGCTTGAAGCACTTTTTGGCCCAAAATATTTTTTTCCAATTTTCTTCTTCTAAAATCTAGGTGCGTCTTATCATCCGGTGCGCCTTATGGTGCGAAAAATACGGTACTTAGTTCATGTGATGTTGGCACAATGTGCCTTTAAAAACAGGATCCCTTTAACTGTGATGATTACAATGACACCTAAAATTGTTCTGTGGTTTACATGGATTCATGGTTAAGTATTACTGAGGGAAAATGCCCAAACAATTGTATGTATGTATGTATATGTGTGTGTGTGTTTGTGTGTGTGTGTGTAATATATATTTTCAACTGTATGTGCTGGGGATTTCTACTGGGACTGCGAGCCTACAAAAGTGGAGAGCAAATTGATCACACACACACACAAAGGATATATGAAAAGATTGAAGGAAAATATAGGAAGAAACATTATATGTTGGAAATGTGGAAAAATCGAAGGAACATATTACCACCTATGGTGGACATGTAACAAAGCAATAAACTATTGGAAGATTATTCAAAAAGCCATACAAGAGATCTTGGAAACTGAAATCCCCAGAAAACCGGAAACCTTCCTTCTTGGAATACACAATTTAAAATTAGATAAAAATAAAAATAAATTGTTATTCTTATTAACAACTGCAGCCAGAATCTCCTATGCCAAAAAATGAAAAAAGAAGCACCCCCAGAAGATTGGCTGACAAAAATACAGGATATAAGAAACATGGACAAAGTCACCTATTTAATATCAAAAAAGAAGGGTACTTCAAGGAAAGAGACAGACTGTAAACAAGTGACAGCATACTTAACAAAAAGGAATGTAAAAAAAGAGAAAGCGATGGATAAAATGAAAAGTGGGAATAAATAAAATAAAGAAAAAAGAAAGGAAAAGGAAAGAACTTCATAGAAGATACCGGGAAGTCAAGAACTCTACATTCTTATTTGTTTTATTCTGTTCATTTCTATATCTTCTCTACTCACTTCCTCATATCCTCTTCTCTCCTTCACCATTCCCCCACCACCTTATCCATTTCCCCCCACCTCCTCCCAAGTCTGCCAATTTTGTGAAGTCTGCCAATTTTGCTACTTTAAAAGCTTATTCTGCCCTGCTTTCGGATAGAAAGGCAGAACCACAATGAAGGAAAACCATCCCAGCCTTCCCCATTACTGCCACCAAATACCAAATCACCCCGCCAACCTACCTTGAACTTCTTTCGTTTCTCTACTTCCTCCTTTAGACAGGCTTCATAATTGGCAATTTCAGCCTCCACACACTTAAGCAATGCCAGCAGCTCCTGCCAAAGCCAAAAAGGACAAGGTGAGCTTTACAATTTCACAACAGTGTACCTGTTTAATAGCAGTATCAGGATAACCGAGTGCCAATGACACTGGAGGAGAGAGCCTTACTATCAGACTGAAGCATCAGAAACATCTCAAGGTTAAATCTCAGCATCAGAACGAGCAGTTAATTGCAAGCTGACATAGCCCTGAAGAGGGAGGTAAAGTAGTTCTAACAAACAGAAGTGAAACACAAAAGTTCATCAGATAAAGTAAGATAACCAGCGAGGTATTTGTGGAGTGTGGAGAAGAGCAAACCACAGATCACTCACTACAATGCAGTCTGAGCCCCGCCACATGCACAATGGAGGACCTTCTTACAGTGACACCAGAGGCACAAATAAATACATAAATAAATAATCCTTATTTATATCCCACTGCCATCTCCCGAAAGATGACAAGGCACTCCAAATGCAGCATAACATAACTTGAAGTGGCCAGCTTCTGGTCAAAGGAAATTTAGTATAATGCCAAGTTTTTAACTTTGTGTTTTTAAAAAAACTTTATAGGTTTTAAAAAACATTATACAAGTTAATTCACTTCTGACATAACTAAAATAAATGCCAGCAAGGTAGAAAATTAAATAGGAAAATCCACAGATATTGGTGCATCGCAAGCACAACTGTGGGGAAAGAAAGACATCTGAACATTTTTGTCATAAGTCACTATCAATTCTGTCCTTTCTGCATTCTGTTCAGTTGGTATCTTCAACTAAACATTTCTGGCATTCTTGTCAGGATGTATCTGGCACACACAAATAGAGGGCAAAAGGAAGAAAAGTGCCAAGAAGAAAAAGGCGCGTCAAGCAGACCCTTGTTGTGTCCACCTTCCACATGGAAATCTATGTCCACAGTGTGAAAGACCACGCAGATCCAGAACAGGTCTCTACAGTCATTTATGGACCCACCGTCAAGACTCTACCCTTGGAAGACAATCATACTCCGACAGGAGTGATTGCATATAGCATAGTAGGCACAAAAGTCTGAGAAAGTGGTACACAACACAACACAATAAAAGTCAGGCAGAACATTCTGCCCTGGCACGACTACTGCAGGGCACCAATACTTACTTTGGGAGAATACTTTTCCCCAACAGGAGCATCAGTAGACCGAGCAATTCCAGCCTTCCCCTTGCTGTCATTTCGCTCATTCAATTCTCTCTCTTCTAGCTTAATAATTGACTGGACCTCTTCACTCTTTTTGCTAGAGGGAGGAGAGCTTTTCCCACCATCTGATATCCATGGAGATGACAAAAAGAAAAAAGAAAATTATGGACAAGGAATGCATGTGCAATGCAAGCAAACAGTATGAAGTGTTATTGAACTTTACTGTACATAAGGATGTTTCTTGACCCAGGACGATTACACACATAGATTCCAAAGAAAATAAGTCCCACCCTTCATACCACGGGGCTAAATTTTTCATGCAACTTTGGCAAAGCAGGGGGCTCTTAAAAAAGAATTTCCATGAGAGCATTCCATGCCACATTTACATAAATATGAATAGGCCGCTTACCTGTAACTGTAGTAATTTGGACAGTGAACTCACACAAATGGGTTACCTGAACCAGTGCAGTGCATCTTCGAAGCAGCAGTTCTCAACCTTTAATCCAACCTTTAATCCTCCAGGTGTTTTGGACTTCAACTTCCAGAAATTTCAGACAGCTTACCAGCTGTTGGGAATTGGGGGAGCTGAAGTCCAAATCACCAAAGGTTGGGAACCACTGTTTTGCAGCACTCTTACATAAGTTTTTTTCCCCAGTAGCTCTGCCCAGTACCCATGCACCACAGCAGCCCACTTCCCACCTAAACCCTCAGTTCCCTGGACAACTATGAAGCAGCCAAGGATCTAAGGATAGCAAGACACAACAAGGGAAGGATGAGTGGGGCTGTGTGAGTTCAGAGATAACCACTCAAAGAACTAGTTAGAAGGAAGCAACCTACTTCTTCAACTGTGTGACTCACAATGGCAGATTTGCAAGTAAGTAGCCAAAGGAGGAGGTAGCGTAATTCCAAACAAAACCTCTGTCTGACACTTGGGAGTCCAGTCAGTAGTGAGAGATAAAACTACAGGTAGTCACTTAATGGATATTATGCAGACAAACTCCTCTAAAGAAAGCAAGCAATGCCATCATTGGTCTAGTCAAGACTTGTAAAATGTATGAATATGGATAACATTACATATCAGAACATGTAATGATATGTTCTATTAAGAGGCCTGAAACCAAGCTAAATTAAATTCATTTAACTTAATCATCCAGCTACTGTTCTCTTCCTACTTATAAGGGCTGGACTTACCCTCCTCCTATAGGCCTCCCCTTGCCTCAGTCAAAAACCCTCAGAAAACCGCTGGGGTTTCCAAGTCACATTGACCACAGCCCTCCCTCTGAAACGTACCTGTTACTGTAAGTGACCCAAAAACCCCATCCTCTGTGAGGTGCAGCAAGCCGGTGCTAATGATGGGCCCCAAATCTTTCACTGCCCGGTTGTAGCGTATACAGTCCACTCGCAGCAGGCTATCCTCTTCCCCAAATAGCACCTTGGAGATGTGGGAGGTAACAGGGCTGGAGGGGCGAGTGGGATTGGCTGACCGGATGGGGGAGCGCAGCGGGGAATTGAAGGCACTCCCGATCTCAGAAGCAGTGTCCGTGCTCTCATTGCTGGGGGTGGGAGACGGCTGGGAATGGGCCACGATGGCAACTGTGCTGCTTCCACTGCTGGTCTTGATAGACAGAGGGATGGAGAGGTCCTTCTGGGTCTCTTTCAGCTTCTCGGTGAGGACGCTGATGGTATTGGGCTGCAGGATGGAGAGCTTGCCATCACCACTCCCGACCAGGTGCTCATGCTTCCCCTGGCCCTTCCTTTGGTCATTGGCCAAAACCAGGAAACAAGATAAAAAGACCAAGCTGAGATTCAGAAGGGCATCACGACTCACAAAAGGCAGCTCTAAATACAGGAGTCAGTGCATCAAAGTCTTCAACAACCACTTTGAGTAATAAACAATGCAAAATGTCAATGTTCCAACAGGAATGACTTTAAAAAGCAAGTAAGAAGGGGATTTGAACTAGCCGGCCCACGTGGTCTCTCCCAACTCTATTATTATATGATTCTATGAAGGGGAAGCTTCAGTAGCTGGGAAGAGAAGGGCTGTTGCATTACATAGAACTGTGTAAGTTTCTAATCCTTAGCCACATGGAAAGTCTTTTCAGCTATCTGGTAGGCTCTTTGTTTTTAAATATAACTTTAACCAAAATACTCTGGAATCAAATTATATATTCTCCAGAGGACTGTCCTTGACAAGGGCTTGGTAGGCATGCCACAACTCATCCATTGGTAAGCTTATGAACAGAAGTGAATCAGCTAGCTATGGTCTATGCGTGTATGTGCCTTCAAGTCACCCATCAACTTATGATGACCCCATGAATTCCCATATTTTTCTTTGGTAAGCAACACTCAGAGGTGGTTTTGACAGTTATTTCCTCTGAAGTATAGTCTGCAGCACCTGGCATTCCTTGGTGTTCTCCCATACAAGTACTAACCAAAGCTGATCCTGCTTAGCAAAATGTTAAATCCCCAACAGTTATTTATAAGTCAGAGGATGGCATCAATGCTGGTTTAGTGATGTATCGTTGTGTGTATTTATTACAGTTCCCTTCCCTTTAGATTGTTATTTTAATAATATTGGTTTATGTATTTTGGGCATAAGATTTCAACAATCAAGCTTTTTCAGTGACTGCAAACTTTTTACAAAATGTTAAAACTCCAACACACCTAGTCCAAAATGCAGAATTGAATGTTTTATACCTTTCTCAATTTAGTACAACAAACACACTTTTCTAAGGCAAGACATTTGCACTCTCATAGATCCATCATACCAGCAATTTTGTTGAATCATACAATATACTTGGCTCCACCATTTTGAAACACCCTGTACATTTTACTGTATGTCCACTAAATGCTATATGAAGGACTGTGTAGTTGCTCCCTTGACTAATATTTGGCTGATTATCATGACAGAAGGTAAGGAAAATAATGTTATCTATTCACATTTACAGATCTCCAACCTGAGAAGTCAGATTCCTTATTTTGGTATGTTAAGGACCTCTCTTAACACAACAATGTTACGCATCAGCTCAAAGCCAAGTATCAAAGGGAAATTTGATACTATAAAACCATGCATTCCAGCTTTCAAAAGAGAATCTTCAACCTGCATTGAAGAGAATCTTCAACCTGCATTCTTGAGCTATACTCTTGTTTCAGAGGACAAAGGCAAAAACGGGCCAACATTAGAGACAGCCATTACCTCATGGCAGGACTGGCATTGCACACTTCCTCCTCCTCTTCATCATCGTAGTCATCCTCATCATCAGAATACTGCTGGTGTTGCCGTACTGGGACTCGGTTCCGGCCCACTCCTGCTGCAAGGTCTTCTTCTTCCTGAAATACATTTCATGGAACTGTCATCAAAACACATCCTAGGAATTGTATTGTAGAGAACCAAGTGCACTTTCACCCCAAGCCCATCTCATAAGATGTGGCTAAATCATCACCAGAACATAATGATAAGGTCTTCTGACAAAGAACCCCCGAGGCTTATAAGAAGCTTCAAACGTAAACCGGACAGGAGAACAGCAACTGTAGCCCAAACTCTGCTTACCTGCATGGGAGACTTGGCATAGTTATGATTATCCAAAAAAGCTGGAAGTCTCTGTACGATAGGATTCAGGTTTGAAAGTGCCCCGTTGATACTGCTCATGGGCGTCTTACTGCTCGTCTTTGCTTTGCTGGGAGGACTCAGGGTTGAGGCAGGTGGATTCTGGCCCCCAGGCTCCTCTTTAGTCCCTATAAAGCATACATCTCTTTTATCTTCAGAGGTGAGTGCATAAGCTTTACAGGTACTTACTGAATGCTTACACTTCCAAAAGTGATGTTTTACATTCATATTCAGTTAATAGAACATCATCCCGTCTCTCAAATCCAACTAAGATAAGTAGAAAGAGGAAGGATATCTACAAAAATCTACAAAATGCAATTCGATGTGCTTCAAACTGAGGGCCTGACTGCATATTATTTATTATTTTTCATTGTAAGTAAGTACTGGCTTTCAGCAGCCTCCACTGTCAAAACTGGTCCTTAATAAGTAAAGGCGTTAAACAAGGGGTAAAAGATCCTTATTGTGTTGAATTACATATTGCAATGGAACAGGGGACAAATGTGTTGGCTGGACCTGCCCACCTTCCTTCTCACCAACACACACACACAGAAATACACACCCTTCCCCACTCATTCCCCTCAACACCTTTCGTTATCATGAACTGATGAAAAAATTATATCCTAATCTTAAGTCATTTTCATACATTTAATATCATATTTGAGGCAAGACTAAAACCAGGCCACCCCGCAGATCTTCTCTTCAGATAGAGGAAGGCCTTTCAACTCTCCCACAGAGGCTACTGATTTAATCTGCTGCACTCTGCAATAAGCCAGAAAAGAAGCAATAAAGCTAGAGTGAGTGTTCAGTAAAAAAAAACGCAGCAGCAGGGTTATGGGAAGGAGGGGCTTCAGGAGGGCATGGCAAAAACTGGTTTAAGATTTTACTGGAACATCTCTGGGTAATCTGTAATAGATCAAGAAGGCTCCCCAAGTCTGATTGTTTAATGTGACCAAAAATGAAATTACTTCCACATCTCAAGTTATATTCACAAAACTTCAGACATAGGCTGTTTGGCAATTCAAGTGTACTTTATACTCTGAGCATAGCTCTTTGATCACTTTGCTCTACACCAATATTTGTACTCGTATGAAACACGACACTTCCTCCTTCTAGCAGTCTCATACCTGCCTGTGAGCTCTCTGCAATCGGTTGCACTCTCCCCATTTCCAGTGCAGTAGAAGAAGTCTTGCTGTTGACTGGTTTGGGCTCCTCAGAAGCCTGGGACTCTTGAGCCTTCTGGGTGTGGACCAGCTCTGGTTGTGTTACTCTGATTAACTTACAGAGGAAAAAAATCAAAATGGAGATTAGCAACTCACAAAATGGAAATACAACACACATTTAGAAAGCAATGAAACACTCTACAAAATGAAACTTATTTCCATCAGTGTGACATTTTACAAAAGGAAAAGCACAGGCACCTTTCTTGGGGGTAGGGAAAGTATCACCATCTGATATCATGTAGCATGCCCATACTACAGCTTCCTGCAATTATGACATTAAAGGCATAATTATTTCAGAAACATCATCATTCTTAGTTTAATTGTTATGGAAACTTCCTACTTTCCTAACGTGGATTAGTTCAAGTCTGACCTTCAGATGGTAGCCTATGGCAACACAGTGGGACCTGACCCCAAATGGGCTCCTCTAACTTGGCAGATAGTTCATCAAGTACATTTTCAAGCATTTCTGAGACCTGCTCTTTCTGTGCTGAAATTGGCAAAGGATTGCTAAAGCTGGGGTTTTCACTTTCATTTAACTTCATCCTTCAATGTTGGGGTCCTGAAAACAATTCTGAACTTCACCTAGCAGTTCATTTAGATATTCACAGAACGATGTTGTGCAGTTTACAGTAGATTCTGAAGAAGCTGCATCAACTATATTTCATGTAATGGAAAATCAGCCTGTTTAGAAAGCCTTGCAACAGCTGATTTGTTATCAGAAAATATTTTTTTAAAACCTATTTTATATATCTATATATAGGAGTCAGAGGGACATATCAGCCCTCCACGAGAGAGTCTGGCTGTTTGTATCTGGTTCTTTTGATCAATTATACTCCTAGAACTATCTGCCTTAGGATAAGGAGAAATTATTTTCACTTCTACTTTTGAAGGAAGGACCTCCAGGCCCAAAGAATTAAGGAAGGAGGGCACATAAATACTTAAACTGACCTTCCATGGGCAGGCAACTGACAGAAGTTGAGAACTGCACTAACAGACTTCCAATTTGCTTATTTAAAAGGACTCTTCCATGCTTAAAACAGAATAGGGGTCCAAAACATAAACAAATTGTCCCCAAAGATTATTGGAAGAGATGTAAAAAAGATCGGGAGGTGGGGAGGATACAAAAATGGCCCTTTTTGTTGCACTTAGCTTGCAGGGCACAATTCCCCCATTTCTACTCAGATTTTTTTTGCAGGATATGAGTGTATACATTTTTGATCAAAGGAAGAAGGTGGGTGGGGACAGATCAGAGGCTACAGACAATGCCGTTGCTGTTGCCCGTTTTTGGTCAAGATATTTAGCCACTGCACACCTTCTATTTTAATCAGTTTTATACAAATGTATGCAATGCTTTTGATACGAAATTTTTAAAAAACCACTTTGCCCATCCTCTATACATTAGTAATTTGAATGCTCATTCCATAGTATATGAAGTGAAAAAATGTCATTTGCAATTCAGAGCTCCTGTACTGTTGCAGAACATTAGAACTGAACAGAGAATCACAGAATCTTACAAGTCAGCAGACCCACTAGGGCTCTCTAAGTCAACCCCCTCCAAGGCAGAAATGCACAACTAAAGCGTTCATGAAAGACACCCAACCCAAATCTGCTTAAAATTTCCCCAAGAAAAATACCCAACCCCCAAGGTAATCCATTCCACTGTCAAGCCATGCTTACAGTAAACAAAGGCTTTACAATGTGTATGTGAAATCATTTTTCTTGAGATAACTCCTCCCTTATAAACCAAAAACAACTATAAGAGGCATACTAATGGTTTGACTCCTCTCCCCCTTCTCACCTGCTGCAAAGCCTCTAATACAGTTTGCCGGTTCATCTTCAAGATCTGCAGCTTGGATTCATATTTTACCCTCCTGTCAGGAACCACTGCCATTAAGTTAAACCGAATGTCATGATATGGTTCCCTGCAGAAAAACATCAGGCATTAAATGTGTATCTGCAGCAGAATCCATCCCAGTGACACTATGATGCCAGATGAAAGAACAGTTTGAGGTGTGACATGTTGTACTGCATATATATTATACAAGGTGCAGCAAGTCTTTGAACAAGAACAAACCTTGTCCAGGATACAGTATCAGAACACAAGATGTGAGAGAAAGGGATTTTTTAAGTTCAGCCTCCAAACTGTCAAGCAGTCCTAACAAAAAATAACTGATCTAAATATTTACCCTGCTGTAGCCAATCCAATCCTCTCCATGATAACTCTCCTGGCTTTATCTGTCCATTCCTCATCTTCCGCCCAGGGCCCTGAAACAGAAAGAAACTGCAAGCCTGGATCTCTGCTGATATACTAATTTACCAGTGAATTTTTAACTGCAAGTTCTTTTTCTTATGCAAAAAAAGAGAATAGAGTAAGCATACACAGTACAGCAAAGCCAAATATTTAATCTCAGGACCCTCAAGACAGAGATCTGTAGCTACGTTACTGAAAGTACTTTTAGAGATATAATGCAAGGATGTATCCAGTACCTCCCTACATATCACCTTTCCCACCTGAAGGGAGGACAGCTAGAGACTCCCAATTACAGCACTGCCTCTTCCCATCTTCCTGCAGGGCTAGCAAGGCATGCCTGGGCACCATTCTTTTGTCCCCAGAAAAGAAGCAGCCACCTCCACCTTGTCTAGGATGTAAAACGGATTCATTTTCCCTGGGTGTGCAAGGACATCCAGAAAGGGTCCAGATACATCCCTGCCACCAATCAGTAGCTGGGGGTGGAGCTGTGTAGCAGTGGGTGCCTCTGGCTGTTACTGTGCCCCAGGAAAAGTTGCTGTTGTCTCCAACTGCCCACGTTAAGCATGACTGTTGAGACACCAATGGAGTTTTCCACTCTGACAGTTGTTCTACTGAATCTTGGCCAGTGTACAGAATGAATTAACCAGATATGCCAACACAGATGGTGGTTAGACTGAAGCATATGAATGGCTTGAAAGTTTGGTCACAGAGGTTTTTAAAAAAATAAAATTTAAAATAAAATTACAGAATGGGATCCCAAAATTAAGCAAAGAAAAATCGCATACCCAGAAATCATTTTCACTATATCCTAGTCCTTTTCAATTTTATTCTGTACCTTCCACTGTCAAACAAATAAGATATTCTCATATAAAGCAAAAAAATTTAAAGCATTTAGAAACATTGCTAGACAAGAACTATTGAACCCACTGATTACTCAAAATAGTTTCTAACACAGGAAAACATTTCCAACACCCCTGAGTCCAAGCCCAACTGGTGGGGTCCCTTACCATGGTCAATGGGATAAACCTTCAGCCCATCCAGTTCAAAAAGCCGCCCCTTAATAGGAACGTAACTGACAAAGTGAAAAGCCTCCATTGTCCGCACAGCACTGATCCCATTCTGTTTCTCTGGTAAATGTCGGGGCTCTGGCCTATCAAAAAAACAAATATCCAAGACTGATTTAATTGTTTTATTTTATTTAAATCCCATTTCTCTTTTGAATGGGATGCAAGGCAGCTCACACATAAGTCATAGCAAATACATACATTACAAAGCAGTAGCAGAAAAAGTTTAAAACATCATTATTACTAAATCAATACCTTTGAAACAAGACAAAACCATGTAAAGAAAACCATGTAAAGAAAACCATGTAAAGAAAAATGCAGTACACAAATCCCTTTAAAGATCTTTACACATAGCCATTCTTTACACATAGCCATAAAATGAGCTCAGGTAGGTGACTACACGTGTAGTCTGCTTGGCAAGACAATCTGTTATGCTACCATCCCACTTACCGTGCATGGCTGTTATGGGCCTTGGCCAGTTCTGGGGCATTTCCAATGGCATAACCTTTACTCTGTGAGAACAGGTGGTGATGGTGGAGAAACAAAGAAAGAAGAGAAAACAAATTCAATCAGACATATTTTTATTTTCACAAGAGCATCCCATTAACCTAGGAAGCCTCTCTGCTTCACCTGCTTATAATACATTTTCCATCTTATATAGGAGAGAAAAGGCATACATGCTTGAACTTAAAGAGGCATAGATAAGAGTTATACTTTGTTATCTGGATACCTGCTTTCTTATAATTAAGAGTGCCCTTTAACACAATGTGCGTAATGATTTTGCGTGGAAACTACAACCAGAATCCCACACACATACATTAATTTATCAATTTAATATCCCATGTATCTTCTAGCACAGACAGCTTAAAAGTTACAAGTAACCAAAATACTTACGTACATTAAGTTTGTCTACAGGTTGTGAATAGACATCATTAGAACACTTACTGGGAATTATAAGGACAATCCTCTGTAACACCCATGTATTCCATGTTATTCCTGTTTTCTGGGGGAAAGGGTGCTCACCTTAGACGTAAATGCTATCTAGTCCCATGCATGTAACCCCTCCATCTCCACAGCCATATTAATAACATCATACTAAATACTCAAGTTCCCCTAAATGGTAAGTATGAACATGAACTGGGGAATAGATCAAGTTGGCAACAAAAGGGCTAGAAAGAGGTTACAAAAGTACCATGGAATATCAGAAGTTTACAAAGATTTCAGTTTGACTCAGTCTCCATGCACACTGCTGCACCATACCTCTGGACTAAATCCTTTGGTGAATTCCTTCATTCGGCTCAAAGTAGGCCCCAGATCCACACTATTGCAGTTCAAGAGGACACTCAACAACGCATGTGTGGCACATGAATTGGGAATCAGCTATTTTTTTAAAAAAGAGACATTTACATGCAATATAAAAACAAGGCAATTCAACAACAAACAAGAATGTGCAAGAGCTGTAAGTAAACTTGTGTTCTATTATTTCATTATTTGATAAATGTATATGACCTCCTATCAAATAAATTCTCTGACCCATCCGCAAAGTAAAGTGTAAAACAAATACAGTATTAAAATACAATATATGTGAAAATACAATAATAAGGCCTTGGAGTTTCACTTAATGTTATAAGGCCCATTTGCCTACCAGTTATACAGAGATTACCTTTCATAGGTCAGAGTACACAATGGTATCATTAGGCTATTACTAAAAAGACAGACTGATAAAGATCGCTTAAGAATGCACAGATGGAGTAAACAAGGAGCAAACACTGCATCCAATGCACCAATGTTCCTCATACCCAGGTCCATTTCAATCATGTTATTGATGGATGAAAAGGTGTATAAGGAGAGAGGTGGAGAAAATACATAAGTATGCATGTGCAAATAAACAGCATGGGTTGTAAGGAGAACTTGGGATTCCAGAAAAAATAAAACTAAAATACAGTTAAAGAAGTTATTGTAATATATTTATATGAATAAAGCACCAAACATCTCAGCTGCTGCTTTCTTCATTAATGTGAGTTGGAATGGGAATGATATACAGCACCAAGTAAAAGTTACAGAATGATATTTCACTCTGTAATTTTGGCTACTGGTATTTTGAACCTGTCTGATGGAATAAAATTGAAACTTGATTTTAAATTTTGGTTGATTGTTCAGTAGGATTATATGTTTATGCTTTATAATCGTTTAATTTTGTTGCATTGTTTTCTTCTATGGCAATAGAATATTTTGCCTTATGTTGGAAACCACCCTGAGTTCTCTTGGGAAGGTAGGGCAGTATATAAATAAAGTTTTATTATTATTTCATCTACAAGGAAGCTTTACATTCTTCTAACTGGCCTAACAGACATGCCTCCTTTTTTTAACATTTCAGAACTCATACTGAAAGTGAACACTGTAACTAAATAAAATTACAATGGTAGCATTTCTAAGGCATAATCAGGTCAATCCGCTTCAGTATTAAAAGGTAGAAAGGAACCATATAGCTTTTTTTGAGTCTAAAAAACTAAAAAACTTTCATATTATGAATTGCAGCTGATAGTTCCGGTCGGGCAAAGATGGCGGCTGGTCGGACGTCTTGAGGGCTCCTCAAGTCGCCAACCGCCTCCACCGGCCTGAGGGCGATCTCTGCCCTCACCCCCGGCCGAACTAGCCGGCCGAGGGGTCGCGAAGCCGGGGGACTTCACCGTCGGCCCCAGAAGTGCCCCTCTCCTCAAGAGGGGGGACTGTGTGGGTCCGGTGGGGATCCCCGATCGGCGAGCAGGCCAGGAGGTGGGCAGCGGGCATACACCCGCAATTACAGCCAGCCCAGCCCGCAACATCTAAGAGGGGAGGACAGGCAGCGGACCCACCAGCACAAGGGAGAAGACATCAGAAATAAGGAGGACGGAGGGTCCGCTGGCGGAAGAGACAGGGCCCCGGAAAAAGCGGGCCGCGCAACCTCAAGGAGTCAGACGCGAGGGAGGAGGCCCGGGGGCCGAAAAAACGGAGAAACAAGACTGAATAAAGGAAATAAAAGGTGAAAGGAGACCTACCGGGAGGCCCCAAGGACGATCGCGAACGGCCCGGGAGGAAGGTGCGGGGGGCGCTGGAGACCCAAGATGGCGGCTCGAGGTGCGTAGGGGCAGAAAGGACAACCTCCGCAAGACGGCGGCCATCTTGGGGAGGCTTCTTCCCCGTTCCAAGTGCTGGGAAAGGGCGCGAAGCCCAGCCGGAAGAGGAGGACCCAGGCGACGAAGCACACCCCCACCGGAAGTGCGCCTGGGGAGGGGGGGAGTGACGGACAAGCGGCTGGGCAATAGAGCCGGCTGGAGCTGCAGAGGGAGGCGACGGACAGAGGGGTTCGGGGGAAGGCGGAGACTGGGGCCGGAGGGGGCGAAGACAACGCAAGGAAAGCAGGAGACATAGCAAGGGAAGCAGGAGGGACGTAGGGGCCCACTGCTCCGCCTCTTCCTCCCACCCCGCCCCCCCCCCGAAAAACAACAGAACTTCCTCCCACCCAGGAAGGACAGAGGCCACAAAGACAGACAAGTGAGACACCTGGGGGAGATCAGGGAGTGCTCCTGTCGCCCCCCCCCCCCAAAGCACAGAGAGAACAGAGAGGGGAAAATAAGGACAGTGGGACGAACCAGAGGCAATACCTGGAAAGGAAGCAAGGGTAAGGGCAAAGAAGCCCCACTCTCCACCACAAGATACATAGGAGGTCAAAAAGGAGCAGGCCGCCTCCCCCCTGGAGCCATTAGAACCACATAATTGCGGGGTAGTGGGACCTGCATCGGCCCACAGAGAGACACGGACCCATCCACGGGCACCGAAGGGAGAAGATTGAGGCCCCCCCTCATCTGCGGACCTTCTCGCACAGCCCAGAGACAGGCAAAAGCGCTGACACGCACAGCCAGCAGGACACGTCAGGGGAGGTAGCTGCGCGACAAGAACTCACAACCAGACGTCCTGGCTGGGGGAAATAGCAAGGGAAGAATGACGACTCCAAAGATTTTCAAAGACGCCAAGGGGGTTCAGAAGAGGCTGGCAAACAGTGAAGAATCCACGATGAAAGACATATTGAAAGAGCTCCAGAGGCTCTCCGAGAAACAGGACGCAACACAAAGAAAAGTCGACGAAGCGGCGGCGAGACATGATGCCCAACTGCAGGAGCTCAGGACGGACCTGAAAAAAGAACTATCGACTGTGCGGGATGAAATTCTCCATCCATAAAACAAGAG